>CM067218.1:18096946-18702081 GCA_034190945.1 Octodonta nipae | reverse complement strand
CCTAAACATTTCTGTTGCTAAAAATGCAGGTGTTGAATCGGTACCGAATTTCTTAAAGTCTAAAAAAGAATCTTGAAAGAAGATAACATTAGACCCGCGTTACATCGTTGACCTTCCAGGAATAACCGTGCTTCTTTTGTTTTGCTTCATCTTTAGGTGTGTTCCAAGATACAAGATCAGACTCCAAATTCAGCTTTAGGCGATAATAACAAGATATTGTAGAAGGGTTTCTCTTCAGATTTGTAACAGGCCAGATAAGAAACTAACAGCATTATGAACTGAAATTGTATTCGGTGCAAGTAGTTATTTCAAGAAAATATATGTTTGTAAGTATTGTTGTACCTAGTCCGTGTACAGACGAATTTAGTAGTTTGAATGTTTTGGAAATGGTAAAATATAGCCCCAGTTACTCGATATTAATATAAACCGCAATTTTGAAGTTTTTACTCTCATTAATATTTGTTTTTTTTTTATAAAATATATTAGTATTTCGAGACTACAGGAATTTTTGAACGCAAGACTATACAGTGAGGACGCGTAGGTCGGAACAAATTCATTTAAAATTCAGGTGTTGGTTTTTCGCTCGGACACGTCGTTTTTATTGGACAGCGTTTTTCTGATGATAAAGTAATTAATACAGGGTGTGCCTGAAATAAATAAATTATTTTATTTTGAGTTCTGCATTGATTCCAAGTATTTTTCATGTAAAATGCCCTATACTGAAAATTAACAGTTATTAAAAAATTACATTTATTTCAAAATTGAATAAAAAAACCCTCACCATATCAAATTAAATGTTCAATTTGTTGACAATTAACTTCCTGACAATACCTAAGACGGTTCTCAAGTTCGAATGGATTCGTTGTATTTCGGCCATAATTCTGTTCTTTAATTCCTCGCTATTTCCGGCTTATTGAAGTAGACTTTCGATTTCACGTAACCCCAAATATAAAAATCTAACGGACTTAGATCTGGAGACCTAGCTGGCTCTTTCCGATCCATCTGTTTGGGAAAATATTGCCAAGATAATCTCGCACTGTTCGCGAATAGTGAGGAGCGCTCCATCCAGTTGAAACCATACCGAATCTGCCAGTATATTGGGGTTTTACCATTCGGGTAAAGTTTTGTTAAACAGGGTATTATGTCATTTTGTAATAGGTTTAAATACTTTTCCGAGTTAAGTGGTCCCTCAATAAAAATCACCCACAATTGAAGTACCCACAATTTCCGCCCATACGTTAACTTTCTTGAAAGCTGTGTATGACGTTCCATAATCCAATGTGGGTTTCCTGAAGCCCAATATCGAAAATTTTGGCTTTTTACTAAACCATTTAAATAAAATGTTGCCTCTTCGGAAAAAATTATCTTACTTGAAAAGTGCGGGTTGGCATTGCATCTATCCATTATTATTTCGCAAAATTCTACTATCCGGTCAGTAATTTCCTGAACTAAATGAACTTTGTATGGGTGCCATTTATTTCTATGCAAGCATTTTAAAACAGAAGAATATTGACTGTTCCGCGGCTATTTGTCTAGAAGGAATTGTGAGGATTTTCTTATAAATCGAGCAAAACATTTAATTGTGTATCTACTGGAGATGTTTAGTTTTCTAATTTCTCTTACGTGGCCAAACTCTAGAAACTTTTTTTCTATTTTACTAACTGCCGATCGTCTAATAGGCCGTTCCGGGTACTACATATTAAACAATTCGCAAACTTCAGCTTGTGTTCGATTTCTGTCGCCATATCCTACCATCGTCAAAATTCTATTCGCTTCTTTTCAGTTAAACGCGCCATACTTTCAAAACTTTGCAACTGCACTTGACATCTACTTATTTGAAGTAAAATTATAGTAGATACAGTTTCTATGGAAATAAACAATTCATAAAAACTCCAGCTTTTAAAAAAAGTGTTTCCATTTATGCGACTAAAATACTGCCAACAATCATAAAAACCAGAGGTAAATAAATAGGTTCAAACCAACAAACACCTTATTTCTACCGTTGTTTTCTTAACTTTAGAAATAATGTAATTTTTTTAATAACTGTTAATTTTCAGCATAGGACATTGTACAGAAAAAAATACTTAGAATTCAATGCAGAATTCAAAAATAAAATAAAAAACAAATGTATAAATGAGTTTTTCATCACAAAAACCGCAGTCCAAAAAAAAAACCGACGAATCGAGCGTTTTTCCAAAAAAACAACACCTGAATTTTAAAGTTTCATCTGTTGGGCTACTCTAGATAGCAATCTCAAAAAGCGAAGTGCATGTCCCGTTTAAGTTAGACATAGCCTAAGGCTGTGTCCCACGTAAAGGCGATTGGGGAGGTACGGGCGGTGCGAGACGGCAATGTGACAAACTTCATCTAAAGCCAACTAAACAATGCGACAACACAAAATTGCTATTATCGCACGAATTGATTTTCCGGTAAGATCAAAATGAATTCCTAATATCAAATGAGCTCTTTGGCTACTTCGCCAAACTGTTGAGGCCCTGAACGGTCGAAAGCTGAGCGTAACGAAACGAAACCTTGGGATTGGCCCACTTTTGTAACGTCTAGATCAAAAGTGAAATACAAAACCATGGGTTTCGGATCCAGGAACATCAAATTTCGATGGAGGTAACCGACTCTTTATGTAAAAGCAAAAGGCAAGAGGTCAAAATTTAAAGTTGTTTCGACTTCAGTTTGTTATCTTTAGTCAATGAAAGCACCCTGACAAGTTGGGATTTCTTTTCTGAGAAGTGAATCTACAGAACATTTTGGAAAAGAACAAACATCAAAATTCAAAATTCGAATCGAACAAAATTCGTCTTTGCACTTTGACAATTTGTGCAAACTTCACTCTTTGCTGTGAGATACGTCAATGTGACATTAAAAACTGCAACAGCAGGCGAAAACAAACCAACTGAGCGATGCGACAACTTAAAATTGCTGGAATTGTACGAATATATCTTCCTGTAAGGACCAAATAAATTCTTTTTATGTGTTTGATAGTTTGCGGTTGTCACTTTGACGTATCTCATGGCCATGGGACATGGCCTAAGATCGCTTAATTGGTTGTTGTAGCACGCAGTTGTGATGCGCGATTTATGTGAATTTGACGCATCGCACCGCCCGCACCGTTTTTATCGCGTTTATGTTAAACATAGCCTTAGTGTTGAACTCACTGACCTTGAGGCTCTCCCAGAAGGCGGTCGTTTTTTAAATCACTTGTTTTATTCAGTTCCATTTTCTCCTCTGTCCCTCAACAGGTTTTTAATTCATTCGTTTCAAATTCATTGTTTGTGTCCATTCTGCCAACGCCAGACACGTAATAAATTGTGCTGCCAGATTGCATGGAGAGAAAAGCGTAACATAGATTACACTCCATTCCAGCAACATCCTGGCTTTTAATTACAAGATGACTGACCTTTTATTCTCGAATAAAATATATTTTAGTCAACATATTGAAGCGAAAGCTTCTTAACGATAGCGCGACCCACCGACCGACACTACACACTGCTTCGATCTACAAGTTCCCACCCAATTCAGTTCTCCGTGTAAGAAGCAGGGTCCAGTTTATATATTAAGAGTCTCTTCATTTATAGAAAATCAATAATAAATAGGAAAACAACCAATTAAACTATCTAAGTAATATAGAATACCTGCACAAAATTAGCGTTTCGTTCTAATATTCACTTCAATTCTCTGTTTATGATATATTAAATTGGGGACTTGACATATGTCAGAAATTATAAAGAATACCACACAAAAAAACAACTTGGCATTAAATGTTCATATTATCAACGAATATAGACCCATAGAAGGATAACATTTAGCAAAATATGTCCTTTGTTTACATCATTTTGTAATCATAATAAACAAAGTACGTTTATCACTCACTAGAGTCATTTGTGTATTGAACTTATGAAACATAAGAAACTGTTATATCCTCTAAAGAACAAAATTTAATTATAGACAGGTGGTTAAGAGTCTAAAGCACACGGCTGCAGATCCAAATGTCTCTGGATCGAAACTGAGAACAATTGTACTTTTTAGGGTTCCGTATATACAATATTATCCGTATATTATCTTATAATATCACTCCGGATTTCTGAATCTGTCACATCACAGCAATTTTCTCCTAAACTACTGGACGGAAGAGGTTGAAATTTGGTACCAATGTATAGTGTGGTGACCCGATCAGCAGTACATATCGTAAAAGAAGAAATTTTCATTTTAGGGGCACTTCTGGGGGAAAAACTAAAAACATCGACGGTTCCCCTACTTGATCTCCAAAACTACTGAGCCTACAATTTTAAAACAAATAAGAAATCTATAACGTTGCCCGAACTTTACAGAAAAAATAAAGATAAACCATTAATATTAATTTTGGGGGGCAAATTACAGAATTAAATAAAAATTTAAAAATAAAAAAACGCATCATGTAATACATCAAATGAAAGGTCCCATTCTGAGGAGCACAAATATATATTTTTTTATATTTAAAAAAAAATTGTTAAAAGGATATTCACGAAAATATACCAAAATTTACCCATCCCTCTTTATCTCCGAAACTATAAAACGTAAAGTTTTGAAAAAAAGAGGTATAGGGTCTGACATGAAGTTTAGTGGAAAAATAAGAAGAAACCTTTTTGGGGGGAAATTAAAGAATTAAATTGAAAATATAAAATTAAAAATGTTTCTAACGTATCATGTTATATATCAAATGAAAGGGCTCATTATGACGAAAACAAATATATTTTTTCATATTTTTAATATAAATTATTTAATAGATATTAACAAAAATAACAAATAGAGTTATAGTGTCTCACCTTAACTTTACTGGAAAAATAAGGACAAATATTTAAAAAGATTACCCATTCCCCCTTTTATTCATCAACCTCAAAGACCTAAATTTTTTCTGTTTACAGGAAAAATATAAAGAAATCCCTAATATTAATATTGGGGTACTAATGATAGAATTAAAGGGAAAATAAAAAAATATTTTTTTAACGCATCATGCAATACATCAAATGAAAAGGCTCATTATAAGGAATACAATATATATTTTTCATAATTTTAAAATTAATTGTTTACAAAATATTAACATAAAGATTTCCGAAACCATACTATCTAAAATTTTGAAAATAATTAGGGGTACTGGGGCTCACTTGAAATTTATAAGAAAAATTATTAGAAAACCCTCATATGAATTTTAGGAACAAATTATACAATTATATGGAAAATAAATATTCAATTTCAAACGCATCATGTGATATATCAGATAAAAGTCTCATTATGTGAATTACAAATATATCATATTTTTAAATCATTTGTTTAAAAGATATTTGCAAAAATATTTAACTTTAGAAACTACAATATTTCAATTTTGAAAAATATATATTATTTGTTTTTATAAATAATTTGAATAACAGATTTAATAATTTAAAATTTAAAACTTGACCTATTTTGTCCTTTATCTTCCAATCTACAGAGCCTCAGAGAGTAGATTATAAAAGACTTCCCTGGAAGTTTATTAGTAAAATAAAACTCTCATGTTAATTTTTGGGGGCCAAATTAGAAAATTAAATACATATGTATACTTATAAAAATCAAGCTTATCCTGAAGCAGATAAAATAAAAAGTCGATGTGCGGAAAATGAAAGTTTATATTTTTTATAAATTTAAAACGCTTCCTTTAAAAGATATTAGGATAAATATAAGAAAATGCACTCATTCCTTGTTTGTCTGAAACTGGAATATTAGAATCATGAAGGTGGGACGGAACCCTTAGTATGCAAGTCCAACTCGCACTTGACCAAATTATTTAAATATTATGTCATTATTAATTAATTTTATGTACTACTTTCAATTCACATAAAATTTTAATAATACATGGAATAGGAGTTTAAAAGTTTTAAATTGTTGCTACCGTTGAATATATAAATGTGTATTTGTAATGATTATAGCTGAGAACAAAACAACTCGAATTCGAGTTACTAGAAGCGAAAGCAGAAGGCTACGAGAATTATGCGAACCGACCTGAAGAGGGCAGATGTGACTCTGCCGAAACGTCGTCATTTTACCATCGATCCCGGCAGGGATCAGTTGTCAACTACGCGGATGAGTTCCCGGAAACCACCTGAAACATTTAGTGCCCGCGAAAACTTAAAAACAAATATATATATATATTATATATATATATATATATATATTTAAATTAAGAATTAAATTAGGATTAATACTTGAGTTGAAAGAAAATTGTGACAATTATTTTAATTCACCTGAAATTTATATCAATTGCTAAGAGTGACACAAAAGAAGAAAAATAGAGACAGTGAGGTAACGAGAGAAGGGAAGACTATTTTATAAGAAACTTTCGCTTCCATCGTTCAGTCTAGTGATGTGCCGGATATACGTATCCCGCTGATATCCGAGGGAGAAAAAAATCCGTATCCGTATCTGTTAGTTTTGGCGGCTCTTTTACTGATCTTTTACCTTATTAATTTTTAATTATAGACACAATTTTATATATAGGTGATTAGGTAACAATGAAAAACTGTTAAATTCCATTCAGATTTTTTTTTTAATTGTATTTGGCACCTTATATTGCAACCATTTATCGGAGTGAAGTGAGTACCATACGGATAGTACATAACTCAAATATACTAAATCAACTATCTTTATAATGCGATTTATCACACATCTCGGTAATAAGCTTATTAAAATGATGATATATTTAAACATTTATTATAGGAAGTTTATATAAAATATTTTTTAAAATAATAATAAATAAATTGAATTAAATCTTCGTCTTAAGCTTAATAAAATAATAAAATATTTAAGTATTATAGATCAATTTACAATGAGAAAAAAAAACAAAACTTAATACTTCCTAATATTTCAAATTCTAATTAAGTAAATTAATACTTCGTGACACATAAAGTGTTGACATTAGTTTCAAAACACAGTGACAATTAGAGAAACTTAAAAAAAGTTAAAAGTCATAATTAAAATTAAATAATGGTAAATTGTATTTCAAAATGAACATCTTGGCAGCTTTGTTCTCCAAAAGGCTGTTACAATGTGGCTCATAAACAATTCTTGTTGCACTAAAAAATTGCTCACTTGGAACGATTGTTGCCGATGATGTTAATTATGTGACACCGATGTGACTGAGACCTCCAAGTGACTACTTGTCCAGTATTTAACTATCAATAGTGGTCGCCCAGTGGTCGAAATTCGACCCCTTTTTATGAAATTGTAAAAAGTATATTTTTATAAGAAATAAAGTTCAGTAGAAATACGAGAAGTAGATGTAATGACAAAAATCGTTGTCATATTGACAAATCTACTGAAATAAAAATAAAATAACAATTTAATCAAATATTGGTATTACAAATATTTTTGACAAATGAATGACCCCCAATTTTTGGCTGGAACCGCTTCTGGCAAAATGTTGGATATAATAATTGGAAGATTGTTTTTTGCAACCTAAAATTTGTCGTCAATTGGGGTTTCAATTGAGTTCATGAATATTGAAGAAAAGAGATGACCAACAACCCTATGAGAACTTCAATACATTCTCTATTGTCCGCTGACAATTGTTTACACAACACCTTGCGGAAGATTGTGATAATAATATATTAATCAAATAATTAAATTCACATTAAAAACGAATATTTAATGTGAAAGTTACTGCAACGCGTCCGAAAAATCTATACTGATCTACTATTGACTATTTTAGCACTAAACATTAATAACGCTTTATGCTCAACTATCCAAGATAGTCATCGCATGATGGTCTGAAACAGCATTAGCCTGTCACCTTCAACCAATCTAATCATAGAGCTTGTACTTCCTGGCCGTAGCCAGCAATGCACAAATATGGTGCCAAGACTTGAAAGAGAGGGCTATTCACTCGATTAAGAGCTGCATCAAAAGAGCTATGTCTCATTTTACTCTTGGTACGACATTTGTGTATTGCATGCTACCTCAAGAAGTACATGCTTTAAGAATATAACACCATCTAACGCTCGCTCCCTCCATATATAATTACTCAATATTTTGAGATTTGGCAGCACTCATTATTATTTGTTTGGCGTTGACAGTATAGACGTAAATAATGAATTTTTATTATATTTTATTTAATGAATGACCAATATGATAAATTAACATTAGCATTCTGCACTGAAGATCGTTAGTAGCTACTAAACCAAACAAAAAAAAGCAAATTGGTTGAGAGACAGAGGAGAAAATGGTAGCTAACCGTTATGTCTTTGCCTATTTATATATAGATACTTTAATGTCTTTGGTGATGAGAGTTTACTCTTGTAGAGGTCAATAACTTTTGTCCATAACAGATTGTCTCACTCTAAAGGTTTATATGCAATATTTACCGCCGCGTACTCTAAAAAACTTATGATCCGTATCCGTATTCGTGGATCATGGGACCGAATATCCTTATTCAGATCCGTATTCCCGGATATACAATTTTCACGATCACATCACTAGTTCATTATCAAATGACTACCGCTTTTTTGATTTACTAAAATTTGATTTGTGTTATTCCATTTTTTCCATATTAAAGGTCAGTATTAATAAGAAATAATCTAATAAAAAAGAATCAGAATCATAACAAATGTATTTACAATGAATGATTACGACACAAAAATGATTATATTACATTAATATACCCCTATGAGTTCTTCGTAGCTAAATTAATAGGTCCCGACAAAGAAACGCTAACCCTCATTACATAAAAGTTACATATTGACTTCCACCATTCAAGTATGTCATCAATAACCGAGGATAATATTCTTTTGTATTAACACATTCGGGTAGGCCGATAAAAAATGGTGCAACGACGGCTTAATTGCTCAACGACTCGATATAGAAAAATTAATTGTTACGTTTTATGAATTATTATTAAGCGGTTTAGGTAATGGTATGGTATTTTGAAATTAATTGCATAGCATCTTATAGTTGATGGGAAATAAGCATGAGTTATAAATTGTTATTTAAACTGTTGTTGTTTTGAAAAAGCTGGACTTAATTAATCAAAAGATATTGCTTGGAAAAACTCATCCTAATTAATAATATGCCGAGACTTTTAGCGACAGATTTTAAATCTATATATAAATAGGCAAAGACAAAACGGTTCGGTACCATTTTCTCCCCTGTCCCTGAACCGATTTTCTTTGTTTTTAACGACTTTCAAAAAGGAAAGTTATCAAATCGTCGTCATGTTTTTTTGTAAGTATGCTCAGTGAATATTTAAAAACCGCTTGGGCAATTGTATTAAGGAATATTGGAGAAAAGGTACCATTAATTTTTATCTCACGGAAAAAAAAAAAAAAAAAAAAAGAAAGGTTTCTTTTTCGATTTACGGTTTTCCAGAAAATCAGAAAAAAAAAACAGAAAATAGGTAAGGGGCTACACTTCAGTGAATTTCAATGAATCTACACTCTTTTCTCTAAAACGGCTCAAATAATTTGAATATTTTAAATTATATTCTACAAAGAGATGTTCCAGCTTGATTCCGATTTTCTGCATAAATATCTAGCTTAAATGTCAAGATATGCCATCAAAGTATATCGTACAGGGTGTTTGTAACAGTTTTCATTTTATAAGACTTGCAGTCGAGTAAAAAGACACAAAATATTCCATTAGAATATCGAAAAGAAAAGTTCTTAGGTGAGCGCTCTTTTCTTTTCTGTACAGTATACGATAGTAGGTGTGTGTGTGGGTGTGCGCGTGCATCGAAATTCAAGCAGCAAGCAATGTGCGCAGTTGAAATATAGGGGGAAATAAAGTTACCGTTCAAAAAATTTTACAAATAGATATGATATTGGATGGTAAATAAGCAGTTCCATATGTAGGCTGGTTTAAATATAAGGTGGATAGAATTAAAGTTATTCAGGGTGGCTCAAGCAATGTTGTATTGGGTGACACAAGTGGTTGTGTATACAAGGTGGTTGAAATAAGAGTGAAGTAAAACTATAGTTATACAGAGTGGATCAAAAAACTTAAAATAGTTATACAGAGTAGATCAAAAACTTAAAAAAAACGGTTAAATAAGCATATGCAGTAAGGATATTCGAACTATAGGACGCAGGGTTTAAAAAAATGTTAGAAGCAGTTGCATATACAACATGATTGAAATATAAGGTGGAGCGGATTGTACTTAGAAATGGTGGTTAAAAAAATGTTATATAGTGTGGAACATAAGTATTTGCTTATACTTGACTTATCTGGCGAAGTAAAATTATCGGTATACAGGGTGATGTAGCCAACAGAAAAATAGAACCAGCGAATAGGGTGTAGAGGATTAATACTTATACAGGGCGATTGCAACATCATGTAGAGTTGTACGGGGTGATTCAGAAAATGATAGACAAATAATATATATTGGGTGACCAATACACAGATACATACACAGTGTGGTTGCAATATAGGGTGGATTAAAGTTACACTTATAAGAAGTGGTCCAAATAATGAGACAAATAAAAAAGTGTTAAAATATGTGGAAAATATAGAAAAAATACAAAGTAGAGAGAGAGAGAGAGATGTGGAGATCAGAATACCCTAAAATAATAGAATTTTACCTTAAATCAGGTAAAAAAAGAATGTATGTCAGAAAATAGTTATCGATTGCACACGGTTTCTAAACGGTTTTTATTTTAAGCCAGTTGAATTCGGTTCTTTTTTTAATATAAATTATTTTTTTAGTATTTAAAATAGGGTTAAACAATCCAAATAATGTGACAATGTCATACATTTAACATATATATATATATATATATATATATATATATATATATATTAATGCCGTAATAATATGCGCTTTAAGGTTACCAAATTTCATATTGAATAGGTCCGGAAGTAAGTTCATATTATTGCAGAAAGTTTGTATATCAGTGAATGGCGAATGCCTTCAGTTGTTAACGTAGAAGAAATTAGATGAGAGCAAGCTTATGCTAATTTTGGGGACCATAAACTTGCTATTGATTAGGTCAGATTCGGGATATGTTCGGCTATTTAGAATATTATTTATAAAAATAACAGACGGTCTTTCTCCTTGTACCCAAGGAACACATACTGAAGTCTACCAACATTGATCTACAAGAAACCGTCAAGGAATATATGCCATTAGTTTTAACATAGGGACAACGTGGGAAACGTTTCTGAACTTTTTCAATTTCATTGTTGTTGGTGTAACAATTAAGTGCCCAGATGTTGGTGGCATACTCAAGATCATCATAGAGATATAAAGTCTTATTGTTCTATCTGGATTTAAACCTTTACTAATACGTATGACATATCCAAGTATTTGTAATGGTTATTAAATTTATAGTTGGCCTGAAAGATCACTCCTAGATCTTTAACCTCCTTACACCTCTTAACCTCACAATTTTCAATGAGTTTTCAGCAGAACCAAACTGGACAACATTTTTGGCTATTAACAAATATTTTGTTTTCTGGAACCAGATTAGAGCCAAGTTCAAATCATTTTGTGCAATATCATCAATTATGCCATTAATAGATTTAAACAATTTGAGATCATCGGCAACCCTACTCAGGTCCTCAGGCTATCAGGTAAGTCTTTAATAAAAATCAAAAACAAGAGAGGACCCAAGAAGCTACCCTGGGGTACTCCTGAAGTGGCACTATATTGGTGGGAAAAGACAGAACCTTTCTTTGCACTTTTGGTTCCTGCAAGTAGGTACGTAGTTAAGATCAACAATACTTTGCACGTGAGAATACGAAGTTTCACTTTTGTTTATCAATATACAAGGAAATCATGTTAATGCTTTGATATTTTGTCAGGTTTGTTTAATAAGCTAATATGTTGATAGTCATGAATATTTTCCCTCCGTCCATTTTTAAAAATTGGGGGTTACAATAGCTTAGTCGCTTTCGAATTCATCCATGACACACATCATCATGTGATTTGCTTCATGAATGACCAGAAGGTAGTGAGATCGCCACTGAACTTTTTTTTATAATTTGCAAGATTTATTCTTGTCTGTTTTTTAATAACACACCTCAATAACTTGTACTCATTGACATATGATAAGCTTCTTTTACCTGTCGTTTTGAGGGCATGTAGGTGATTTTTCCTACTGATCATTCGTACTAAATTACAAGTGCCAGGAATAGAGGCTTCTAAACATCTGTGCATGTTGGACTAAAGGACATTTGACTGTACACAATCGCTTAGCAGGTTGAATAAAAGAAGGCAATTAATTGCCTTTAGCGAAATTATACTTTTACTTTTTGGAAACGAACTCACATTCTCGCTCTAGAATGATAACGATGATAAGGAGACATTTACTGTTGCAGCTGAACGATAACCAAGAGGAATGTCGGGCTTTTGACTCCAACATCGAGGTTACAGATAGCCAAATCCAAGTTCCTGTCGGTAATTTTTTTTATTTAGTTCAGCTGTTGCAATTCATACATTCTCAAAAATTGCGGCTTTAATCGTCTGAACCTAATTGAAAGTGTTCAAATCTAGAGTGGATTAAGTATTTTCAGATATAACCAGAAAATTTTTGAGATGATCAGTTCTACTGTTAGGTCTAGTATAAACAATACATAGATATAGAAGAGATTTTTGAGTTTGTTTTAAATCATTATCACAGTTAATGTTAGTTACCTCGTAGAGGATGTATGTTTCTATTGTAAAAAAGATACCTCCACCTCTGGTATGTTCTTGATTTCTGTCTGTCCTTATGATCACATACGTTCCATCAAATAACTTGGGATTATGGATACCATCACATAGTGTCTTTGAGAAAGCTATTATCTCACAATCTTCAGATAGGGCACTAATATGAAGGCTCTCAGTTTTCGTTTTGGGTCACAAACCTATTGACTAGACCATGGAGTTTTGATGTACGTTCCACGGTGTTCTTATGGTGTTCTGTGTTTTGAGTTTTGAAGGAAATACACTCATTTAATAATCCTTCCGTGAAGAATGTTACGTTTCAAGTATTTGAAACTTTTGTCAAAAAAAATAACTGGTTGCAATAGAAGTTGACAAACATTTTTTTCCCGCTTTTGAACTTGAGAACAATAGCATGGATACAACATTATATATTCCTTTTTCATAAAAAGTGAACGTCACCCCTTTTGTTTAAAGCTTATGGAAATTTTAAACGAATCAAACGTCATTAGAGGTCGGTCTAAACACACTATTGTTCACCATTTTCAAATTTCCTATTGAAATGAATGGAATGGGGTCACATATATGATTGAGAAATAAAAATCGATTAATAACACAATAACCGAATTGTATTGTGCTCCATTCTATTGCAAATCGTTAAACAAATCATTATTTTACGTAATTTTTTTAGCTTGTTGAGAAAACTATTATTATTCTCTTTTTGTAATCGAAATATTATGGTCCACCTCAAGTTTTGTTATTTAAATATGCTTATCCACTTCAGCTACCTGAAATGTGCCAACTGAGATGTGTTCAAAAAATACAACTGACCAATCAACTGTCTGTAACGCTATTTGGGTTGTGTATAGTTTCTACTATATTTGAATGGCTAACAGAATTTTTCCTAAATAGATTGACAAGGAAAATCTCTCTTGTTTATAATGACAATCTGAACAATGCCAATCTGAGGATGAATTCGAGTTACTACTACTACTACTGCCTCACTAGGTTGGGGCTACTAGTTACACTCAGAGCTGTTGATCATTCTGGCAGATATGTTTATGTTTGTAACTATCTAATCTGAACTGATTAGGTAGTCCTAAAATGGATCCTAGATATGAAACCGCACAAGGGGCAACTGACTATGTGATAGAAAATTTCAACCAAATGTTGATTGACAATGTTGACGCTTTGTTTAAAGTACAGGCATTGCAAGCAATGCCAATGCATTTACAGGCGAAACAAACCAAATAGCAGATTTTTTGATGCAATAAATTAAACACCCCTACTGTCAGCAAGATACCAGAGAGTCATACAGCGGTTAAAATTAAGGAATATAACGTATACATTCCTTTTGAAAGCATTGAAGTGCTGGAGCCTGAGAGAAACATTAACTGGGCTTAAGAGGCGACCATTCTAGCGAAAGTATTGGAGGAACCGATTTTCAGCCGATTTAAGATGCATTAAACTCCCTGAAACTTAATACAGAAAAGGTTTGGTGACTCGAACCGGAGCACATGGTGTACATAGAGGAAATGTGTGCATACTAAAATCTTTAAAAAATTACTAATGTATATTTCTATGCAAAAAATTGAAAAAAAAACGTTAGTTTGATAAAGCTAGGGAAAGTGATGCCCCCTGCAACAAGAATTACTCGAAGCCTAACTTCGAAATACAAAATTTCAAACTGAATTTACACACACTAAAACAAAACTACCATGTTCCTTAGAGATGGTGGTAAAATTATTGTGTCGTAAAATTGGAGCATTCTAAATTTCTCGTAAAATAATACGTCTTCCAAAGAATATCACATTTGCGAGAAAACCGTCATTGCCCTGCATTAATGATTCTGACTAGTTATTTGCCAAGTTTCAGGGTTCTAAGTTGTTTTAAACAATAACTACGAGCAATTGAAAAATAGATATAAATCGACATCTGTGACAGTTTATTGTAAATAACTTAATAACTAATTATCCTGTCGGCTAGACGAAGCTATCAATTAGTAGGCTATTGACTTTGTCATATAATAAGGAACTAACGCGTTCAAGGGTTTTTATGGTTTTATATGGTCAACTGACCTTTAGTAAATAAAATTCAAAAGTGCTACTAAATCTAGCCATGCGTTTTTGAGAACGGAGTAAATTTGGCCAATTTTCGTTTTTTTACTATAGCCCAAAAACTATGCATTTTTGACGAAATATGCCGTAAGATTCTTTGTGGAGAATTGAATTTGCTATGGAAATGATATTTTTAAAGTAAAAAAAAAAACTTAAAAAAATTGAAAATTTTCAAAATTTTTTCTTTTTTTCTATTTTTGATTATAACTTTTTTCTGAATATATTTAGGTATAGGCATTTCTTCACAAACAAGAAAGCTTTTGAAATTACCTTTTAAATGGCGCCCTATAGATCTTTAAACGATTGAAATTGATGGAGATATAAACGTTTGAATTTAACCATTTTTTCTTTATTTTTTACTTTTTCTTTAAAAAGTCTGTTATTTCATATTTGAAAGTTAAAATAAATATATAACATACAGTTGAAATATCAAATTTTATTTTCTTCAATATTTTTTTTCATAAAGGCATTATAAAATATATTTAAACATAACGGGTTTAAAATAAATGTAAACGGCATTACATTTAAAAATTAGTTTTAAAATTATTACTTTAAAGATTAATTTACGTACATGTATGTAAACTGACTTTAAATAATTAACAAAATAAAATAATTTTTGTATTAAATTATTCTTACATAAGATATTTATTGCATACAAATCTTTTTTAACGTTCAAATATGAAATAATAGACTTTTTAAAGAAAAAGTAAAAAATAAAGAAACAATAGCTAAATTCAAACGTTTATATCTCCATCAATTTCAATCTTTTAAAGATCTGTAAGCTGCCATTTTAAAGGTAATTTCAAAAACTATACCTAAATCTATTCAGAAAAAAGTTATAATCAAAAATAGAAAAAAAGGAAAATTTTTGAAAATTTTCGATTTTATTAAATTTGTTTTTGGAGTTTATTTTATAAAACATTTTTTTTTACTTTAAAAATATTCAATTCTCTACAAAAAATTTTACGGCATATTTCGTCAAAAATGCATATTTTTTGCGCTATAGCCAAAAAACCGAAAAGAGGCCAAATTTACTCCATTCTCAAAAACGCATGGATAGATTTAGTAGCACTTTTGAATTTTATCTTATTAAAGGTCAGTTGACCATATTAAACCATAAAAACCCTTGAACGCGTTAGTTCCTTTTACCCCCGTTTTTTTTTGATACTAAAACTTTTCATTCTGTTCCTGAAAAGTTACAAAAACTACTAAAATTACGATTGGAACTTTAAACACCCCATGGGTTTAATTAAGGAATAAAAATTTGTTAACAACATTTTTTATGCGTTATACTATATATCTCCTTCAATAAAAGCCAAACTCCAGTGGAGTTCTATTTGCAAAAATAAGTTTATATAGTTCTAAATTCTCTAGTCTAATAGCTTTAGCGGAATTATAGTTAAAGATATGAAAATAATTTTAGAGGCAAACAAAATTGCTATTTTGACTAAAGTAACCAGAATAAATAAAATTGTGGGTTAAAAACATTTCTAACAGATAGATTTTTAACATTGAGAGAAAAACATAAAACTGTCAAAATTACTATGTTGCAACTTTAAGCATTCTGTACAATTTATTAAGCATTAATAACTTCTTTTCATATTTTATGACTTGTCAGCTCCCTACCTTTTTCGAGAAGAAACATTTACGCATCAATGGAAGTTGTTTGCGAAAACAAAGTACGAGGGCTGCCTTTTATATTTCGGGATTAGAGAACAAAAACAAATATTAATCATCGAAAATCGCTTTATTGTTTTTCAAAATATTCCCCATGAAGATCTATACACTTTTGCATGCGTTTGAACCAATTGTCGAAGCACTTTTTCCACTCTGATTGAGGTATCTCCAAAACATGCAATCTGAACGCAGCAACCGCTTCTTCAGGTGTCGAAAAATGTTGACCTCTCAGTTTGTTTTTTACGTAGGGGAATAAAAAGAAGTCATTTGGTGACAAGTCAGGACTTTACGGCGGATGACTCATCAAATCGATGTTTTGAGTGGTCAAAAATGCAGTTGTTTGAGCCGATGTGTGAGAGCTCGCATTGTTGTGGTGAAGAGTGATCCTTCTTCGGCGGTTGGTTTTTGCACATTTCTTGGAAGACAACTGGCAAACAAATGGTTGTGTACCACTCAGAATTGACTGTTTTGCGTTGTTCTAGTGGTACGGTTGCGACATGTCCAGTTTTTCCGAAAAAACAGGCGATCATTTGCTTGGAAGTGCTTCGTAACACCCATACAGTCGACTGCTGTTTACTTTCGGGCTCATACGTGGAAATCCACGATTCATCACCTGTCACTATGTCATAAACTTGTTTTCAAGCACCGCGATCGTATTTTTTGAGCTTTTCTTTCGACGAATCGACACGACCTTTTTTGAACGATTGACAAATTGAGTGGGATCCAACGCGAACAAATTTTTTTGACATTCAAATGTTTATGCAATATTGAGTGTATTCTGGTCCCACTAATGTGTAAGGTTGACTCAATCTCACGTAGGTCACATGACGATCTTGCAATATCAGTTCGCGCACAGCATCAATGGTTTCCGGAACAACAACTGTTTTTGGAAGACCTTCACGAAATTCGTCTTGGAGTGAACACCATACCATCGATAAACAGTGGTCCTTGATGGAGTTTCATCGCCAAAAATTAAATTAAGTTCATCCATGGACTCTTGCTGACTTAATCCACGTCGAAAGTTATAAAAAATAATCGCCCGAAAATGTTCACGATTTAATTCCATTTTTTGGCCGAGATGAATCCTTTAAGTTACTGTAAACATCACATAGCGCTCGTATGTCAAAACGTTCTGAGTACGTATAATCTCAAAAATGTCAAACTTTACGATAGAGCTGTCAGTTGTCAAATTGCAACACTAAGGTTGTCCAATCCGAAATATAAAAGGCAGCCCTCGTAACACAATGATGCTTACTCAAAAAGCCCAATAGAAATGTAAAATAGAACTTCAGTAATTCAGCCATAAAGCAGGAGTTAGTTTATGCAACTACAGAGGAAGTGTAAAGCAGAAAGCGTTATGTCAACAATGAGAATAGATCTGAAAAGGATACATGTAATTAGTTTTTTCTGAAGGATATTTGTGGTATATTTTTAAGTATTGCTTAAACATGTAATTGTGTTAAAACTTCTATATTTTAATAACATTCTATTGAGGGTTGTTTTTGTATTTCTAATGTGTGTGTGTCTAATTTTTTATGATATTCATGTTCATTTACATAGCCAGGTATTGTAGAAAGACATTAAATAAATCTGTTGCCCACAGCTCCCGCGTAATTTTTCATCGCAGCCGCCATTCCAACATCCTTGACTAATTAGAACCTGTTAACTCATTCAAAACATACACGAGGACTAGGAACATTTACTTTTGTCACTGAATACATAATGCGGTGCTTTCCTAATAAGAAGTCAACTAACTAACTCGACTCAAGTGCTGCTGCGATTTCATTTATAGATCCAATCCATCATTTTATTACGACAATTTGTTATGAGGAAATTTACATACAGCCTCATTAGAGTTAAATAAATAACATTAACTTATTAAAATTTTATTTTAATGAATTCCCGTCTGTTGGTCTGCTGATTAAAATATGTCAAATATCATTAAAACGAGCACATTAGCACTTTGGGATCATTTGTTAATGTTGTATGCACATGTCAATGAATCCGCATTTTTTTCATCTTTCATATAATTGTTAGTTTTTCGACGTGATAATTTGTTTGTGGGAAATGTCGCCTGGTTTTAGTTTTGCCGTGGCATTTATTGAATCGTAATTAACATGCCTATACAGGGTTCTCTAAACATGTGGTAAGTTCCGCCTTTTTGAAAAAATATGTTAATATGTGAGATTTTTGAAAATTTAAGTTGTTTTCGAAAATGCTCTTTTAAATTTTGTTGTATTTTTGAGGATAAAATGGTATAAAACTTAACAATTTGGGGTATGTGTGACACGATGAGTTGTTGCTGATATAATTTAATTAAGTAATTTCGAAAAGATTGTTGAGGAGATCTAGAATTGTTTTGCCTGTTCATTGGGGTTCTCCTCAAAATTTCGTAAAAAGATGTCTTAAAATGATCAACCAGTATTCCTGTATATAAATAGTGTATTGTATATTGTGTTATATTTATCTGTTTGGAGACTTTTCAACTCCGACTCTGGAGTCGTTGTCAATCGTTTTGTTGAATATTTCCAGGTTTTTTTCAACAAATTTTCGCTGTGGTGTGGATGTTGTTGTTTGCCAAAAAAATTTTGACAATACACAATTTATATACAGGAATACTGGTTGATCAGTTTAATACATCTCTTTCTCTCAGAATAACTGTGAGGAAGAATTTCTGTAGGGACAGCTAGTAATCCGGGCTATTTTGCGTAATTGCCTTACTAAACTTTGTTCTCCAAATACGATTTTAAATACTTATCTGTTGCAGGAAAAAATTTTGAGGAGAGAAAACCCCAATGAACAGGCAAAATAATTTAAATAATTTGACATAAAGTCTGCTACAATTAGACATATGGCTACAACTTGTAAAATAAAAATACTTAGAAATTTTTATCACCTAGAACTGACAAGTGACGGTCATCCAACCCTCAAATTTAGCTTTTCAGTTTATACAAAAATTTCAAATTTGCATATCTTCAGTTTTTAAAATGACATGTACGACATTTGTTACTATTGAATTCCTGTTTGTATGTTACGAACTATATGAATCTTTCTTATAGTAAATAAGAAAATTTTGAGTTATTTTGGCAACTGACGCTAACGATTTTTCATTATTTTCTTTTCGATTACCTAAATAGAGCTTTTCAACCATGGATGACAGAAAATGTAAATTATTGAAGTTTTTTACTTAGTTTGTTGTTGAAACAAAATGTCATTTTCAAGTCAGGAATATGGAAATCACTGAATCGGGGAATTTGAGCTCAGATTGCCTGGATTGTCTGGAATGCTTGCTCGCCGGCCCTTACACCTAGTGATTTGTGCATTTGGGGATACTTAAAAAATACATTTTATTGTATTACTTTTAATAAGGTAGAGGAACTTGAGGCAGCCATTATTCGAGTCATTGAATATATTACTACACAAATAGCTATAGATGCATGTATATCTCTAATTCATCGATGTCGGACGTACATTATTAATAATAATTTTTTTTCGAACATTCAATTTATTTTTATTAAATTTAAGGCTGTGTCATCCGTTATTGTTTTTTTTATTTTTGAGTTAAATGACAAATGTGTAATGTTTTAGTTGTTTAATTTAGTGTCATAAATAAAAGAGTAACTTTATTTGTTTATTTTTGTAGGAAAATTTAAGTAAACACAATTACGGTATTTTGTTTTATGGCCAACAAAGTGAAAAACTATTTTCTTTAATAATTTGCATTTCCTGTCAAAGATATGCCGGTTATACATGGTTGAAAAGCTCTTTTTATGTGCTATTTAATGACGTATAATTCCAAGACGGCGACTATGTTTATGATATATGTCAACGACAAATACATATTTATACGGATAATATTTTAATTTATAAGGTGATTATTATAGATTAAAATAATATTTATTGTAAAGCTAAACGTGAAAAATCCCCAAAAAATTCTGTTTAGTGATTCATTGGACGCTGACCACGGTTCTAAAAACCATTTGGTTATCTTTTTCCACTGTGGAGATCGATTATCGTTATCATTTTTCACTATAGGAATGAAAATGGGGGCATGCGAGAGTGAAAAACTAAAAATAAAATAAACATTTTTCTAATCTATTTACGAACCCTACAATTTAAAAAACCATAAAAAAGATGGCATATTGAAATGTGCACCATTTAACTCTCATTTCCACCCCTATAGTAGTATATAATATACATAACCTAAGGTTCAATTAAAAAAATATTTTGATACCTATATGTTTGTTCAAGATATTAGGTTTCCGTTAAAAAAAGCTATTGGGCCCATAGTGCGGCGCCATAAGAAATAACAAAGTTGGCTATGGTTGCAACCAATCTAGATGACCCAGAAAAAAATCCCTAAAAACTCCAAAAACGTTTGAAACGTTAAAAATACGAAGGTGAATCAAATATGAACCGGACTTTTCTGTTTCTCGCCCAGCAGGTAATTCGAGTGGCGTGACTTCTCGATATATGTTAGGTAGGGATGTTAAGAAGAGGGGAGTTCGTCGGTTTGGCGAGGCGTAGTCGATGCGCTGTTAGTAGCATCATGTCAGAGCAAGAGGTGCATACGTCTGTTGCGCAACGTGTTGTTATCAAATTTTTGGCGCGGGAGTGCGTTAGACCGTCTGAAATTTTGCGTCGACTATCTGCACAGTTCGGCAATGAAACACTTTCAAGGACCCAAGTGTACGACTGGCACAAAAAGTTTTCAGATGGCCGAGAGACAGTGGAAAATGAGCCTCATGCACGCCGTCCCACGACAAGCATCAATGAGGCGAATATCTACGCAATTCGTAAGCTGATTGAAGGCGTACTGCTGATCAATTTTCTGCACGAACGCCGTACAATTAATGCTGAGTATTACTGCGAACTACTCCAACAAGTGAAACTTGCCTGTGGGCAAAAGAGGCGGGATGTGTCTATCCGAAGTGTGATTCTGTTGCATGACAACGCTCGGCCACAAACAGCTGCATTGACTCAAGGAAAATTGAACAAAATGCATTGGGAAACCCTTGAACACCCGCCTTACAGTCCTGATTTGTCGCCATGTGACTACCACATGTTTGGGCGACTTAAAGAAGAACTGGGAGGCCACCACTTTGAGGACAACGAAGGTGTAGAAACGTTTGTGCGCAATTGGTTATCGACACGACCAGTTTCATTCTTTGAGAAAGGTATTAAAAAACTTCCGATTCGGTGGGAAAAATGTATACATAAGAGAGGAGACTATATGGAAAAATAATATGTATTAAAATTTGTAATGATCGTACCACTAAAATTTTTAAAACAAAAGTTAGGTTCATATTTGATTCCCCCTCGTATCAAAAATTTTAAAAGTGTCCGTGGTATAATATTTTGTACTTTCTTTCAAAACGGGAGCCTCCGTGGCATTTGCTGTGGGCCGACCCAATGGTGTCGATCCCAATTTGTTGTCATCGTCTACAAACAAAAGAGCTCCGATACTTCCGATCAAACCAGGACGCACCACCGTCGAACACAACTTCGTCGTGACATACATTGCGCTGAGATGTCAGTAATGTCAAAAATGTTAAACAATCAAAAATATCTAAAATATAAAAATCGTCAATCACGTCAGAAATCTCAAAAATGTCAAAAGCATAAAAATCTCCAAAAAACGTCAAAAATATTAAAAGTGTCCGTGGTAAAATATTTTGTACGTTCTTTGAAACACGGAAGCCTCCATGACATTCGGTGTAGGCGGACCCAAAGGTGTCGTTCCCAATTCGTCGTCATCGTCTCCAAACAAAAGAGGTCCGACTCACCGTATCAAACCAGGACGCACGCGATTTCGTCGTTCGCGTCAACCACAACATCGTCGTCGTATACCGTGCGATGATGAGATTATGTTGTTGGGAATCTGGAAATTGCCGGGCGATCATTAGTTCCGCTCCCGTGCACCCGCATATAACCTCGTTACCAACCAGAAAGAATAACTCCCTGTTTTTGTTGTAATTTCAGTTCACACCGTTTCGATTCACAACAGTCAGACCAATGATTCCATGTGTTCGCTTTTTTTGTTCGCTCTGCTGTTAATTATAGCATTGACGGCACAGTTAATTTTGTAGTTTGATTTTTCGTTCGGTGTAAGGCTACGGAAAACAAGCACACCGTATGGTTGCAATGATCGTTTCAGTTGGTTTAGTAGTAATTAGGTTAGTATTAATTAGGATGTATTGAACTTCTATGGAAGGCAGGAAGTCTTTGAGTTTACCGTCTTCATAATTAGCAACAGCTATTGATGAGTTGTAATTGTATTAAAAGTTTACGAGTCGTGATGGAAAGTGATATTCCAAGTATTTTATATTTAGTTTTTTTTCGTCTTCATTTACCTCTCAGCTACAACATCGTATCTAGAGTTACTTTAGAATTCTGTTTTGGAAACAAAGTAAGATTATCCTAGGTGTTCTAATAATTCCTTCACTGGAATATTTTTGCAGTTTTCACTAGTGTATTAAATTGATTCCTAGTTTGTAACCCATTTATTAACCGACTTCCAGAAAAAAGAGAAGGTTATTATTTCGTCAGCATCTTTTTGAAGCGAAATCTTCTTATTGTCGCCCCACACTTATACATAATATAACAGATCAGTATGGTAGTGAAATGTAAAATGTGGAATATGTTCCAAGACTTCATTACGACCCCACACTTCATGGACATCGAAATAACTTAATTTTCTATGCAAGCAACACGGACCAGGTTATATACTCACTGACAGAGAAATCACAATACCCAGCAGGAGACTTTTAAATTTAATATTGTTTTAGTAAAACATAGATGCTATAATAAGGAATAAATTATAAAATGTGGTAGAGCTTAGTAATGTTAAAATGCCTAGAGTACATGTATGCCGAATGTATCGACAGCTTTAAATCATGTCGAATTGTTGCAGAGGACAACTACATTGGAATGTGGAATGGCATCAGGTCGTCTTCTCTGATAAAGCTCGATTCTGCTTGGGTGGACATGATGGCCAAAGAACAGTTATACAACGTCGAGGAGAAAGACGTCAAACTCAATTGGATGTTGGGCGACATGTATACCGAACAGTAGGTGTTCTGGTTTGAGGTGGTATTGCACATGGAAGTAGTCTTTGTTCGAGGCAACAGACATTGCAACGTTATCTTTAAGAGGTAATGGAGCCGTAACGGCTCATGGATCCCATATTTCAACAAGGGAATGTTCGGCCTCATGATGCCCGAGTTACTTTAAATTCCTTCGAAGAAACCCAAGTGATTCTGTTGCCATGGCCGTCCAGAAGTCCCGATCTTTCGCCCATGGAACATGTTTGGGATATGATGGTTAGAAGATTCGGAAACTTACCCCAGTCCACACGGACTTTGGAGGTTCTAAGACATGAAATACGGGTAGCTACTGCTTAAGAGGAATAGACCGCATTATCAAATCAATGCCAAGACGTATCGGGGAGTGTATAGATAACCGTGGTGGACAAACACATCATTAACAATCTCAACTCATTGTTAATCATTTACTCCTTACTATAGAATCCCTAATTTACCAAGACAATATTTAGTTTAAACATTTCCTTCTGGGTGTTGCGAGTTTTTTGTGAGTCAGTATATATTCAGAGTTTTTTAATAAATCGTAGTAAATAAGGTAATTTAACATCTAATTAGTATACAAGACCAACATAAAATTTGCTTTGCGCTCTAATAAACATTCTCGCCGAAGTGCCATTCTTCTGTACGTAAAACAAGATAGATATATGATATATATTGTTTCTGGTCGGAAACCTTCATCAGCTGCGTCATCGTATGAGAACACCAGAAGTGAAATTATATGTTATTAAAGTGAATTCAACTGTTTTTAAAACAAATAATACATTGCGCGCTATCCATAATCTAGAAGTCCATAAATTATGTCTCCAGTCTTGTTTGAGGTCGTACATATACCGGTGAAACTTCAAGACTTTTAGAAGTAAGGAAAAAATAAGAAGAATATAACAGTGAAGAGAAGACATGTAGACAAATCAAATTTGGCCAACCATGTATTACCCAGCACCGGAAACTATATGATAGCCTGGGGCAAAACAAAGATCTTGTTGCAAGAAAAAAAAATAACAAAAAAAATTAAGGAAAACATGATAATTAACAACGCGGAAATAGGGGCACCTTCAATCACCTCGAGTTGGGTTGGAGAAATCTATTGCTAACAGAGTAGAAAAACGGTATCCTCAGTATCAAGTGATAGCCAAACGAAAACAAAAAAATTAGAATAAACCTCGAAATACAATACAAAGCGATTGACAACGACTCATGAGTTGGAGCTGAAACGTCTCCAAACACAGATAAGTAACACACAATATACAAAACACTATTTATGTACATAAATACTGCTTGATCCTTTATAAATAAACATCTCTTTCTCTCAGAATAACTGTGTGGAACAATTTCTGTACGGACAGCCAGTAATCCGCAATTTTTCGGATTTCCCTTTACTACACTTTATTACCATTTAAAATTCTCAATCTTTCAGGAAAAAATCTGAAAGCCTAATAATCCAAGATTCAAAAATCTTTTCGAAATTATTTACCTAGGAAATGCTAAACTACTTTGATATGTAGGTATATCTACAGTACTGTCAAACACTATCTCTTTAACATATTTTTTTATGAATAGTATAATAAATTTAAAAAATTCTAAATAAATTTTCTAACAAATGTAATTTATGAAAACCTTGATACCCCAATTGCAGCTACAGTTCTAGACTTAGCGAAAGCATTTGATACTGTCAATCAAAAGATATTATTAGAAAAAATATTCTTTTATGGAATAATATTCTTCTTATTTGTAAGATAGAGAGCAGCGTGTTAAAGTAAATGAGGTTGTAAGTGAATATTGTGAAGTTTGAACAGGTGTTCCGCACGGAACAGTACTGGGACCATTGCGATTCAATCTGTACGTTGATGACTTTATAATATCATTTGCCGATGACACAGCGGTTGTATCTATAGGAGAAAGTTGGACTGAAGTAGAGATCAAGATAAATAACTATCTTAAAGCTATAAGTAACTGGCTAGCTTTAAATAAACTATGTTTAAATTACGACTAAACTGTTTACATACCTGACATTCGGAAATTGCAACATTAGTGTTCCGGGAAACCTAAACATTTCAGTCAATGGAAAAAACCTGAATAGGGTGGAATCATGTAAATATTCGGGCATCATCTTTGATTACAGAATGAAGTGGGACAAACAGGTAGAATAAATTCTTAGAAAAGCAGAGTATTTAGGATTTGTATATTATAATCTTTCCAAGATTATGTAAACGGACACATTGGTGAAGTTGTATTATGCATTTTTCCACAGCATGATCAACTATGGAATAATTGCCTACGGGGAGCTTAATCCAACGCCACAAAACCTCTGCAAAGCCACCAGAAGAAACTATTAAAAATCGTTGACAAGAATAAAACGAACTTACATAACAATCCTTTAAAGTTGGAGGAGCTCTTCTCACTTGAATCTTTGAAATATCACTACATTACGCTGAAAGAAAAATGCCTGAACTCAAACAGTATTATTAGGAACAAGAGCATACTTCTCCCGCATAGATCTAAAACAGTCAGTAGCCAATGCAGTTTTATAACAGCAAAATATGTATACAACAGTCTCCCAAATGAACTAAAAGCGTTAAGCAATGTAAATGCAATAAAAAATAAGTTAAAAAAGTATATAATTAATAAAGGTAATAACAGAATCAGAAAGGTAATTGAGAAAAAATTCACCATTGTTATAGAAACTTCGTGTAAAAATTATATATATTTTTTTCTTGTATGTTCTTTTTTATTTTATGTATTTTTATATATTTTCGTTTATGTTCAGTATATATTTTCGATAGGGCAGGTTCATATATTATTAGTTTTAGTTATTATTCAAAACCACGAACAGGTAACTCCGATTACCTCTGTGGGGATTAAGTAATAATGTTGTGATATTATTGTGTATATCTATTGGTTAAATAAATACAAAAATTAAACTTACACCCATATCGTTTATTTATTTCAAACGGATAATTTATTGTTCTGATATAACACTGCTTATGTAATTCCCATAGATCCCGTTAACATTATTCTTCACTTTCAAATATAATAGATCCACTTTAGAAGCAATACAAAAAAAAAACGCTGGGAACCAGAAGCGCGGTTTCTTACGATCTATCTCGATACCATCAGTCTAACAGAAGCATCATCGTTAAAAAAAAAACAAACAATCGAGCAAGGCGTAATTAAAGAAGATCTTATGACAGTTATTGATTGTTCGAAATGGAACTGGAAGTAGCACTGATGGACACTGTTTGTTAGACAAATGGAAAGTACTTAGCAGACCTGATGGGTCCATTGATTAATTGACAGATCCATTTTGTTGGTCCTCGAAATTGTTAAGAGATACTTCGGGTAGCGAACCACGCATTACGTTTCGATTCTTTTTGTTTTGTGGTTTCGGTAGCGATCACAGACCGAAAGAATGTCAGAGATAAGGCAGAGCCGTCATAATGAGAGGAGTCAATCAATGGTGAGGCTATATTTGAATCTAGAGATTTGCGACAGGGAAATGGTTTTTGAAGAACTTATACCAAGCTTGTGTAAAGTATAATTTTTGTTTTCAGTAGTTTATTAGCTGCATAAACATGTAACCCGGATTGTCGATAGAGATCTACCATATGTCCTATATAAAAGCAAGTATTTGGGGATTGTCGAAAAGGGATACAGGGTGGTTTAAATGAGAAAATAGTTGCGCGATTCCAAGCATATTCAGTTCCTGCATCGAAATTAAAAATATGCCAGGGGTTTGCAAAATATCGAGAAAAAACAAAAAAATTGTGGATATGAAAAAATTGCAAAATATTCGCCATCTTGTAAACAAATTTGATAGGTAGTTTTGTGTTAGTGACTACGGCCAATCGATTGACATTAACGAATGTTTTTCTAGGCCTCCAAAATTTTTTGCAATCATAGCTAACTTTGTTATTTCTTATGGCCACCATATTGCATTTATAAGTACCTAGATTGAAAAGAACATAAAAAACATTTCAACCATGTATAACAGATTTACTTTCGCATGGTAGAAAATATGAATAATTAAATAAAAACAGTTTTTCACTTAGTTGGTTGTGAAAAAAAATTTGGTAATTGTATTTAATTAAAATTTCTCTAAAAAATAAACAAATGAAAGTTTATGATACTAAAGTAAACAACTATAATATTATATATTTGTGAATTAAGTAAAACAAAAAAATAAATAAATAAAAATCGATAACAAAGCCTTGAATTAAATTAAATGTTCAAAATTCCATTTGTATTATTAATGCACGTCCTGCATCGATAAAATATACATGCCTCTATAACCATTTCTCTAGGCATTTCTTCAATGATTCTAACAACGGCTGTCTTAATTCCTCTACCGCTTTATAAGTAATACATTAAACTTTATTCTTTCAGTATCCCCCAATGCAAAAATCAGGAGGTGTAAGGTCCGTTCACTGAGCAGACCAGGCAACCGGGACTCGATTCCCGATCCAGTTATTTCCATATTGCTGATCCAAAAAGTTATGATTTTTGCCTTTTGTGGAGGTGCTCTATCTTGCTGAAACCACCTGTTCTCTACATCTTGAACAGACAAATTTTGTAAAGTTTGATACCCGTAATTTTGTAATATCTCGAAATATTGAGGAGCACTCAAATTATCATAAAGATCTAAAATAGTACATGTCCGTTTAGGATTCCTAGCCAGACAATAAAACTCCACCTCACTTGATGGATCACCTCACAATTTAAGAACGGATTTTGATCGGCCCAAAACACGTTGGTAAGCAATTTGTATAGCTGGTTCCATCAGGCCAAAGATCCTTAAGAGGAAATTCAGGATTTTTTGGAATTTCTCTACGAACCAAATGCAAAACAATCTTCTCCTCTCTAAGTGGCCAACTCGATGTGCTTGAATAATATGTATTTCGGTTAAGTTTTTTAAACGAACCATAGGTAAGTAAATAATTTCTAAGCATTCTGATGTTTGACAAACCTGGTTGCAGTCATTTGGGATGTCTCTAAAAGTACATATCTTGAGCTCGTTCAGTGTTCCTGTGGTCTCAAAATAATTCTTTATATCAACAGTTCCCAATTTGACTACCTTGCCATATTTAATTTAATTTAAATAATGCTCGAATAACTAGGCTACTTAAAAAATATCACATTTGTTTTGAAAAATATTAAACTCTTAAGAGGCCGTTCAAGTATTCTATAAGCAGATTTATAACAATTATTTAACCCCCCTCACCCCCCTTTGTCAGTAGAAGTAAGCAAAGCTCTTATCACCAATGTCATCAAAAATAAGCAAAGCAAAGACCCTACATATAGTGCTTATGTAATACTTTAACGGCCCCTAACGAATAGAAGTTTTGACACAGAGAAGCATAGCTGTGACAATAAACACGGCATTTTCTGAAATGTTTTTTTCAATAAATCACATTTTCTGTAATCCAAAGATAGGCCTGTTACATATGAATTAAAAGTTCTTTTTATGTGCTATTTAATGAGTTATAAATCTAAAACGGAGCTCTTAAGAAATAACAAAGTTATGGTTGCAAAAAATCTAGAAGTCCTAGAAAAAAATCTATAATGTCAGTTCTTTGGACATTGTCGCTAACACAAAACTAACAAATTGTATCAAAAACATAAAAAAATATGTAATAAATAGTGAGTAAATATTTTTTTAGCAAAAAATTAGTGTAGTATGTATTAAATAATTTCTGGTATACTGTAGCAACATTTGTTTTCTTTGCAAAACATTATAAAAAATGTCTTAGACAATTACTAAATAATAATATATTTTAATACAGGAAGTTACTATAGTACCTGTGCTATAAAACAATTTCGTCGAACTGCACAATCCTTGTGGTAAAACAATTCTTTTCTCGAAATTTATTATATGTTTTTATGTTTTTTGTCACTACTATATTCGTCTTCTAAATGTTATTTGTGCCATGTTCTTGATTATTTTTAAGTTTTCTTGGGAATAACACCACAATTGAATTAAAAACGCTGTATATTGGAACAAAATACCAAACGTTTTAAAGTCGATTCTGACTTCGTTGTCAATGGCTTTAAAATATGCAATGAAAATGTAAATTGCAATATCAAACACTCAATTTTGCTATTTACATTTTCATTACATATTTTAAAGCCATTGACAACAAAGTCAGAATCGAAACGTTTGGTATTTTCTATTAATATACAGCTTTTTTAATTGAATTGTGATGTTATTCCCAAGAAAACTTAAAAATAACTACTATATTCCATTACAAAAAAATTAATCTTATTACAGTATACTACAAATTTCATAAGATAGTTATTTATATATAGTCGCAAACATATTATTATTTACTGAGTATTTAACACATGATTTATATTTTTTACGAAGAATATATTGTCCCTTAAAGAAATATACGTCACTACAGTACACCACAAATAAAAATTATTTGGCCGCTTATTATTAGCTAACTACGTTTCTTTTACTACTGATATATATTACTAAAAATATATGTTACCATAATATACTATAATCATTTAACATATAAAATATCCATTCGCAGTTTATTAAATGTTTCGTCTTGTTTAGAACCTACCTATTGTTTAGAAAATAAGTAAATAAATAAAAACCGCCACGTTTTTTTTTATCATTTATAATATACACATGCCAAAAATGATATCTCTATCAACACGTGCTTGATATGTTGTTCAAACGAGAACTATACATTTCACAATTTTATTTCATTTAGTGTTCTTTTAGTGTCAACCCCATAAGAAATTTAAAGAATAAGTAAACGTAAAATTATTTAAAATAATTGACCATGTGTTGACCTGACATTAGAATCAGCCATATTATTTTTTGTTTTTTCTTCGTAGGCAGTAAAATATTAACATATGTTATTGAATGTAAAGTAACAAGACCTAGACCAAGTCTGCAAGATTAAGACATCATCATCCCTACTCCTTTGCATAGCTAGACTGGTTTAGTAATCAGGATTTTCGCTATGGAAGAATTTCACTGGTCTGCAGCATTACCCCCTTGCATGGTATTAATTGATTGGCCATATACTTTGATTTTCAGGCCTGTCTCTCTTGGTAAATTTGCTTTGACTGATTATAGTTCTAAAACTAGGAAAGCTCCATTTTCTATTTAAGTATTTGTTACTGTTTGTTAGTTAATAACTCAGATACCTTTTTAATCTTATGGCTCCTTCCTGGCAAGTTCCTTTGCAAATTTATGATCCTGTGGTGATCAGCTTTGTCACAAGTAACTTCCACTTCCACTGACTACACAAATCAGCCTGAGCGTGTACTTCATTTATCGTCATGGTTTACCTTGAATTGAGTGCAACAATCTGCGTTAAAAATTATTGTAAAAAGTTAAATGCACATATTTAGGGATTTCTAGTTATTTTCAAAAATAATTATATATCAAGTTGAGCAGCTCATAGTCTTAACTTCTTTGATTATCGTTGGTTCAGTCAATTACTGCGTTATTTTTACAGTGTCTATAGCATTTGTTCCATAGTAATGCTATGATGTATTTGATCCTTAATTTTAGTCTAATTTTACCTAGAATTATTTATTATTTCTGACATATTTTTTTAAACTAAGCTATTTGTCAGCATGTATTGTAATGACATAAGGCATATTTTCGTCACGGATTGTTTCTTTAGCACTAAAATTTTAAAAACCAATAGGCACAATATATGTCATGGAAACCTTGATAATTTTTCACCCGTTTTCGTTAGTGTTTACCTAACGTTATTTTAATATTTGTACACGACCAAGTTTATACGTTGGTCACCAAGATCTGCTTCTATGTGTTTACTAATCGAAACCAGTTTGAACATTTCAGAGAAATCTTATCCTACTGCCAAATATTGTACGGAATATGAGAATGCGGTATTTACACTAAGGCTTGAGTAAACAGTAGATGATTACGGGCAAAGAAACCGTCATTATTTGGTAATAATCGTTTTTCTCACAGAGCAGAATGACAGGTATTCTGTAATATCTTTGTATGTATCTAACAATCTTAAATGGTCAGTTAAATAATTAGTGATCATACTTCTGTATATATTAATTATTACTGATATAATTTTAAGAATGAATAATAATTATGTTCAATGGTATTATTATTAAAGGTTATGAACACTATTTATAAAAAGAAAAAATATGCTGTTAAATATTTACTATCTGCATACATGGCATGCTGTAACCGTAAATATTTTAGAGGGTGATTCTTTTGTTCAAAATCCAAGGTAAGTGTGTTTGTTATACTTAGTCATATTTCGGATGATATAGCTTTTCAAAAAAAAATAGAAAGAAATAAAGTTGTTTTGTTACCTTTTGGCTAAAATTTTGCAAACGTTGCTATGATTAAAAGTAAGCTTAGCACATTCTCAATCCCAATCTATTCCAAATTAATTGGAATAGATTGAGTAAACTATTCGTTTCAGCAGAGTATTTTATTATTTTTTCCCTTGCAATTTTGATAAACCTCGTCATTTTCGATTTAAAAAAATAAGATATAATGTAATGTAGTACTAAATTTGGTGATGCTATAGCTTGGGGGCTCATACCTATTACTGGAGTTTCCCAAGGACTTCTTGGAATATTTGTCTGTTTTTGTACATTAATGGTTCATTAGATATTGTGCATGATAGCAATATTCTTTCAATGGTGACAAACCGTGTTAATAAATGATGAAGAAAGGAATAAAGAAGCAAAAAAGAACAGAAATCAGCTGCTCAGCTATATACTTACTGTATTATACTAGTTATAGACAAGGCGAAAATCTCACGGTCGCGCGTCGTTCGGACAAATATTTTGCACAAAAGCTGTCGTATAATTCCTCAGAAAGTATCACTATGTTTCTTACGTGCAATTTGGTTACAATTTTTTTTTTAAATAAATTGAGTAGGTAAATTATTTTCTTCAATCCTAAAAATTTAGTTAGATTCTTTGGCTAAGCCTGTAGAAAAAAGGTTGTTAGTAACTTTTCATAATATTAATCGTTATCGATTATATATATATATATATATATATATATATATATATATATATATATAAGTTTTCAAAAATAGCCATTTTTGAAGATTATAAATAATAGGTAATAGTAAAACCGGCTTTTCTTTGTTTATCCAAGAACTTCAGCAGCTGTTTCCCGGTAGCCTGGTCTCTTTCACATTCGAAGAGAAGTGCTCCAATTCTGCTGACCAGCGTGGGACCAATTTTTTCACGTATCTCCTTGGGATATTCTCTGTGGCTGCCTTTATTATCAGCCTTGTTATTACTGGCATGTTGAGAATCTCTGTTTGAATGCGGTCAATGGTCTTATCCTAGTTGGTCTTCTTAAATTCCCCAGGCCAGCTCAGTTGAAGGGCTTATATAGATGGAACTTTCAATTTCTGTGACAATGGGGCGATGTTGATGGTTCAATAAATTTGGGAGGATGTAGTTTTTCTCTAGAATAGCAAATCCATGAATCCATGCTGTTATTATGCTGACTAAATCTTTTTTTTTTTGAAGTTTAGTTTATTTTATTTAAAATTGAGCGACTGTGGAATCGTGTTCGATTGCCCTCTTGTGAATGGTGCTGTTATCCAGTATGCACGACGAGGATGTAGTCTATTTAACGTACCCAGTTTTGTTATTAAACGCGTTTTTTTATATCGTAAGTTCGTTTTACCAACTTCTCGCTTTTCGGTAATATTTTCCGCAGACATAACTGGGGATTTTTAGTTAGTTCTTCTACTAGTCTATTTTTAACAATCATTTCATACACTTAACATAGAATGTTCAATTAACAGATTGGCCCATATAAGCTTGACACCACTTTGTATCTACTTGCTTTTAGTAATAACGGGACTTTAGCTATCTTCCAGCAATCTGTCTGGGCTATTACACAAGAAATTTCCAGATCAGGTACCCTTTTAATTCTATCCCCATTTCTTATCCTGTAATGTCGGGAATATCTTTTCTGAGTACTTTTCCTTTTTATTATGTTGGAGTCGCAAAATTAAGAGAAGTATGATGTTTATATACTGCTCTTCATACTTACCTGCCCACTTCCCGTTCCACTTCGGCATAATGTAGACGAAATTTCGACACTACTTCGGCAATAATTCCAGCAGCCTAACGACAGCGTGAGTAACAGTGGTTGGGGCTTACTGTAAACGAGGTAATAGAGTTATGAATAAACTCTTCTACTTCTTCTTAATCGATAGAATTGTTTTCCATAAACACTTCGACAGGATAGAAATACATCGTTCTCTGCTATAAAGAGAGGTTATAAAGTTTCGATCTGGCATGGTGTGACATATTTCTGGTTTTGATTTTGGTGAAGTGAAGTACATCGTGCCGTTTGTTGCGAATTTTAAGTGTCATCACGTGAATACTTTCTGTTGGCTCTTCGGAAGCCGACTTGGTTGGAATATCAGCTTAAAAGATGTTTGTGGAGGCAGTTTATTTTTTCGTTTGAAACTTCGAATATAAACCGCTGGACAGAAACAGTTAAGATTTGGATTGTAACACTTTGCTGAAACCTATTGTTTTATTATGGGGCCATTTTTTCTATTAGCCCTTATATTTTTGATTGAAGTGAATATCCGTTAGGCATATATTTTTCCGTGTGGATAATTTTTTGTTGGGCCATATTTCAAGAGTTTTTGATGGGTTATCCCCATCTAAAACTCTTAAAAGTAAGACATAAATTTGGATATATCCAACGGCTTTGAGTTTTCTATGAAAATAATAGTGTAAAGTACAGTACAGGTAAGCTATTTTAGTATATATGGTATAAGGATTATTAATCTTCAATTTTACAAGGTTTTCTCTCCTCAGATTTGTCACTGTAAAAGTTTTTTACCAAGAAAAATATCCGAAAATTTTAGTACAAACCTCGGAGTACAATAGAAAGCGATTGACAACGACTCCAGAGTTGGAGTTGACACGTCTCCAAACATAATATTCAAAACAGTATTTATATTCGGGAATACTGGTTGATTTGTAGACATCTCTTTCGATCAGAATAACTGTGAATTTCTGAATAGACAGCCAGTAATCCGGGCAATTTTACGAAATTCCTTACTGCACTTTGTTCTCCATTCACACTTTTTCTATACTTATCTGTTGCAGGAAAGCATCTGGGAAGAAGATACATTTCAACATATGATTTGGTTAATTTTGGATGTCTAATGTTTATTTAAATGCCATATAGATATTTTTCACGCTTTTGTTAATCTATTTTTTGATTTTCATTTAATTCTCATTTGTACTAGTTTAATATATTCATGATCTTATCCGCTGATATTTTTTATTTAGTAAAAGCATAAATGTAAATATTGAATAGGGTAATATTATAATCAGAATAGGGTTACATGAAGGAATTTATTGCCATAGATAGGTAGTGTTAGGGAACATAGTTCTCTAAATATAGATGTTGGGAGTTGGAGAACTTAATCTCATCTCAGTCTTGCCAGTTATCTCAAAAAGCTACTCTTTGAGTAATCAATATGGCCTAAAAATATAACAAATTTGAGTCGAAAATTGTCTCAATTACTTTCTTGTTCTTTATGTTGATACAATCTCTATATATAGTTGATTTGCTAACGTCTTTAAGAAAACTAATACTCAATAGAAGCGATTTGTATTATTGTGTTGAAATGATAGATTCGTTGTGTTTGAAATGTCACTCGATATTTGTCAATTCCAAATAAAAATTGATAAAGGCGGATGAGATTCGGTTGTGGTTCTGTCGTTATCGACTACTTAATAAATTTACGTCAGCGTAAATTTTTGCATGTGATTCTTTTTTTCCACAATTACTTAATTACCCTGGCATGTTCCATTAAGTCAGACACAACGTTATCTTCTTCTTCCTTTTCGTCTCGACTTTGTTATGCATTTGGATAAGCGAAGAAAAGAATTGGATGGCGTGCAATAGAGTTACCAGCTTCGAAGTGAGACTTCCAAGAAAAGACGACGGCGAAGAAAAGTCTGCAAAGTCGATAGTGTTGGTGACAACCACTGCGAATGTTGTCGCATACCGAGAAAGAGAATACGAAACAATGGTACTTTTACAACGGTATCTATATATAAATAGGCAAAGACAAAACGATTAGGTACAATTTTCTTCTCTGTCTCTCAACCGATTTTCTTCATTTTTGTTTTGTTTAGTAGCTACTGACGACCTTCAGTGCAGAATGCTAATATTAATTTATAATATTGGTTCATTCATTCAATAAAATATAATAAAAATTCATTATTTACGTCCATAATGTCAACGCCAAACAACTAAATGTGCCGCCGCCGCCAGACTCAAATCATTGAGTAATTATATATAGAGGGACCAATGCTGGTATATACTTAGAGCATGTACTTCTGGAAGTGCCATGCAAGCGTTGTTATTGATGAGTGGTAAAGTAATTGTTGTATATTATAATAATACAGGGCGATTCCGGATATGTTAGAAATCATTTTTTTCGTGGGTGGCACATAAGCAGTTGCATATATAGGGTGTTTAAAATATAGAGTAGAGTGCAATTATAACTAATAAAATAATATAGGGAAGCCCATTAGCGGTTGAATTTACAGGGTTCTTGGAAGAGAAGGTGCAGTAGAATTACAGTTATACAGGGTGGTGCAAAAAATATTATACAGAGATGCATATACAGGGTGGCGGAAATGGAAATGCAACATTTCGTAACACATAAGCAGTTGTATATATAGGGAAGATGAAATATAGGGTGAGATGAATTATAGATATACAGGATGATGATAAAAAATGTTAGAAAAGAATATGATTTATAGAGTAGCCCACGAAGAGTTCTATATAAATGATGATTGAAATATAGGTCGGAGTAGAATTATAGTTACAGAAGATAGTTAAAAATTTCATAAACAAAAAGAGGAAATACGGTGGCTCATAGGCAGTGTAATATACAGAATGGTTTACCGGGTTGTTCAAAAATGTTAAAAAACATTAAGCGTGGTCCAAGAGCAGTTGCATATACAGGGTGGTGGAAATATATAATGATATGGAATTATTATAGTGAGGATTTTAATAAATGTTAGAGAATTGAGTGCAATTATAGCTATACAGTGAGGTTAGAAAAAATAAATATGTAGGGTAGCCCATTAGCGGTTGAATTGTTGTCATATTAAATTAAGAACTACGATTTTGAACACAAATAAAGTCCTATGAGTTATATCTGAAGAAAAAAACTATCACACAGCGGTTCCGAATCTGGATCCGTTCCTTGTAATTGCTGTTCTCCGTTAAGTCCTAGGATAGAATGTCACGATAAAATTTTCAGGTTACTTAACCTGCCAGAAATATTGACACAATTGGTCGAATTTCGACCACTGGGAGACAGCTAGTTAGTTTTGTTTTGCTTAAAAGAAAATGACAGGAGTTGAGAAGTATACTAAGTGTTGTAGAAATCAGAATACACAGTAACAATTAGTTTATTAAAATAAATTTTTATATACATACGTGTACAGGGAAATTCAAATTCGACCGTCTCAGATAGAATCCCAGAGACTACAGGAGATCCCAAGATGTTTAAATGGAGGCGAGCTATCGTAGTTTAGTGGTTGAAGAAATTTCGATTTTTTGTAATTTAAATTTTCCAAATACCTCCGAAGTTATTCGAAAATAATAGAAAATTGGAGATTTCGTATTTGATGACGAAACCCAAAACCAAAACACATTTATCTTGCTAGTATGTTCAGCTGTTCGATGACGTATTGGGATTTTCAGTCTCCACATTAAACTGTTTCACAAAAAATAGTGCATTTCATTCTGAATTCATTGATATAAAAGTTATAATTTGCTTTCTTAAAAGCATAAATATTTAAATTAAAATGGATCTCACCTTAGTTGGTCCACCAAAGAATTTTCTGTCAAAACATGACAGTACTTGTCAAACAGAATTTGAATAATGGAATACACATACTTTCAAACACAATGAGTTTCACAAATGAATTAAAACGACATGGGTTAAGATTATATTGCAAAATTGATCAAAACAGTAAGAACAATATTTATAATAAAATTCATATAAAAAATATTATAACAAGTGCACAAATTGGCGACCATCCTCTTGAGCACATAAACGAGCACGTGGACTTAAATTGGTGACAGTCCTAATAATATGTCTTCTTCTAATAGATCTGAATAGTGTAAGTTCTTCTCTCGTGTTATACTCTCGATATCCATATACTCTATTTTTCAAAGTGCCCTACAATAAAATTCCTATCTACCTATGTGGAAATCTTTGATCTAAATAGTCGCAAACATCTTTAGTATTGTGTGAAGGGACTCTGCCATCGATACCTTTTATAACTGACAAAGGGCAACTATTCGACATATTGCGCAAATTGGGTTCTCAAGAAGTTCAGATATGATTCACCATTTAAATTATGAAAAAGTATGGTGCAAGTAATTGATCTTTACAAATTCCACCCCATATAATTATTCTAGTTTAACTCCAAATATGTTTGGTATTTCTATTGAAGACGCTACTGTTTGAAAAATTACGTTTGTCTGTCCAAACAATGGTTTTCAGAAATGTCGAGTCGAGTCAGGATCTCCTGAGTATTGTTTCTATGCAATATGTATTTTGCAACTTTTTTAAATCAATGATAGTCTGAACTTGATAGACAACGTAACTCCTTCCTCGAAGTCTCCATGGATTTCCATCGTCTTGAAGTAGTCGATCGCACAACGTTTCAATAGCTGTGCATCTGCTAGCGTCATCAGGTGAATGATAGGAAATTCAGATATTCTTTGGTATTTATTCATACCTGGTCTTATCCGGTCCAATCAGCGTCGTCGTATCTGGCGGTTGGTTGCTGGTGATGCGTAGCGGCAGAGGCCGAAGAAGAGCTGGCCAAATATTTTTAAGACGCTGGGTTCACTAATTATATTTTCGTTCGAGATTATATATGCTGTCTCTATGAATTTTCTTTTGTACCAGTACTCTTCCTGAATTGCTCTGGTCTGGTCCCAGTTGTTATTATGGTGTTCGGTCCATGCGTGATTAGCTAGCCCAGACTTCGTTACCTCCGCCCTTTGTGTAGCTGTACGGTGTTTCCTAACCTGGTGTCCAGCGGTCGCTTTGCCTCTCCGATGTAAAGATTGCCAAATTTACAAGGTATACTGTATATACAGTTATTTGTTATTGCTGGTGCGTCGGGCCTCGTTCTTGTTATTGTACTCCTTCAATGTGTTGTTGCTTTTAAACATCATTCTGCTTCAATAGCTGTGTACAATTCTTCTAAACATCTCCGACAAGCCTTTGGTATACCGTAATAGTAGATTTGTTACCGTGGTGTCCTCTTCCTGCCTAGGTGGTTTGTTCAGCTATTCAAACGCCTTGGTAATGATCGTTTCCGGATATCCATTCGCCAAAAGGCTTCTCTGAGTTTCACTTGTTCTTCTTTGAGGGCTTCTGGTGTGCTGCGGATATTTTTGGCTTTAAGGATTAGTGTTTTTTAAACCACTTTCTTCACACTCCGTCCAGGCGCTATTCACTCTAGGACATTTTTTTTCCGATTTGCTCCCTATTAGGACAACTTTTCTTCCAACTTTGCCCCCCTCTAAACCAAAAGCTGGGTACGCCCTTGATTATGCCCAAAGTGCCCAATTCGTCTGGTTCATTTTTTAGAAATTCAAGAATTAGCGGCTTGATTGCACTTTATAACATCTCCAGATGTTAAACATTTCTGGTTAAGTTTGTATTGAGGAAACCAGGTCCAACTATGTGGAAATTTAATATGTTTTTCACGAAAGATGTCCAGATTTGTGACACTCCAATATCTTATATTGTATCTGAGCACATTTCCATTAAGGGAAAACGTAGTTTCATCACTAAAACAATTGCTTTTTGAGTAGAGTTGGTTTCGATTATTTTAATTTGTCATAATTTCAAAGAATTCCAGTCTTCTGTCGAAGACGTCAGGTGAAAGTTGGTGGACCATTTTTAAATTGTTCATGGGACGTGTTACGTTAGCTGGATTCCCAAAATTTGGGTTTATGCATTTTATCGTTTGAGGTATCAAAATGTTCTTCTGGGAAAGAGCATTGAAAACCTGCCGGCGAAATTAAAAATTGAAAATGGCTTCTCCAATATGTCGGCTAGAATGTGGAAAAAATTCAAATGCTCAATACAGACATGAAAATTCGCAACCTGGGTTGGTTTTAGCTGAAACTGAACTTGAAGAATACCCTTTGATAGCTGATGTGATGTGATGACAAAATTTATCATGGCGGTAAAAAATTCAATGTGTTCAATTTGTTCCAAATTCGGAACATGGGGGCTTTTAGCAACACTGGTCATAAATCCTAGTTCGGGTTTACAAAACTCAAGATGGCAGATCCAAGGTCGCTGATAAATCAAATTCAAAAATCTACCGATATATCTGAAATTTGATATACGTTGGTCTTTGTAATTGCTGATTACCAATATGAAGTAAAATTATTTGAAATTAAATACGAATTAAACGATCTGAAACAAATTGCAAATATCTACTAGTCATTTGCGGGATCATTAAAATTGTATATCCACGGATAAGGATCTGAATACGGATGCTTGGTCCCAAGATCTGCGGATACGGATACGAATTTTAACTTTTTTTAGAGTACGCGGCGGTAAATATTGCACATAAACCTTGTTTATGTTCAATAAACTCTGTTATGGACAAAAGTTATTGACCTCTATAAGAGTTAGTTGACAGTTATAGACTGCACAAGTAGTCACTTTGAGGTCTCTGTCACATGGCTCGCACATATTTATCATCATGGGCGACAAATGTTTCAAGTGAGCAATTTTTTAGTGCAGCAGGAATTGTTTATGAGCCACATCATAACAGCCTCTTGGAGGACAAAGCTGCCAAGTTGCTCGTTTTGAAATACAATTTACTTACTTTATTTACTTAATTATAATTTTGACTTTTAACTTTTTTTAAGTTTCTCTAATTGCCACTGTGTTTTGAATGTAATGTTAACAGTTTATGTGTCATGAAGTATTAATTTACTTAATTAGAATTTGAAATATTACTAAGTATTAAGTTTTATATTTTTTTCTTTTTTCTCATTGTGAAAGTGATCATTATTTTGTTATTAGCTTAACAGGAAGATTTATTTATCTCATAAATATTTTATTATTTTATTTATATATGAATTCATTTTAAAAATTACCAAAATGTGTGATAGATAAAAGTTCCGTATACCTTTGCGTTATGTACTATCCGTATGGTACTCATTTCACTACGATAAATGTTTGCAATATAACTAAAAGTTTTTCGTTGATACCTAATCACCTATATATAAAATTTTATCTATGAATTAAAAATTAGTAAGGTAAAAGATCCATAAAAGACCCGCCAAAAACTAATGGATACGGATACGGATTTTTCTTCTCTCCGGCACATCACTAATATCTACCGCCATCTTCAACCTAGCACCTGGAATTCTGAAAATCGGATCATAAATTCATAACCAGCAACCCGAAAAATGCCCGAATACTCTATTTCTTGGGTTGCACTTTTGACTGACATATATCCATGGATATATACAGTATCCATGGACAATATCATTTTGAACTTGCGGTTGAGACCAAGTTACTAAATGTTAAATAGTAGGTATATATGACGTTTATTGTACGAATACTGTGTAAATTAATGGAAAATTTTCCATGACTTTTCAAATTGTTTTGTAAGAGGTAGATACTATGAAGCCACAATCCTGGGGTCAAGAAATGTCCAGATCTAATTCAAGTAACAATTAAAAGGAAATGAATAAATAAGAAATTTTTATTGCAAAACAAACAATATGAAGACGTAATTTCCTTTACTTCAACAATTGCATTAGTCACTAAAAATTCTATTATAAAATATTTCAATGACACATTCTCAGGTTCAAGTTCATCTAATGAATAGTTATAATTTTAACAAAACTAATTGCTAATAGGTGATTATATCCAAAAATTTGCACAGAATCGTTAAATGCACCATAAAATCCATTGTGGAATGATGTGTTTAGCAGTTGCTTAACTTATCTAATTTCAATATTCAAATTATCTTTTACGTTATAGGTATAATTTGTGTTAAATCCATATAAGCTTTTCTCACATTGTCTTTGGCCTTTTCCATATTTAGAAGATTCATCATCTTTTATACTGTCAACATTTTAGATTATAACTATACGGTTTTGGCCACGAACATAAGATTATTTCTACCATAACTAATTGATGTTTCAAGGCATGATGATCAATTAAAATGAAACCATAAACTATATATATGTTTATAATTGAGGAAGGGGAAATAGCTCATTCGACATACTTAGGTGTTGACTGTATTTTGCCAGTTATATGTGTCAAAAGACCTTAGAAGAACTCATTAAAAATGTCTATAATTTTTTAAAGTGTTCAATGGACAGGTCTATTATTTATCCATTAGTAATATCCCGAAAATTAAAATCACCTGTTTCTGATTTCGCTAAGGTTCTAGTGTTGATTTCTATCAAATGTCATAAGTTTGTTGTGCCTTCAATTATAATTATTTCAGCATTATATAAAACTAAAAGTAAAGGTTAAGGTGAAATATTCGGTACCGTATCTTGAACAGGTTTTAAAATATTTTGTGATAAATTTTTATGAGCATGCAGTTGATATTTACAAACAATGTATGTCTAGGTAATTGCAGACGAGATGATTAAAAATCTTTTTACTTCTAATAGCTCCTTCAATGACAATTTATCAAATCAATAGGTTGAAGATTGCCTCAAGTTTCATTCTGTAACAGAAAAAATGGTTTCAGATAAAATTTCCGACCGACATGAAAAAGAGACTGTTGTGACATCAACTCTAGAATCTTTAAATACCTCACATACAGGGTGAGTTTTTTTTTGATGATCAGTATGGGGATCTCGGAAACTAGCGGAGATAGAGCAATGGTTAAATTGGGAAAAAATTGCAGTTTTACTGGCTCAATTTATTGACACTTTCGGATTTTTGTAAAAAGTCATGGCTTACTAGACATTTTGAAAACACGAAATTCTGTCGATTTAGTCAAATCCCTCTAGCTCCATTGTTTTTGATTTTATGAGAAAAGTGTAAATATCAAAATTGAAGGGAATTGTATCCCGAATATGATTGTCATGTCCTCGTTTACTTGACAGCTCTCGTTTTCGTGATATGACACAAACTTATCTTTTTTTGAATGGAAACCATAGTTGGCTATGACCTCAAAAATCGGACATTTTTAGAGCCTTTCAACGATATAGTACTCGATATAGATATTCATAAAAATAACGGAGTTATGGATGCTTTTCTCTCTTATTTTCACTTTTAACGTAGGTAGCCATGAAAAAGATTGTTTTCACGTTTCTTCATTTGAGAGTAATTCCATTAGTAGTGCTGAACTGATAGTCGATATTGACAAGTTTTCGTGATAAAATGGAAAATTCTAACGAAGAAAAACTGAATATGGTGAAATGTTATAACATTATTATATCATATGCCATAAAAATGCAGTTCGTGCAGCTGAGGAATACTTTCACAGACATTTTAATCGTCTTCAACCTGCTCTATGTACATTTAAGGTGTTTTACGATAGTTTACGCAGGTATGGATCTTTTATGAAACCACCAAAACAACGTAATCAAATTAACGAAGCAGCACAAATAAATGTTTTGGCAATGGTAAATCAAAATCCATCTACATCAACTAGTGAGGTTGCGGCAGAAGCTGGCACATCTCAACGAACTGTAGTTAAGGTACTGAAAGCGCACAAGTTCCACACGCACAAACTTTCAGTTTCTCAAACTTTGCATGCTGGTGACGAACATAGACGTATTTTGTTTTGTACATGGTTTAGAGACATGTGCCTTGACAATCCACAGTTTCCATTAAAGGTGTTATGGTCAGCTGAAATTAAATTTACTAACTGCGGTATGTTCAATAGACACAATGAGCATATCTGGGCTAAAGAAAACCCGTTCCATGTAGAACAAAGACGACCCCAGATAAAATTTGGTTTTAATGTTTGGTGTGGTATCATAGGGTCTAGTATTCTGGGGCCTTTTATCAATGACGAATCACTTACTGGGGAGCGCTACTTGCATTTCTTGCAATACAATTTTCAAGATATGTTGCATAATTTGAATTTGAGAACTCGTTCAGAAATTGAGTGGTTCCAACATCATGGAGCATCTGCTTATAACTCGTTATTAGTAAGACAGCACTTAGATAATATCTATCCAAACTCATGGATAGGAAGAAATGGCCCACGCGAATGGCCACCCCGGTCTCCCGATTTGGCAGTGATAGACTTCTATTTATGGGGTGCGCTAAAAAGCAAAGTATACAAAAGAAAGTATGAGACAGTTGGTGACTTAAGGGAGACGGTATTACAAGCAACTGAAGAAATTGATAGGCGGTCTGTGAGGAAAGCGGTAATGTCAATCTTAAAAACATGCATTTTTTGTTTAAATAACAATGGTGGACTTTACGAACATACATTGTAACCATTATTATGTACTTTAATTTTTTAAGTGTACAGTAAGTACCTACTTATTTAGTTTTTTCGTTATATCTGATATACCTAATAAAAAAAAATGTTTTTTGGAATAGTTATTAATAAATCAATCTATTTCACGGCTAACTACGTTAAAAGTGAAAATAAGAGAAGAAAAGCATCCTCAACTCAGTTATTTTTATGAATAACTATATCGAGTATTATATCGTTGAAAAGCTCTAAAAATGTCCGATTTTTTGAACATATCCAACTATGGTTTTCATTCAAAAAGATAAGTTTGTGTCATATTTCGGAAACGAGAGCTGTCACGCAAACGAGGACATGACAATCATATTCGGGATACAATTCCCTTCAATTTTGATATTTACACTTTTTTCATAAAATCAAAAACAAAGGAGCTAGAGAAATTTGACTAAATTGACAGAATTTCGTTTTTTCATAATATCTAGTAAGCCATGACTTTTTACAAAAATCCGAAAGTGTCATTAAAATGGGCCAGTAAAACTGCAAATCTTTCCCAATTTAACCATTGCACTATCTCCGCTAGTTTCCGAGATCCCATACTGATCATCAAAAAAAACTCACCTTGTATATAGTCAGCAAACCTCTGACTTACTTGTTTAATCTCTCCATCCGAGAATGCACATTTCCATCTGTTTTCAAGTTGGCAAAATTTATTCTTGTTTTTTAAAATAAAGGAGATCCTGAAGATGTAACAAATTATATGCCTAATAACTAAATTTCTCGAATCTTTACTTTGAAGTAAATAATATCTTTATACCAAACCAATTTGGTTTTCGTAACACAAATTGCACAACTCTGGCTATTAACTAAGTGAGTTTGTGGCAGAGGACTTTGAAAATAAACATAATTAATACATATGGTACATTCCTGGACTTAACGAAAGTATTCGATTGTACAAGGTTTGAAATCCTTTGCAAAAAGCTATCTCACTATAACTTTGATTCTAGCAGTATGATCCTTGAGAATCAACAGTCGACGAATCGAAGGATTCGGCATGGCGTATCTGAGGGCTTTGTGCTGGGTCTACCGTTATTCGTCATATACATAAATGATTTGCCAAACTTTAACAATCTATTGAACCTGTTTGCTGATGATACCACAACTTTGCTGCGCTATCAACCTTCAGACCCAATATTGCAGTGGACTTAAATCAAACAGCGTGAAATAGAGAATTTGTTTTTAGCCAATAAGCTTAGTCTCAACAATAGTAAGACCCAGAACTTTACATTGCAATTTTCACCATCGCCACTAGAAAGTTATGTATCGGCGAATTTCTTAGGGGTCTACCTTGCTACTGGTTTGAACTGGGAGGCCCTTGTTAATTTTCTTAGCTCCAAATTATATAAAATAATTTTTCTTACTAGTATCCTGCCAGAAAATCTATCTAGGGGCACATTACTGGCAGCGTATTGGATACTTTAGCTCTAATATGTGCTACGTGATTTTAAACTGGGGTTGTTCCTCGTGCCCAGCAAAATTTTTAAGTTACAATGGCCTTGGGTTAGAATTATTGCAGGAATAAAGTACCGACAGTTTTGTAGAGATGGCTTTGTGGGTCTAAAACTACCGTCCTTGCACTTTTATCCTTCTGTGTCTATATGATACAGAACCAAAACAGCTACAGAACACATAACGATGTTCACTCTTATTCAAGCAGGAAAAAAGGAGACTAGTTCTCAGTACCAACGAACAAGAATGGGTATTGACTATTATCATTTTAAATTTTTTAATGCACTGTTAGCAGAAATTAAAAATTTAAACTTATATCATTTTAAAGAAAGAACGAAAAATTATCTTCTAAACGCGCCGGTTATTCTTTTGAGGAGTACTTAAGAAGTGTATAAATTTTTAATGTGTTATGCCTTACTTTGTTGTTTATATATTAGTAAATAGCACATTTTTTTATTTTCTTACCATTTTAATAACATTTCATATATTATTTTGTACACATATTTAATTAAGTTTAAACATAAATTTGAAATCTTGGAAAAAAAGTGATACTGTCGTGAAAATTGGTGTACTTAAGTATATCAGGGGGGACAAGTAGGGAAATTTTTTTGTAAAATTTGTTATTCTTTGGGAACCTATAATAATAGAGCCATATGAATTAACTGTTTGAAGTAGTCCGTGATTCGCCAATTTCTGAAAATTTAAATATTAAATTGTTTTAAGGAGCATTTAATATCTGCGAAATAGCGAATAATATGGTGTAAATCTTGATATTTATATAGTCTTCTAAAATAAATAGAAACGGGTTTTATCATTTTGGGAAAATTCAATTTTTCGATAGGGGTAAGTATATCCCACTTACCCTTTACTTAAAAAAAATCAGAATTTCTCGGTGACCAAAATTATTATTGATGATATTACCTCTTTAAATGAATAGAGAATTGATGTGAAATTTTTATTGTATAGGGGGATAAGTATCAGTAATTTTTAGAGAAAAAAAAAATGATGCAAGTGTAAAAGTTGGAATATATCCAAAAATGTCAAAAATTTTAAAAACATCAAAAATGCCCCAAGTAAAAAATGACAAAAATGTCAAGAATGCCGAGAATTTCAAAAATGCCAAAAACGCCAAAATATGAAAAATCTCAAAAATGACAAATAATAGAAATACCAAAAATGTCCAAATTAAATAAGATAAAACCTGGTGATAAAAGGAAATATACTTAACAAAAGAAAGATATGAATGGACAGAGTTGAAAGTTAATTACAGGTAAGTAAATGAAAATTTTGGAAAACCAAAATTAGTATTGATGCATACATATAGAATAAAAAAATTAGTTGTCCCCTTAAATCTCTTTCTTAATAATTTAATTATTGCATACGGTTTCCTGATATATTATCAACTATTTTTGCACGTAGACTTAACCGACTTTTATCAATGGTTCCAAATTCGTACAGCGGAAGATGATGCTTACCAAAATTTCCATGATTCACATGAAATGCGGTTTTGTGGTATAATAATCAAAAGACTTGTTTTTGTTGCATTTTTTATCAATAAAAAAATCGGTTGTTGGCGTATTTACAACCGCATTCTATAAATAGCACTTTGTAGGATGAGGCTGAACCACGTCAGTGCAATACCTTTATGGTAAACTGACGTAGAATAAATGTGCGATGTTAAGAACAACAATTTTTCCTTAAAATGTTAAATTGGTAAGGGACACATTGCTATTATCTTCAAACATAATAAAAGTCTGGCATTGATTGAATATATTTTTTCAATGCTAAGCACAGAAAGACCATTTAGCCAGTCCTGAGACATCGTACTTCTGAGAAACGTTTTAATCCTTCACTCCAGTTTTCGTCCAAATTAATTCCCCGCCATAAATAATGCAAGGAAAACAAAATAATCTATTGATGCGATCACATCCACACAACCATTTCTTTTTATTATAAATTTCATTTTAAAACTTGGTGTAAATACTTTATTTTTCATTTTTCACTCTTATTTTCAATTAAGATATGGCCTAGGTGGACCAGCCAATTTTATATCTAATTTGTTTTGAAACGATTTATTATTGTATTTAATATAGTCAATGTTAAAGTTGAAACTCATTTTCACAGTTATGTAAACACTCACATTCACTCTGTATATTAAATATACTTTCATAGACTACGAGAATAAAAACACAGCAACCACTAATTAAATTACGTAAACAAAAATTTGAATTATTGAAACGTTCGGATACGTTCGGTCAATATCAGCCAGGCTCGGTGTCTCCGTGCGGCGTACGAGAAACAGCCCATTACTCCATATAGTTTGCATTAACAATCTTCTATCTCACATGCTAAGCGTGTTATATCGTATCTGATCATAGTACGCTATATAAGTTTCTAACCGTGCGCTAGCCGAGCTTAAATTGTTTTTTGATAAATTCGTTGGTATTGTGCATGGTGATTTTTAACCTTATTAAAAGAAATAGTTCAGCGCACGAGTGCACTTAAGGGACAGCCGCCCCCTGCCTTCATCTGGTGAAATCCAATTTTAATTTCAAATATTTGTTTCTATTCTAATAGGTCATAATTTTTTATTTATTTATACATATCAAGAGCGGCAGTCATTTGAGACTATGTAAGGGGAAACGAATATACTTCTTTCGTCTCCCTGTCTCTGTTTCTCTCTTTTGTTTCATTCTTAATACAATAGACAAGTTCAACTTAGTTATAACAAATTATATTATGTGGTATTTTTTAAATATCTAAGCTTCTTCTTCTAATTTGTTTTTAATTGATAAATTCGTTGTTAGAGTGGATTTTAAACAGCACCAAAAAAAGTTTCTGAAATGAATATATACACATATATTTTATTTCATGTGAAAAAAAGAAGTGAAAATTGGCTTAACATTAAACATTATTCTGTTTCTTCACTAACCTTATTAAAAGCTTAAGTTTGTCATCCTTGTCTTTACCATCCACAATTATTCTGAGTTTTGATTCAATTTGGTGGTTCAGCGCTATTTCGAGTGCACTTAGAGATTCTCCAGCCGCCATGAACACAGAACAACACACAGAACTTAATTTAGGTCATTTTTCTATGTACAGATTATGCTGCGTTACAGAGCATCTGGTTACTTTTCTATTGTATAACAAAATTAATTGAATTTTCGTCTAGGATTTCACCAACCCGATCCATATATTTAATACAGTCAAATACCCAATTCAACATCGTTTGAGTTTCCACAACGCTTACATAAACAAAAATACAATTTGATATACTGGGCAAACTTTTAATAGATATTACAAATATTTGTTTCTAATAGGTCATAGCGGATTTCAGTAGGCCCCACAAACAACATCGAAAGGTTTAGGTCCAGGAATATAGGTAGCCATTTTATAGGACACCAAACCTGCCGAATAATTGTTCTACCAACCGACTTTCAAAAAGGAGACCAGAATGTATTTGTTCCTCCTCTCAAACTCGGGATATTGACCGGCGATTATCAATTTTGCCCTTGCTCGTGGTCTTCGCGTATTGTATTCCGGGACCAAGCTTTTTCTCTTTTACTAATTTTATTTAAAGTTTTTTCAAACCCACATTGTTTATATATGTATGACAGCGGGTATCTTCTTCTCTGAGACTACCTGCTTTCCTAAATTCCTTTTAACATTCCATTCTCTATTTCTTCCATTGGACCCAAAATGATTTCGGAACGCCCCGAGTGCACCGTCCCATAATTTTGCTCCCCTCTATTTTTGATGAATTGCTTATGGTCATTTGGTTGGCATTGTTAAGTTGGCCAATCTTGTTCATCTGAGCTTACCTGTATAGTTGTTCTGTCTTATCCGGATTCTGCTTGGTCTTCTTGAAACATTATTTCAAATTTTGGTAATTTCTCTATATACCTGGCCATTTGTCCTCCAGTGTCTTCATATCCAACAATTCTACTGATAAAGTGATATCCTCTAAATTTGTGAATGAGTCTCGTTCACACATGTCATAAATCAATTTAAGAGTGCATAGTACCACTTTTAAAACACAAAACACGTCAAAATAAACAGTCTTACAAAAACATAATAAGTAATAGAAATCGACCAATATCCTTAATAAACCAATATGCATTTTGTCGTCTTTTATTTTTCGATAACTCCTTATGGATGTGTATAGTTTTTTAACAATTTGTTGAGTTTTCTTTCCAAACTTAATCTATAAACCTAATCCGCTCCTGGAAGTTTTGCCCCTAAAAATTCAAAGCTTAGGTGATGGTTTTCTTCTGGTTTTCTCTGTTATCATAACGGAATAATTTTCATCGAGCGGCCCGGGTGTAAAACTCGTTGTTTTCGAAGCGAATAGAAGTGGTTTGTTATTTATGCCAACCGGTGGACGCGTTGTCTGCTCTGGTTGTTATGAGGGGCAAGAGTGGGCGGAGACTACGAGCCTAGTAGAGGGATTCGGGATACCAAATTTCCTTTTTTCCTATTGAAATTGTTACGATGTTTGTATTTTCGATGGCTTCCGTCTGGAGACGGGAATGATAGTTGGACGTATTTGGCACAAGTTCGGGTTGTTGGTAGTTGGTTCACAGATTTGCTCAGCACAATTTTTCGGGTTCGGGTTGTTGGTGGAACACTCTTTTGGTTGCCACCGAGTATACGGCATACAAAACAGGGTATTCTGTAAAGTCAGATGAGGATAAAGGGTCTGACTTTTTATACTAGTAATTAGTATAGCGGTCTCTCATGACACCTCTTATTATGAATATATTAAAAGATATTGTTAAGAAACATAAGAGGCCAATGTGTAAGCAGATTTTCAACACCACAATTCTCAGCATATTTCCAAATTAGGGGGCCAGGACAGACCCGTTTCGGCAATGAATTTTCAAAAGAGGGATTCTAAATTTATAATTAGAATGATAGTATGATTTGATTTAATCTAAGAGAATTTAATTTGATAATATATAGGGGACCAATTTCAGAATGTTTGTGCTCTAGGTGGAGTTTTTTCATTTCAAAAAATGCTCAAAGAATTCTGGTGAATCAATGATCATTAAAATTATAAGGGAAAAAATCAACCTGTCCCGATATTGGGTTGTTCAGAGTTGTTAGTAATTTTATCCTCAATCATCATCAACGGCGAAGCATTGAGTTCTACGGAGGTAGTAGCGATACAATCGTCTTCATTTAATAAAATTTAACGCGGGCTCTTTTCATTATCGTTTCGTGTTGTGGTCTTCTTTGTGTAATATAACTGCATTTTGAAATTGTTTTTTATGACCAAGGTCCCAAGCATGTTCATAAATTTTGGTTTTTTCAAACTGTCGTTTTTCTGTTCATTTATTCGAACATTTAGAGGTCTAGAGGTTTCTCCAATATAGACTTTATTTCAAACACATAGGAATTTTTATATTCTGACTTGTGTATTTTAGTTTTGTTTTTGATTTTAGGGTATTTAGTGTTTTAAATGCGGTTTTAATATTGCATCTGTTGTCCATTCTTTTTAGTTTTTTTGAGAGACCCTGTATGTATGTTATAGTTGTTGTAATATTTTGATTATCTTGGGAGTCAGTGTGCCAGCGATCGCTTGGTATTCGATTTTTTTTTTAACTTTTTATTAATAAATTTTTTTGGTAATTATTGGCAGAAAGAACATTTTTTATAAACGTTTTTTCTTTATTAAATTTATCGATGTCGGAACAGTTGGTTTTTGCTCTGACATATAGAGATTTGATTATACCCCTTTTTACTTAATTGAGATATGTGTTAGTGTGAGTAAATTTACTGTAAACTTCTTTTTTAAATGTCTATTGTTTATTTGTTACTAAAATGTCTAAGAAAGATAATTTCGTATCTGTTCAAGTTCTTGTGTAAACTGAATAGTTTGTTCTTTGTTGTTTATGTCGTTAAATATTTCATGTCCTCATGATTATGTTTCCAAATAACGAATATATCACCAACATAATATTTTGCCTAGATTTTCCCTTATGATTTTAATGCGATCACCTAATCAATAGAATTCTTTGATCGCATTTTTGGCGAATGCACTATGTTCCAGCAAAACCGCACATAGGAGAGGCACATAAAATTCTGAAGATCACCCCTTCCAAATTCTTCCAATTTAGAAGTCTCTGAGCTGCCCTGTATATTATCAAGATTAAATTCTCTTAGTTACGTCATAAGTCAAATAATATTGTCAAACATTGTAAATTTAGAATTGTGTCTTTTTTCATAGTCTTATTGCCGTTGACAACGGGGTCTAGACCCTGAAACAAGTGGAAATATGCAGTAATTGGGGCTTCAGGAAACAATTAATAGGCCAAGACAGACATTTTATTTTCAATAGTTTTGGTATTATTAATTTTATCTACTTTCATTAAAAAGTTTATGTTATGTTTTGCTTTGTTAGTGCGTAACCCTTCACCCGCATATTGAAAGTTACGAGATCACCAATAGCGAACTCACCCATTATTTTGTCTAACTTAACAAAACCCGAGAGAGCTAAAAATACACCACTTTGTTTCTCAAGAAAGCTATGACATTAGAAAAGAAACTCGCATAGTTGTCGAAGAAGAAAAAGAAAGAATTGTGTGAATTCACCGATAATATCCGTATCCTCTGTTGAACACAATACAATGCACAACTTGGCGCTCTTGCCACGGCCATTGTTATTCAAAAGCGTAACATTTCACGCATGGTGACACGCCGACGCCATTTTCATCTTATCAGCTTCGTATGGGGTACTTTTACCGGCGATCGTTCGACGTTTCAGTGCTGTATTTTTTTTTATCAACGGTTTCGCTGATATGCCATAGCTGACAGGAAGTGCGTTCCAAATTGGGGTGAAACTTTTAATTTACAAATGTTGGACAATCTGTGTTTACACTACTGACAACGAAGGCAATTAAAATATGAAATCTATTCAAATTCGAAACAGCGTCAACGGAATTGCGTTAGATAGCTGCTAACATATTTTGAGTTGATTGCAGGTTTTTTTCATGAAATTCCGAATTAAGAAGTGATATTTAATTAAAGCATGTTTAATTAAGGTTTACACTAGTTATGTAAATCAACGTTGAATTACGCTGGTCAATACAATTAACGGGTATGGCATTTTTTTCACCACGTGGTTAGTATTTAAATATTGTAAAGAATGGTAGTAGTTTGACAAATGGTTTCTTTATTTAATTACGATAGTTGCCGATTGTTCAATGTTTGCAGCATGGGAAGTAAAATAGCTTTGAAACCTTCTTATTGGCTTAGATATTGATAATACTTTTGTCATTTGTTGTCACGGTAGACATTCAGTAGACTCCTTTCTGTAGCATCCTAATAATATACATCTAAATGTCCAGTTCACTATAGAAATCGAGTTTAATCATTTCTTCGTTTTTTTGACGTCCTCACAACAAACAGTAGAGTAATGGTAGATTCTCACATATCGTCTACAGGAAACAAACCCACACAAATTGATACCTTAATGTCCAATCGCACCATAATGCTGCCCAATTGAATTTTGTCGTAATAACTTTAGTTCTTAGATCCCTTCGACTCACAGATATATAAAAATATAAATACCCTTATACAAATTGTTAAACATAACAGCTAACACCCAGCCCACATAACGTTTACAATTCGAAAATGCCTAAAACCGACGAATACCACAACTGATTCTGAAACCTAACCTAAAGCATTTTTGCCATACATTCGAGGAATTACCAACAAAGTAGTTCGGATTCTAAACAGAAATCAAATCAAAACAATTTTGAACTCGAACCAGACAATAGCCGGCCTAACCAGGACCCCAAGGAATTGAGAGACAGTAAGACTGTCATATCTTTCAATTCCATTAGGACCACTATTTGCGAAGCTACAGAAATAGAGAAACGACCACTCTGTCTAAACCCACGCGAGGACAGCTCTCACCTTCCTACAGGTTGGACATCCATAATTGTCAGATTAAACAAACCTGACATGCCCACCAAAACCCAGTCAATCACAGCAGAGCATCAGACAAAATGAATTAAATACTCTTCAACATATTTTTAGGCAAAATTACTGAATTCCTGTCCACATAACGAATGTGGAATTGAACCAGACCAGATTGCTTTCACTTCCTTGGAAACAGAATAATAAGGGAAATCATATATTCCTAAAGGTACGAAGCATGGACTGTGAAAAGAAATCAAATAAAAATAGTTTTCAATACCAACCAGAAAATGGACTGGTAAATAAGGCTCCAGAGGACATGGTATTTATTGAACATCGATGCGTTTACTAACTATCTGATGCCTTTCCACAAAGTTACATGCGTCGTACTAACACGCGTCAACCATCAAATGGAATAACAATCTGTCAGTTTGCAAAAAAGTTGACTGACAACTATAACTATATGAAGCAGTTCGGACTCTCACTCGTTCAGTTATCTTGTGAGGCAGAGGGAGTAGGCAGATTGAGAACTCGAGTTCCATCTAAGCTCTGCATTCATTTTTACCTCTGTTTCTTCATTTTGTCTGATAAAAATTTGGTTGCATTGTATTAGTCTTCGTTAGATCTAGAAAGAACAACAGTAAATTGTATTTTTTTTTTCTGTTGTACTGTCGTTATTGTTGTTACAATCGCTATCTATTTACAGTAATCGCCCTGCATGTTTTGATGGTTATAGTACCCCTCTATATTGAGTGCTCTATCTTCTGTTATCACTAAGTATTGAGTTATTCTGTACCATTTTATCCTATATTTTATATTTATTAAGTACATCATAACATTCTCTAGCCGAAAAAGTTTTTCGAGAGGGCATTTATGAATTATTCGTCTTTTTGTTGATCTTTACAGATATTTGTTTCATATGAAAATTAATTATGTACAGGCAAAACTTCTAATATGCGCGAGAGTAGGGCGGGTTTGCAATATCCTTGATAACGCATATGTGAGATAATTTGGTCATTTCTAGATAAAACAACCAATTTGGAAAAATTCATATAATATTCACTGAATAATATTTCTCTGCCACGATTTGTTGTGGAATAAAAGAATGAAACCTCGAAGAGAGTATTTAATATCTCTGAAAGGTGAAGTAACCTGAAAATTTTATCGTGACATTCTAACCTAGGAGTTACGAGAGAACAGCATTAACACGGAATGGTTCCAGATTCGGAACCTCTGTGGGCTAGTTTCCCCGACAATCCTAGATGTTGGTCTTTATATCTCGCGTCTACTAAGATACGTTTTTGTTCCTTATAAATTAACGATTTATGATATAAAATTTTAATCAGAGAACAGAGAACAGTCACTAAAATGCGCCAATTGGGAAGAAAAACCAGGGACAAGGACGGGAATAAGCTGCACAGACCAACCGTGTAAGAAACACGAGAAACACGGACGAAAGGACAGGACGTACTCACAATGATGGAAAAGATGAAGAAAATTTTCCAGTCCATCATGGAGCTGGAAACTGACTCAACCTCGTGCATGTATAAGACGACCTCAACAGCATGGAATATCAATATGAGGAACGCCAACGGGCTGAAGAACGAACGGAAACTACACCTAGAAGAAACATCGACATAGCAGCAGTACAAGTGATCAGACTCAACGAGGAGGACAACTTCAGGATCAGGAACTACAGGGCACACAGAGCGGACAAGCCACGAAGGAAACCAGAAGAACCGACTAAAACACCAGCAAGATGACCGACACCAAACAGAGAACATCGAAAATGGACAACGTAAAGCCGAAGATACTAGGAGGAGACTACAGGGACACGCAGAAAGATAGAGATACGACGTAAGATGACCAAAGGAATCAACCCATCACCCGACAAGAGTAGGTCAAGGACACGTACAGGACGAATTTGTCCTACACAACACGGATATAGAGACAACAGATGAACTATCATCAGTCCACAACAGCCGATAACAGCAGCCAGATGGGCAGATCAGTCATACACTAAGACAGAGACAAGTAGCAAGTACAGATGAGGACGCAAGAATAATCACACAGGACGAAGAGATCCAGGAGGGCGCTACTGCAGACAGAAGAAGAACCAAAATATCTTAGGAAAGAGGTATCTAAAGGAGTAGCGTAGGGAAAATAATGTAACAGCTCAGGAAAATACATAACAGAAAACAAATATTAAAGAAATATTAAAACATGGACTAGGGTTAAGAAATTTAAAAAAAATTAACTCTGACAATAAAGACATGAGTAATTAATAAAAAAAAACTGTTTTGACAAGATTTTTGTTAGTTACGAGAATAAGCTGAAAATTCAAACAAACCACCAACATCATCCATTTACACTACTAACGTCCTGCAATGTTACCATTTTAATGGTTTTTATAGCGAGTCGGATACTTTCAAACTCAGTTAGAAAGTTCAAATGACTGAAAACCAATGCAGACAACTCATTTACGTCTTATAAATATTCTGTTTTAGATATGTTGGTACCATGGATATTAAGACAAACTGCTGATTTGTGTAAATTTAAATTTTTAAATTTATTTCTTTTTGTATGATAATAAATTTGCTAAATGGGATATTGGAAATTCGCCATATCCTTTTAGTTCTTATTAATTTTATTATACAATTGTGGCATTTTCAGACACCAATAAAAGCTAGGCTTCGAAGGACTCAGGTAAGACAAAATATAGTAATCAACCAGAATTCTTCACACTTGCCTGAAATTTCGTCACTGTCGTTTTATTCCAGTTCACTCTATGCGTGCAAAATGTGCCCTAACCTACCAGAAAACTCTTCGCTTTAAATACACAGTTTGATTGTGCTATTTATGTGTCAACAATCTAATAAAGTCCGATTTTTTAAAGTGCGAAAAATAATCTTTGTGTAAAGAATCATTATGATCTCTTCTCCACATACAATTCTTCACTAACGTCTATTCCCATCCTTCACGGTATTTGTTAATGTATTCATTCATTAAAAAAAAGACCGTGCACTTAATAATATTGTTTCTATATCGGATATCGTGTCGCAAAAAAATTGTTCTCACAGGAAACTAAAAAAGAAGTAGGACATAGTCGTTAAGAGATTACCAATAACGTATTTAAAGGACCGAATGATGGTTGGTATATTTGCGGTTGCGTTCGCAATGGTAGCTGCCGTGAATCACGGTGACGACGTTTTATTGTTTCTTTTATCGTGAGTAATCTAGGCTGACGTAAAAATTGACATCCATATGTGACCTATTGTACGTCATAATAAAGGGAAATACGGGCCAAACTGCATGACCGTTGTGGAAAATAAATATGGATATTATTTTTATAAGGACCAATAACTTACGTCACGGAATTATTAATATAGTTGGGTAACAAACCGTGCTATACAGGGTGTTTCAAAACAGATGGGAAAAACTTGTAGGGGGCAAAATATAAGAACATATCAAATACATTTTAATTAAAAATTACCAGGACAGCTCACGTAAGGGAGGGGAAAATTCTCAGCACATCTTACCAAGTGAAAGGGAAAGGATCAAATTTTCGCACAAAGAATTCAAGTGAATAATGGACGACGTACTTATTCTGATATTTTTGTGTGTTTCTGTTTCATTGTTGTTCCATATTTATAATAATATTATAAACGCATTTCCTAAGAATTTCTTACATAATTCTAGGGCTATAATTATTACAAAACTATAATACTTATTATTATTCACATAAATGGGACAAAATGTGAAGGAAATTTTCTATATTAACATGTGTACTTTTATTATTATTTATTTAAAATTAATATTTATTGATACAACTTTAAAATAAATTTTATAACGAAAGAAATGGATAATTTACGTACTTATAGTATTTTATAATCTTCTGTTTTCCCTGCCTATAATAGGTTTTTTTTTATTTATGATTTACGAGTATTTTTAATTAATTAAATCCATACTTTCTGTCGCATTTAAATAATTTTAGTTAATATTAGAGATTCTGCATTAAAATATTTGAAAATAGATCTGGTCTAATTTTCTGAATTCTAGTCTCTGTTTTTGGTTTTACCCTGGAATATACCCCAATTTCATTTCCCTGTGAATTATGTCCAACAAACTCTGCCAAATTTTCAACACCATCTCACTTCAAATACTGAATATCATTTTCAACGACTAGGTGGACATAGTGCTTTAAATAAAAATGTATTATTTCCAGTAGATATACAGAAACAATGTGTAATTTTAAGTCAATTAAATCTCCGAGTAATATCTCTAAAATAAACAACTATTTACAACTTTTTAATACAATCACCCTAGCTTTTTTTGCTTATCCCTTGTACCTTATATGTTTCTTTGGGGAATAACACCACAATAGAAATAAAACTACGTATATTGCAGGAATACCAGACGTTTCAAAGTCTATTCTGACTTCGTTGTCAATGGGTTTATATTTATTGATGTGATTGCTGTGAAGATATCTGAAAAGTTCAACTTTGGGGGTAATTTCGACAATTCATTTTTCAAGTAACAACCTTTTTTACAAAACAATTTCATTATATTCCCGCTGTTTCCAAATTGATGTTGTATTTTTGATAACATTTGAAGAATCAACACCTATCTTATTGTTGTAAAATAAATAACCAAATCCAATTTCAATTCGAAATGAGTAAACAAAACAATTATTCATCCTAATAATCAGAAATATCTTATACAAATGTAAATAAATAGCTGAAAGGTCAAAGGGCGTCACTTGATGAGGTCTGTCATGTGAGAGAGATCACATGCTCGTGACTGTCTCTTTTCAGTCATAGTGTCATGAGGTCAACCCTAGCTACACATACCAAACCTGATAATTCCAATTGATTTGGGCTGTTTATCCGTGGTCTAGTGGAGCTTCTTCCGAACGTTTCATCTGCACTAGTATTTAAATACGATTGTACAAGCGTGGCGAGCTCTGATTGGTTGGTGAGGCAGAGTGGGCCTAGTGTTAGAGATGTGCGAATGGATTTGTTATTACACATGCGAGAATGATTGTAGGCCGTGGTCGAGAGTACCTCGGTCTCTTGACACTTTGCAACATGTTCCCCTGTGTGCTACAACACGAGTTTTGACACTACGCTGGGTACCGATAAATACGGCACCGCAAGATAATCTGGAAACTCCCGATGCTAATAAAGGGTCAACTGTTGGGAAATAGTTTTAACTTTGTGCTTTTAGGGTTCCGTATATACAATATACGGATACCCTTATAATATCACTCCGGATTTCTGCCTCTGTCACATCACAGCAATTTTCTTCTCAACTACTGGACGGAAGAGGTTGAAATTTGGTATCTATGTATAGTTTGGTGACTCGATCAGGAGTACATATTGTAAAAGAAGAAGTTTTGATTAGGGGTACTTCTGGGGGAAAAAACTAAAAAAACGACCCTCCCCCCTGATCTCCGAAACTACTGAGCCTAAAATTTTGAAAAAAATAGGAAATATAGAACGTTGCCCGAACTTTGTAGGAAAAATAAGGAGAAACCATTAATATTAATTTTGGGGGGCAAATTATAGAATTAAATGAAAATTTAAAAATAAAAGAATTTTCAAACGCATCATGTAATACATCAAATGAAAGGTCTCATTCTGAGGAACACAAATATATTTTTTACATGTTTAAAAAAAATAGTCAAAAAGATATTAACGAAAATATACCAAAATTTACCCATACCTCCCCCCCCCCCTTATCTCCGAAACCATACAACGTAAAGTTTTGAAAAAAATTAGAGGTATAGGGTCGACTTGAAGTTTACTGGAAAATAAGTAGAAACCTCTACTTTTAATTTTGGGGGTCAAATTACAGAATTAAATGAAAATTATTTCTAACCCATCATGTTAAATATCAAATGAAAGGGCTCACAATGACAAAAACAAATATTTTTTTTAAATATTTTTAAAATAAATAAATTAAAAGATAGTAACAAAAATATAAACAATTTTACCCATTCCCCCCTTATCTCCGAAACCATAAGCTGGAAAATTTTGAAAAAAAAAAATGGATGTATAGCCCCTCACCTAAACTTTACTGGAAAAATAAAGAAAAACTCCTCATTTTGGGGGCCAAATTATAGAATTAAATGGAAAATATAAAATTAAAATTGTTTCTAACCCATCATTTTATATATTAAATGAAAGGGCTCATTATGACCAAAAAAATCTGAAAAATTTTGAAATAAATTGAGCTATAGCATCTCACCTGAACTTTATTGGAAAAATAAGGAGAAACCCCTAATATTCATTTTGGGGGGGCAAATTATAGAGTTAAATAGAAAATTAAAAATTATAATTGTTTCTAACGGAAAACATAATATATCAAATCACAGGGCTCGTTATGACGAATACAAATATGTTTTTTTAAATTTTTTTAAAATTAATATTTTATAATGTATTTAAAAAATAAAAAAAAATTCCCATTCCCCGTTATTCCACAAACTATAAGACCTAAATGTTTTTGTTGGAAAATCAAAATGCAATTTTCAAACGCATCATGTAATATATTAGATAAAAGGCTCATTATGTGAATTACAAATATATCATCATCATTTGTTTAAAAGATATTAACATCGACTTAATTCCCACTTTAGAAACTAAACTATTTAAATTTTGAAAAACATATAAAATATGTTTTATTTGTATTTTTAAATAATTTGAATAACACATTTAATAATTTATAATTTAAAACTTGACCTATTTTTATTTTTTGCCCTTTATCTTCCAATCTACAGAGCCCCAAAACTCAGACAGTAGATTGTAAAAGGTTTCTCTGAAAGTTTATTAGTAAAATAAAACTAACGTTAATTTTTGGGGGCCAAATTACAAAATTAAATACATATGTATTCTGATGAAAATCAAGCGAATCCTGAAAGAGATAAAATAAAAAGTCTATGTGTCGAAAATCAAAGTGTATATTTTTTATAGATTTAAAACGGTTCCTTTAAAAGATATCATGGTATATAAATATAAGAAAATGCACTCATTCCCTGCTTGTCTGAAACTGGAAAATTCGAATCTTGAAGGTTGTACTGAATCCTTAGTATGCGAGTCCAACTCGGACTTGACCAAATTATTGTTTTGGTTGCCACCGATGCGATACATAAAGTATGGCAAATAGGTTGCCCTAGATTTTTTATTGTTTGTTGGTCTTTGGCATGACTTGGTATCACTCTTGGTTTATTTGAACTACTTATTTCTTGGGTGTAGTAACCATTTGCCTGGAACGCACGGTCTTTTGTTCTGGATGGTGATTTAAAAGTTTATGTATGTAGCGATCTGTATGTGTTGGTCTCCAGTTGTTTCCATGGGTTCATTCGCTGTTTTTCATAATAAAACTTCTCAATCCTGGCTGGGATTCTCCAATTTGAAACAATTGCTGCAAGAGTGTCTGATTTCACTAGAAGAGTTCTCTGCTGTACGGCTTGTGGTGTATAGAAGACATCAGACTCTTAAGTAACACAAGAACTTACAAAGAATATCTCACGAATGGGAAGGCGAGGGAGGAGTCCAAATTTTCAAAACACATTTTACACAATTAAAGGGCGACCCCTATGACCCATATTGATAATTTTTGAATTTTCCATTATTGTGATTTCTTTAGTTGTTCGTTCCAGGTGACATTTCTCTGGAATCGCCATCACAGTAATATACTAAATATTATAGTTAGGCAACCCTAGCTGCACATACTAAACTTGATAATTACACTTGATTTGATATTGGAGCAATTCGTCAAATTATTTAATAGTCTCAAAACGAAAAACGAATAATGCCGCGAAAAAAATCCACTCGTACAAAAGCAACACTACATGGTAGTGAGAAACACTCAATTCCCCCAATTAATTAATACCTAGAACCGAGACCGTGTCCGTTTTCTTTCCGGTAATGATGGATTGAAGACTTCTTACGGTCGCATTTAGATGTGGTCGTGATAAGAAGTCTAATTAATGTGGCTTGCATACGGTTAATAACGTGCCGGGTCGCGGTGGTGCGACTTGTTGTTCGTTACGGCCCGAGCGACCATCTGAGACAGGTGGTGGTCTGACACCACCGGGCCACCAACTTCTTTTTCTTTTTTTTCTTCGTTTTTTATTTTATGCTTATTCATTCTGGTCGTTCTTTTACGTTTGTCGTTCGACATTCGTTTCGCGGGGATAGTGAAATGATACCGCCAGTTTTTTTAATCCTTCAACCAAAGTGAATTAAGATTTGGTTTAATTTGAGGAATGGCCGTGAAGAAAGCATGAAATTTCATTATGGTTCAGGAAGGATGAAAAATTGGATTGAAGGCAATCGCAATATTAAAAAGCGAGTTGGCAAGTTTTAAAAGTTTTAATAACTGGTCAACATATACACATTGTTAACATGTTGAAGATGTACTAAGATTCTTGGTGTGGCAATGTTAATTTTGTTGTTTCTATCTGTTTAACAATTTATGAAAACTAGCTGTCGCCCAGTGGTCAAAATTCGACTAATTGTGTCAATATCTCTGGCAGCTTAAGCAACCTGACAATGTTCTCCTGACATTCTATCCTAGGACTTTAGGGAGAACAGCAATTACACGGAACGGTTCCAGATTCGGAATCTCTGTGTGATAGTTTATTCAAAAATCCTAGATGTCGGTCTTACATCTCGCTTCTACAAATAAGTAACGAAATTCACGTTTTTTTCAGATATAATTCATAGGACTTTATTTGTGTTCAAATTCGTAATTCTTAATTTAATATAACAACAATCCAACCGCTAATGGGCTACCCTACATATTTATTTCTTCTAACCCCCCTGTATATAGTATATAATTTGCACTAAATTCTCTAACATTTATTATTATAATAATTCATTATATATTTCTACCACCCTATATATGCAACTGCTCATGGACCACGCATAATATTTTTTAATTTTGAACCAAAGGGTAAACCATTTTGTATATGCCACTGCCTATGACCCACCATATGTACTCTTTTTGTTTATGGAATTTTTAATTATCTGCTGTAACTATAATTCTACTCCGACCTATATTTCAATCATCATATATATGGAACTCTTCGTGGGCTACTCTATAAATCATTTCCTTTTCTAACATTTTTTATCATCATCCTGTATATCTTACCCTATATTTCATCTTCCCTATATATACAACTGCTTATGGGTTACGAAATGTTGCATTTCTATTTCCGCCACCCTGTATATGCATCTATGTATAATATTTTTTACACCACCCTGCATACCTATAATTCTACTGCACTTTCTATTCCAAGAACCCTGTAAATTCAACCGCTAATGGGCTTCCCTATATAACTATTTTATTAGTTATAATTGCACTCTACTCTATATTTTAAACACCCTATATATACAACTGCTTATGTGGCACCCACGAAAAAAATGATTTCTAACATATCTGTAATCGCCCTGTATAATTATAATATACAAAGATTAATTTACCACTAAACAATAACAACGCTTGCACGCCACTTCCAGAAGTACATGCTCTAAGTATGTAACAGCATTGGTCTCTCTATATATGATTACTCAATGTTTTGAGTCTGGCGGCGGCACATTCAGTTGTTTGGGATTGACATTATGGACGTAAATAATAAATTTTTATTATATTTTATTTAATGAACGAACCAATTTTATAAATTAAGAGTAGCATTCTGCACTGAAGGTCGTCAGTAGCTACTAAAAAAAACAAAAAAGAAGAAAATCGGTAAAGAAACACAGGAGAAAATGGTTCCTAATCGTTTTGTCTTTGCCTATTTATATATAGATAATTCAGCGTTCATTATTGAAGCAAAAGCTTCTTAATAGAGGCCCACACGTACACATATAAAAATAGATGAGCAAGGAAATGAAATGCCTAACTTGAAACTTCATTTGTTTCGACCCGACCGACCGACACAACCGACACTAAGTGCCTCCATTTTGAAATACCCACCCAATTCAGTTCTCTGTTTAAGAACTAGAAACCAGGTAACATATTAAGAGTCTCTTCTTTCATAGAAAATCAATAATAAATAGGAAATAAACCAATATAACTTCCAAGTAATGTAGAATACATGTACAAAATTTTCTTTTTGTCTAATAAACACTACAATTCTCTCTTTGTGACATATTAAATTGGAGACATGACATATGCCAGAAAAGAATACTAATGAAGAAAATAATTTAAGAAAATAAAAGTAGTCCAGACTCTAAAGCGCACAGCTGCGAATTCAAAGTTCTCGGGTTCGAAACCGAGTACTATTATATATTTTTTGAATATTATGTCATTATTAAACTCATTTTATTATTACATAGAATAAGAACTTAAAGATTTTAAATTGTTGCTACAGTTGAATACATATGTATATAATTTATTGTTTTGTGTAAATGTTATGTGTTTGTAATTATGTTAGCTAAGAACAAAACGAACTCGTCATTGACATCTTGTCTTCAAATACTTATTCAGATGAACAAAACTATTTACAAACAGTTACTCAATATCTAAACTTATATTTCTTGGCAGATATATTTAAATTAAATTAGGATTAACAAAATAGTGACAATTATTTTAATTAACCTCATATTTTTATCACTTACTAACAGTAACAAAACGAAAGATAAATAGAGACAGTGATATAAAGAGAGAAGGGAAGAATATTTCGCCTCCATCGTTCAGTCTCAAATGACTGCCGCTCTTTTTTCAAGTATTTATTTACTTAAATTTAAACATTTTAATATTACTTTGTCTTTGAATTTCATTCATACAAATGCTATAACAATTTTAAATCGAGATCAGGTTTTTATATACCATGGTAGTACCTACCAGTTTTTTGAGGTACGACTTAACAAGTGTACCTGGATATATTTATGTTCCTTCAAATGTTTTGTTCTTTGTTCTTAAGTTTAGCATCAATACGGTGGACAATTTATTGTTTTGTATACTAAATAGGTACTAGAGACGTCATCTATCGAACATTTCACTATGCCTTTTATTAAGATGTTACGATTCACTAACATTTCAATCTTTATACATACAGGGTGTTTCTACAAAGGGGTTTCAAACTTCTGCAGTATATAGTATTCATTAAAATAGGCCAAATAGTCCCTATTAACATGGGCCATAAAACGCATCATTAGGAACTTATATGCCATTAAAAGGGCTCAAACAAAACTGTTTTTTTCTGTTATTTTGACAAAAGGGTCGAAAATAAATAAAAAGAAATTATGGGTCTTACATAACTTTTTACGTTAAATAACATGTGCTACTCCGTTTTTCGACATGCAAATAATAAGCGTTCGAGGTGTCATTCTTCGAAAATCCTAGATGTTCTTTACATCTCGAGTCTACTACCTATTTAGGTTGGTCAAGGGGATTTTCGGCCCGTATTAAGGGGTTTTGGGCCCGTATGGTTTTTTATTTCAATTTTCTTACAATTTTCTCTACAGATTTATACAATTTTACGTAAAAATATTATCTTTGTCCAAATCGATATTGAGTTTGAAAATTACTCTTATCTGAAGTTATTGGTTCAAAATTACAAATAAAAGACTGACGTTGTCACAATGCTTAACAATGTTAGATATTGATAAACTGTCAATTGAGCTTTGCAGTGTTTAATTAGTAAAAGCGGTTATGGGAAAACAGTTTTGTTTGAGGCCTTATAAGGGAATATATCTTCCTTGGGGTTCGTTTAAGAGCATATGTTTAGGTACTTTTTGACGTATTTGATTATTTTTATGTTTTCTTGTGAATAACATCAAAATCGGAATAAAAAGCTGTATATTGAATGAAAAACCCAAACGTTTCAAAGTCGATTCTGACTTCGTTTTCAATGCCTTTATATGTATTTTTCAATTTTTTTAATGACTGTTGATTCGTATTAATATTTTTTAGATTTTTTTATTGAATACTTCAACTATACTTGATTTACCACTTTCAGTTAACACTGTGGGAAACTCTGGAAAACCTTTATCAGAAGGAACTATATCACTACCTTCCAAATAAATAAAGAAGAGCCGACACTATACTAATTTTAGAGTCACCTTCTCAAACTCCTGTACCCTTATATTCCAATAACTTTTTTACTTTTTAACTTATATACAATCAATTATCACTCTTGTGGCATTGAATTTTTCTATAAAACATTCTGGTACAGTGTTTCTGTATATTTTGAGGTTAATAAGTAGTGGCTACTTTTGATGGCGTCGGATGTTAAGAAATTTAATATTAAATAAACTTACAAACTGGAAATAATTTCCTATTATGTAGAAGTTTAATGTTTATTTTATAAGATGAACCTTGTCAGAACAAAAATTTTATGGAAAGTAATTTTGTCCTTTTTTGTGGAATGTAACTTCTGACGTATGTCAAGTCTCTCATTTAAAATATTGCAAACAGAGAATTTGAATGTTTATTAGAATGAAACTCAAATTTTCTTCGGGTATTGTATATTAATTGGATGTTATATTTGTTTATTCACTAAAATGCATTCTATTTTTATAAACGCAGATACCCTTAAAATATAAATCGGTCCCTGTTTCTTATACAGAAAAACTCAGTTGTATAGGTATTCAAGTTGAAGGACGTGTAGTGCCGGAACAGTCTCGAAACAAATGCAATTTTTGCATTTCCGTACCATACTCATCTAATTTCGTATGTGGGGCTCAGTTAAAAAGTATTCGCTTCTATAAAATTGCCGTCATCGTACATACCGATCGTAATATTCGCCCTGTTTAAATACCATCGGCAAGTGACGGTCAGTATGGGCATGGGAGCGCCCCATTGTGGTGCACACCAAAAGCGCTCCGTACAACGAAAGTGCGATAAGAAGACATTGCGGTTACCGCACGCGGTCACCGGACCTCATAACTCAGCATAATACCATTACATTGTTGGCCAACCATTGAATAGAGAGTCGAAGATGGGACCGACATGGGTCGGTAGCGGCGATCGAAGTCGCGATAGCTTACACCACCGGCAGCGAACGCTACTGCATTGTTTTCCTTCTCATGAGAGAAGCTGAAGTAGAAGAAGAAGAATCAGAGTGAAGAGACAAGGGAGGAGGAGAACTCGAGCAGCGGTGTTGGTGTAGCTGGTATTAGTTTTCTTGGAAAAAATGTCAATAGATGAAGATTAACAAGTCGAAACGTTGTTACTAGCGATAACTATCAATTGATTTGGAAGTTTTTTTGTATTTGGTTAATATGTGGGAGTAATTATATACTCAGGTGAAGTTCTTTTAAGGATTACGATGACTAAGTTAGTTTTGTGAATCTAAACATTTCTATCAATTATAACAGTTAATACTAAATACAAATAATCGGTTAGAGTACGTGGCATTTCTATTTTCTCTTCATTAAACATGAAGAAAGTTTATTTTTTGGGCAAAATTTTCTTTCGGTTTTGGACTACAAGATTAAATTAAAACTTATTCAGTTAATGGTATGTATTTGAGCACCCACAGTTCCTTCTTTGCCACCATACTTGGCGGGATCGAACAGGAAGACATTGTTAATGGGAACCTCTTTGTGAGTTATCCGCATTAGGGATAATAGCAGGGGTCAGCCCAACCTCAGTGCAATGGAAGAGCCTCACCCTGGGGGAGGGAGGCTTCATGATCACGGGAATATCTGAGCTATAACTCCTCCTAAAACCACACAAACTGCTACGATTTGACCAAAAATCACATCAAAAACGCTGTGTTGGAATTTCGATTTTGTAGCATCTACTTGGTACGATTGGAATGTTTCGGTTTTGATTTCTTTTAGAGATTTCAAGTCATAATCGTTCGTAGTAGTAGATGGATTTCTGCCATGTGTATTTCTGAAATCGATGATAGTCAGCATCAAGACAAACATTTCCTTTCTTCTATTGACATTCATAGCAGATATCATTTGTTTCGTATGCGGTAACATCATTACCTTGTTCAATTCCGGATAATGAAGGATACCTTGCACTTTAACAATGTCCTTCTCAGCTCCTTCATGGTTTCTTTTCCTGCCCTTTATATCTACTTGATCCTCGTAGTAATCGTGATCCTTGGAAATTGGCAACGGAATACCAGAATATAATAAAGACATCAACGAAACTCAATTTGCTTTTGTTGGCTCTGCAAGTTTTTGTCAATCGTTTAGTGTTGTTTTCGAGGTTTTTTCTAAAAAATTTCGCTTTGATCTTGAATTTGTTGTTTGTCAAAAAATTTGACAAACAACACTAAACGGTTGACAACGACTCCAGACTCGGAGTTGAAACGTCTCAATACACAGAGAAATATTACACAATATACAATACATTACTTATATACAGGAATACTGGTTGATAATTTTGTAGACATCTCTTTCTCTCAGAATAACTGTGAGGAAGAACCTCTGTTCGGACAGCCAGTAATCCGGGCAATTTTACGAAATTGCCTTACTACACTTTGTTCTACATATACAATTTTTAAATAAATAAAAAATTGGAGGAGAGAAAACCCAATGAACAGACAAAATAATATCGCACTGTTCGCGAATACTGCGGGGGCGCTCCATCCTGTTGAAACCATACCGAATCTGCAAGTCTATTGGGGTTTTCACCATGCGGGTAAAGTTTTGGGGGTTAAACAGGGTATTATATCATTTTGTTATAGGTCTCAATAATTTTCCGTGTTAAGTGTGCCCTCATTAAAGAAAGGACCCACAATTAAAGTACCCAAAATTCCGGCCCATACGTTAACTTTCTTGGAAAACTGTGTATGACTTTCCATAATCCAGTGTGAAAATTTTGCCTATTTACTGAACCATTTAAACAAAATGTTGCCTTGTCGGAAAAAACTATCTTACTTGAACAGTGCTGGTTGGCATTGCACCTATCCATCATTATTTCACAAAATTCTACTCATTTTGGAACAGAAGACGTATTGACTCTTCTGCGGCTATTTGTTTAGTGGATTTGTGAAGATTTTCTTGTAAATCGAGCAAAACATTTAATTGTGTATTTTCTGGAAGATATTTGGTTTTGTAATTCTCTTTTACGTGGCCAAATTCTAGAAACTTTTTTTCTATTTTAGGCCGATCCGGGTACTTCATATTAAATAATTCGCAAACTTCGGCTTGTGTTCGGGTTCTGTCACCATATCCTACCATCGTCAAAATTTCTCTTCGTTGCTTTTCGGTTAAACGCGCCATACTTTGAAACTTTGCAACTGCACTTGACAGCTACTAATTTGAAGTAAAATTATAGTACAGTTTCTAATAAAGAGTCCTAATAAAGATAAAATTAACAAAAATAACAACTCGGGTATCTATAAGTTGACATGTGGTAGTTGCCCTAGTTTCTACCTCGGTCATACGGGAAGATAATTCAAGATAGGATAGGACAAACATACCAAATTTTGAATGCCACATTTATAATAAGTCTAAGTCAACCTTTGCCGACCATTTATTGAATAAAAATCATTTACCTTAGAATACCTTGGAAGTATTACATTTACAACAAAAAAGTAAAAATTTATATCTTTTAGAGCCATTAGAAATTAACAAAAACAAAAATTCACCATACCTCTTAAATGATCAAACCGAAACCAATTCATCTCTATTACTTAATCTTTTCAATAGAATTATATAAACTCATTACAGGCATAATTTCTCCTTTTAAAAACCTCAATTCCAATATTCTGTTCTTTCTTAATACTCATAATCCCCTCCTACCTGCTTCAATAATCCTCTTAATAGCTCTGTAATTGCATCCCCATATTTCTTGTAATAGTTAGAGGCATTTAAGATTTACTTCTACTTTGTATTCTGAAGAAGCCAGTAACCTGGTGAAACAATTGTCAATAGTAAATAAATTTAAGTGAAAATTACATAAGTGTGTTAATTCTAATATAATATTGTATTGTAATAATATTGTTCCAATTAGCTGCCATAATTTCCTAACTGTATGATATAAACATTGAAATATGTGTTTGTGTCAACTGTTACATGAAAAACAAATGATGGCCCTCTAAGAACACACCAATTAAAATTCAGAACTTTCCATGTTCTTTCTGATAGAGCAATAAAAATTATCCATGCAAATAGTATTCAGACATTAACAATTTACCTTAACCATACAACTGTGATTTTTTATTGAACATTATCCGAAGACGTGGAAAGCATGAACAATGACAAAAGAGTTCGTAAAAAAACGCAACGTGAACGTTATAGTTAACTAACAGAAAGGTGGAGTTTATAAAATGCTATGCTTTACTGCTACTGGATAATACGAGTGCGGACACCATCATTTTAATTATTAATAAATATAATTTAATGTGTTTTCATACATGCTCATTTGCACGTGTATTATTTACATATTATAAGTGCATGTTATTGTTGAAATTCCTTTCGAATATTTATTTCAAATATGCATTGAAAACGTTAAATAAAATACATTAAAATTATAGGCGTTATTGAAAATTCAGAGTCTAATGATTTGTTCCAGTTTTTCGCACGTTATAGGTTAAGATTGTAATTTATTTTGCGATTGATATGTTTATACGAAAACGGTTTGAAATGTGTTAATAATTAGTTCTTACGAGAGTCGTTCCAAAAGTGCGTGACCGCATTTTCCCTTAAATTAAAACATATTGAAAAAGTTATGAAATGGAACCTACAATAATACATTATTGAAGTGAAAACATCTTAACAGAGACCCACAATTACGCATTTAAAATAGATGAGTATGGAAGTGAAATACAAAAATGGCATTTGTTTCGAGACTTCGGACCGACCGGCAACACAATTGTTTGATCTAGAAATACCCATACAATTCTGTGTGAGGAACAGGGACCAGTTTATATAATAAGAATACATACGTTTATAGAAAATCAATAAATATTCTGTTTGCGATATTTTGAATTAGACTTGACATACGTTAGAAGTCAGACCAGAACAAAGAATTACGGATAGTAAAGTCAAGAATGAAAAACTTATGTAAGAATTAAAGTGAAAAAGTGTCTAGCTGAAAGCCTAAATAGCAAGTTCAAGAAGTGACCACAATGACTCTGCTGTAGAAAGCGGGTATGATGTGAATTGCTAAATATAAAATAATATTGTTTTGTCATCTTTAGATCAAGGTACGTAAAATATACCTAAATATCTATGAGATATTCTAAAAACCTTTGGCGTACTGTTTAAAATCCACCTCTTGCTACATTAGCGCCACTATAATTTTAACGGATATTTTTTTGATGGGTATTATTAAATTGTCTTCTAAATGTTAGTTGTGGCATATGCTTGATTATTTTTATGTTTTCTTAGGAATAACACCACAATTGAAATAAAAATATTTTTATATTAAATGTGATATTTAAAAAATATCTACTTAAATAATATTTTTATATTTTAATCTATTATAATTAAAGTGAATTCGTTATATAATTAAATAAGGTAAGTATGTTTGAAATATTATAATTAAATAAATTTTATATTTTAATTAATTCACACATAAGAACCTTTCGAATCTATCGTTCATTCTCTAATAACGACCACCATTTTTGTCTATATATGATTTTTGAATACATACATTTATTTTATTTTTGTCGTGACAAGATTTTTTATTCCGCCATAGTGGATAGCCATCTTTTCACTTTTTGCTTCAAAACCTCCTCATTTTCGAAGCATCTTCCATCAAGATGGGGAAAATGGTGAAAATTGCTTCTTGCAAGATCAGGGACGTACGGTGGATGATCAAAAACTTTCCTAAAATGATCACGAACAGCTTGAATTTCTGTAGCGATATATAGGAGATTGTAGTCGTGGAAATATTACACTGTTTTGGCCAACTGTCCTTTTCTGTTGCGATAGATTGCCCTTCTGAGGTTTTTCATTCCTTGGGGTTAGGTAGTTCATCAATAAAATTCCTTTACTCTCCCAAAATACCGTTGCTGTGACGTTGACCCTAAATTCCTCCTCCCTTAATACCAAACTCTGTATCTTGAATCCAGTGGCAGGCCCATGTCTTGCCTTCGGTCACAATACTGACGCGAAACGACACAGTTTCATTTGAAAAAACATTGCAAACATTCCAATGCAGCACCATTTTTGTGGTGCTTTTGTTGTTCTAGTTACAGGCGAGCAACCTATAGCGTACATTTTCCAAAGCATTGTTGCATAACATTGCATGTTCGACAGCAGCATTGTTCCTTCATCAATAAAAGATGGAGACCATCAGCTCACCATGGATCTAGATATTACACTTTCACTATACTCACTGCATAGATCACAATGTATTTCAGTAGCACTTAGATTATTTGCCGTTAAAATACGAGAAATAGTACTAATTTTACAATTAGTTGAAGGCATAAGCTGTGTCTTCATTTGCGCTGGTGCGTATTTGGGGAACCGTTTGGATTTTTTTAATTAACATGCAATTACTGGATGTATGGCGTGATTATATACATTTAGTTTTTACAGATCTTTAAAGTATTATAACACAACACAATGTTTGTAAATAACAAGTTTATGAAATTATCACACTGTCCATTCGATCGCAGGCCTGGAGAGTATATATGTGTGCTATTGTTCCTTAATATGTCCTAAGTTCGCAGGCTAGTAAAATGTGGCTGACTATCCAAGAAGCTGCCTTACATTCACACCTACGTGAAGGTTTTTTCCCAATATCTATAGCGTATCTGCGCAGATGCTATGCTCAGATCTGATCCTGTTCGCTGCTTTCACACATTGCAAGACCATTCTAATCCTGCAGGGTTTTTAAGAATGTTGGTATAGCCCGGTACCCATGGAGGGCCATTTTAATTCCAGTTTGCTTCCCATTCAGGGTGACCATCGACATCTCTGTTGTGTAATGCCTGAGCAGTTTCAATTAGCCGAAGACTAACGTGGATAGTCTGATCTGAATTTTTTTATATATTCTTAGTACATAGTCTTTTCGCCGGATGATTGGAAGGATTATGTTAATGAGTGTCGTGTGATTGTAGATTGGGGTAGATTTTTTACCTCCAGTTATCGACATAATGGCTATTGAACCAAACTGGTACACAGGACTCAGCCGTACTATAGGCAGGACCCACTGCAGGTTCACCAGTAGCTCCCCATGAGGTTCCATGCAGCTTTTCTAACTTATTATTCCTCGTTTTAATTTTTGAAGTCATGTACTCGATATATTTGTTTTTAAAGGGATGTTCTATTGGGGTAATATTGATCTGGACCCGGAATAAACCTGGTTTACGATTAGACTGTTTATTATATAAGTGAAAAAAGGAACATTCTGTTTTATTGGCACTAAGGGTTGGTCTCCATTTCCTAAAGTATGTCCTTATATTTTGGGATCATTTTCTACAAGCGTCTTGGCTATGTTATGAGATTTACGCCGTACAGCGAAGACTAGGTCATCGATGCGCCGTATGTAAATTTATGTGCGACTGTTGCTTGCAGATCAGCAGTGTACAGATTGAATTATATAAAGTTCTCTGTCTGCTCACTTTGCCGTCCATAATCTACTGGTACTTTCGACGGCAAAGTATGTTTCATGTCTGCCTAGCATTCTACATAGGAGTGCTCCCTAAAATTTGTAAAGAAGACCACCTCACCAGACCGTGTCTTAGGCTGTTATTAAGTCTATAAATAGAACAGTGATTTTGAGGCATTCCGGGTATTTATAAATGTTTTCGGTCATAGAGCTTGATCCGGGCTGCCTCTGCTTGATTCAAATTAAACTTGTTTAATTGGATTTTGTGCAAGGAGCTTATCTTGTAGCCTATTGAGTGAGTATCAGTGCCTTCAGATAAAATAATTAGATGACTTAGGATGCTTAAGTTGTGTACATTGGCCCTTTTTGCAATTTCTTGAGCAATTATTAAAATTTTGACTTAGTGTGATCATTATTATGTTGTGCAGGTCATTCATAAGGTCTCATTTGACTGAAGAATCTGGAAAATAGAGTCTTTATACTTATATTAGTACACAAAATTTTACAGTGCCAACACAATCCTTTATTAGTAGATATGTCTGTTATAAAGGGTGTTCCAATTAGAGGTTGATTAAATTTGCCGCCATTTATGTTTTTCCTACTAGAATATCATATGTTATTTGACAGATGACAAGTAGGAATATTCCAGTTATTAAAAATGCAGGGAAATACGATTGAGCAATGCGTGTTTATTATTAATAATTATTTTAAATTTGGTGACAATTGCGCACAAGTGTAAAGAAAATGTACAATATGGAAGAGAAAATTGTCCGTCAAATGTTACCATTGGAAAAATGTTCAAAAATTTGTGGAAACTGGTTCAGTAAAAGATGAAAAAAGCAAAACACATTATCGTAGTGGACTTTCAGAAGAAAATATTGTAAATGTTACTGCTAGTGTTGTTGAACAACCAAAAACATCAATTCGTCATTGTGCACAGCAATGGAACATTCCAAAAACCACTTTATTCAGAATTTTTTGCACAAAGATCTTCATTTAAAGGCTTACAAGATTCAGATAACGTAAGAAATAAAGCCAGCAGACTTTGGTTTACGTGGTCAATTCGTTAATTGGGTCATACAACAGAAACTTAAAAATGTGAATGTTTTCAACAAAATCATCTGCAGCGATGAAGACATTTTGAACTGGGTGGATTTGTTAACAAGCAAAATTGTCGAATCTGGGGTGAAGCAAATCCACGAGAAATAATGGAAAGACTGATGCACCCACAAAGTAACTGTTTGGTGTGGTTTTTGGGCTGGTGGAGTGATTGGTCCAGACTTTTTGAAGATGACAATGGAAATGCTGCTACCTTGAATGGCGATCGATATCGAACGATGCTTACTAACTTTTTGTGGGATCAATTTGAGCATATTGATGTGCAGAATATGTGGTTCCAACAGGGCGGTGCAAAATGTCATTCAGCAGCAGAAAAGATTCAATCTTTTCGTAACAGAAATTTGGTAATCGAATAATTTCTCGAAGAGGAAACATTAATTGGTCCCCTAGATCTTGCGATTTAACACCTCTAGATTTTTTCCTATGAAGCTATTTGAAAGAAAAGATTTATGCCAACGATCCAGAAACAAAAAAATGACCTAAAGGAGAACATTATTGACTGTTTTCAAGTTCGCAGTTATGCCAGAAAGTTATCGAAAATTTTGGCAAAAGATTAGAAGATTGTCGTACAGCAGCAGGTGGTCACTTAAAAGATATTGTTTTCCATTAGTAAACCGAAACAATTCTACTATCATTTGAAATAAAAGATTTGATTATTCTCAAATAATTTGTGTATTTTCGTAAAAATTTAAAAATTAACATCAAATTGGAACACCTTTTAATTCCTTAAAATTTCCATCACTACTATATAGACAAACAAAATAATTACTTTATTATTAATTAATTGAAAACCATTATTAGAACATTATACTTAGGTCACAAACTGCAATACTCCACATCGCGTATGTATCAGTACGATAAAACATACTTAGTTTCTATTTGTCCACAAAAAAATACATATTCCGTGTGTGCGCCAGTTCATATTTTGCATATTTTTCAAATATTTCACGTCAAATTTCATTTCGTTATCAAAAATAGCTGTGCTTTTTCCCATATCAGTAATTAACCTGTTCGTTTTTTCTTTGTGCGTAATCACCGAAACACCACCTACTTCTGGTTATTGGTGGTTGTCTGTCTGCCGCTATCAATTCGCCCGCTTTTCCAGCGCCATTATCGCCTGCATACAATTAGAAATTACGCGTACATTTTGCCGTTATCAACCGCTAGAATTGGTATCTTTACACGGGCTGTAATAGCCATATTAAGTAGATTCGACTGTCACCTTGTCGTTCACCGATTGTGCTCTGAATATAATTAGTCAATTTTGTAGGTGAACTAGGCTATCGCAGCCTTGTCAATTATTTGGCGATTAACGACCTGCTAATCTGCTAAAATATATAGCGCTCGTTTTAAATCTGACAGATTATATCTTGTGTTAAAAAAGCCTGAATTTTTTAAAAAAGGTTATCAACTATTGTATCGATTTATTCTAGAATAATTTATTTCTATCTATGAAATTATGTTACTAAATATTTTATTATTTTCATCCATTAATTCAAATCAAATTTATTCATCATCACAGTAAATGTACAATCATACGTCAAAATATAGGGCTGATTCTTTTAAATAATTAGCAGAGACACGATAGAAGGACACTTGCCTAGGAATGACTGTCTGTTTTGCTATGTGTCTGTTCATTATGCCTCTGTTGTAAAATGTAGAAATAAATGATAGATTGCAGGTAAGAAAACATAATTTGACAAAGTAAGAATTAACCGAAAAAAATTAAATATAATATACAATACAAAAATTAGTTTAGGGTGTAGATGGTTTGGAAATGGACATTTACAATAGTTTTAGTGTTTTTTATTAATCTTGTTTATGAAACTTTAGATGACAGTAGCTCAAAAAATTGGTGTTGATGTAATACGCTAGTAAGTGTTTTATTTGTGGAACACTGGTTCTGTCAAGGTTCTGTCAATTTATGTTTGCTGTGTTATAGATTAAAATATAGTTATACCAGAAAATGGAAAGAAAAACATCAAATCGAAAGTGCGGTGTAGTTGATTTTGAAAATACATCAACGAAATATCAAAAATTACAATTCTACCATTTTCCTGGATTTCTATAGCAATTGGAGAGGAAGGAAAAAATGGATTACAGCAGTTCGTCACTAAGGGCAAATAATTTTTTAAGTTTTTCATTACTAAATACATTAAATTTATCAAAATTGTTGTTCTGTTAACAAAAATAAGATTCAGTAACTCTTGTAATTAGAAAAGTTGATCATGTAAATACTTTTCTTTCCAAAATAAATTGATATTTAAGGTTAACATAATTCTTAATTTTTTAATTAATATTTTCTTTTAAAAATAAAGACAAAAGTAACTTTTTGGTTGCAAGAGGAATGAAAAGCCATGGCAACCAGGAACATATTTAAGAATTTGCAGTGCTCATTTCGATGGAGTAGAAAAATCAAACAATGTAGATACATAACAAAGTTTACTATTCAACTCTCTTTCTTAATAATATATATCCATATTTATACTCTTTTAAATAACTAAAACTTTTTATTCTCATAATTTTTATTTTTTTATGAGCACTTCTTTATTATAGATAGTTATTACAAAAGTTATAAATAATATATAGTCAATATTTATTTCTTCGAGATGTAAGACCGACATCTAGGATAAAAGTTAGTCAAAGGTTTAATATTTGATTTTCTTCATAAAGTTTGCGGGTGGGATAGAGTTTACTTTTTTTGAAAATTATTTTTAGAAGTGTGTTTTGGGTTGTTTGTAAAATTCTAAAAGTTGTATTAAAAGCAGCGCCCCACGCCACTACACAATATGTTAAAATGGATTCTACCAATGAATTGTAAAGTATTGTTAAATTTTTTTTTTTCGACAAAATTTCTGAGTACAAAAAGTGTGCAAGGGCTCTCAGACGGTTGCTGACGTGAACTATATGTTCTGACCAGCGAACTTGTTGGTCTATAATATCACCTAGATATTTTAAAAAATGTACTTTTTCTAGTCTTGGGCATTCACATAGCTCCTGACATTCTGAGTTATGATGTAGTTGCAAAGAAAATTCGTTAGGTTGATGTATGATTGTTGGAGTAAAAGTCATAATTTTGATATTCAGGGTTAATAAATTGTGAATTGTGGTTAATAGTGAAAAACTTTAGTTGTTATTTGTTGTCACCTGCACTCAGTACATTAGTACAATATGTACATTAGCTATTTTTTGATCTTGAATTTTGACTGATGTACAACATTTTTTGTGTTTGAAATAATATTGACTATTACTATAGTGCCTTTATTATGTCGTTAACTTACTAAAATCTCGTATACATCATATTTTTACTCAAATAATAAAACAAATTTTAATTAAAACCCATTTTGTTATGGAAACATTCTCTACGATGGATTTGATTTCACGCTTTTAACATACAGTGTGGAACAGCCAAATGGAATAAATTCGATAACGAATAAAGGAGGGAGTGTTGGGAAAAACGCTTGGACACGTCGATTTGTATTTCTAAATACCAACGTTCTTATTTTAAATGCAAGCCAATCTACATTATTTTTTTGGGATCTCCAGAAAATTCTAGTCCTATACCTATCTTCAGTTGTTTCGGAAAGTGTTTTCAGATTTATTTAAAAAATTCACATTAAAAACAAATATATTTTATTTCACAAACTAAAATCGTAATAAGTAAATACTGATTATTTCTTAATAATATAAAAAAAAAATTTATGTCTCTAGTGAATTGGGTTAAGTCGACTGTAGTTTTGAGTTGGTTCTATGTTGATAAAAAACTCAATTGCCGTTCATAAGAAAACTCTTACCTTGCCTACGAGTTAGATCTAGTAAAAGCTTGGGAAATCTGCCATCCATGTATTTGTCTGCATTCGGCGCGGGTAGTCGGCCTTCATCCTGGATTTTTAGGTACAGATAAAGTTTATAATGTTGTTCAATGCGCACTCACGTGGGGGTTTACAATAAATGAGTAATAGCTGCACACGCACTTTGGGGTTGCACTAGCGAGCACATAGGGTAACGTTTTCTCCTTGAGGTTTTAGGGAGATCCGCACTGTACGAGAGACGAACAGTGAGTGAGTTTCTTTTTACTGCGATTGCGCTGAAGGCCCCGATTTTTTTCCAAGCAATTGAAAATATACATATATAAATATAAAGGCTGTCTCTTTTAAACCCAAAAAGTGTTCTGAACACAGTCAATGTGGGAATTGTTCAAAATACTAGCCGCGAACCTCTTGGCAACATGCTAATCTGGTACAGAAATGTCTTCTAACGTTACTCAACGTCTCAGGCGTGACTGATCTAATCACAAGCGTGATTCGTCTTTTTAAGTCATCTAAGTAGAGCGGTTTAGTTTTGTATAAAGTACTTGTGACATATCCCCACAAAAAATAGTCCAATGACGTCAATCAGGAGATCGTGCTGGCCATTCCATCGATCCTCGCCTCTCAATCCACCGATGTGGAAAAAAATTGGTTCATGTACTGCTGGACATTGATTTCGTAATGGGGCGGTGCTCCATCGTGCTGAAACCATACTGTATTGGCAGGAACTTGTGGGTTTACTGGATCAGGATATATGTTTTTCAAACTTGGTATGACATTATTTTGGAGCAGTTATAAATATTTATCTCCATTTAAGTTGCCATCACTGAAACAGGCACCTAAAATTTGATTTCCAACAATTCCTGCCCAAAACTTAACTTTTTCAGGATATTGCGTATGTTTCTCAATTTCTCAGAAAAAAATTCTCATCAGAAAAAAAAAACATTTTCTAATTCACAGAAATACGTTCTCCTATCGCAATCGTGTTCCATGAGCTTTTGAGTCGGCATCATTTTATAGGGATGCATTTTACTTTCCTTTAATAATTTAATACTCGAAAAACTGATGTGTAGCTAACGTTGTAGAATGGTTATTTTGTGATATTATTACGTACAGTTAACGAAATTCAAACCACAATAGCACAGACACTGATCACCACTGTCATGCAGGAAGACAACAAGATACTAAAAGGTTATGAGTTTTGAGGAAAAAAGACAAAATTGTTTTTTTAATCAGTAAAAAGGAAAACAGCAATGGTTTTTGCTTCCTATCTCAATATCAAGAGCTAAATGTAAATTAAGTATTGAGTGAATTAGTGAAATAAAATAATTTACTTTTTTATGTTAATTTATGTAATAAATCTGAAAACACTTAATATTTCCAAAACAATACATGAATTATGTCTATAATGTTCTGGAGAACCTAATAAATAAATAATATATAAGGGCTTGCATTTAAAATAAGAAAGTTGGTATTTTCCACTGTCACATGACACCTATTTTTTTGTTGAAACAATACGCATGTACAAATTTTGTGTTCCACACTGTATAATAACGTCAGTTATTTTAGCATGCTGTAATATGTATATTTGATGATAGGATGATATTATTTTACTGTTTGGGATTTATTATTTTGATAAAGGTGATCAGGCCGACCAAGAATATTTTAGTTTCAAGAATTTAATTCCGAGCATTTTAGTGCAGTTAATTTATCCAGAACTAAGACCAACATGAAATACATTATTGAAACCTATTGTGTTCTTGACTATTCATAGTCAGCAAGTTCCAAATTGTATTTGAAACATGTCCTCCAAAATGAACCCAAAAATTCTATCTCCTCAAAAACAAGGGGCAATAGGTTATATAGTTGTTATTTAAATTAGCAGTACTCTGTGTTGTTGTGTAGTCTATCAGTATCTGCATTTTTTTCTTCCATTTGAATAATTGTTTTGTTTATCAAGTTTGTCTAATATTCGTTTTCTTGTAAAACTTCGTATAAGAAATGTAACTCTGTAAAAAAAATTGTCGATGGAACTGCGTTTGCTCTGTCATAGAAGGATTCAATGACGACAAAAAAAATTATTTGTCAACATTTTACTAGATTGTTTTAAACCAAAAGTATAGATTTTATACGTAAGTTTATTTGTTCTGTCCGAAATATAGTCTATGTTCATGACCTACTATACTATTCTATATAGTATAGTATAGTATAGTATATTCTATACTATTCAACTATAGCCATTTTATACTAGTAGTTCTGACCTCATTTACTTGCATACGATTTTACCATCAAAGGTTTTAAACTCTCCCTTAGACCAGGTACGGAAGGTGCTAACCAAATCCTAAATATATTTAGGTTTTGGTTATATTTAAGCTTAAATTATTGTTGTTAAGCCAATTCTTAACATCAGTTAGTGCTTCCTCAGAATTTTTTCAGACATCTCAATATCATTCACCTTCAGAATTTAGCAGTCCCATGAGCATAAAATAAAAAAAATAAACTTTTTACAGTTTAGAAGGAAAAATGTAGGCACCCAAGGTAGTCCCCTGCTGCGGTAATGTTTTATAGTTTTCTTTATCACTAAAAAGAATGAGCGGCAGTCATTTGAGGCTGAATGATGGAAGCGAAAGCTTCTTACGAATTATATTTCTCATCTCTTCTTATTTAAGGTCTCTGTTTCTATTTCTTTGTGTTATCATTAGTAATGTTTATAAATTTCAAGAGAATTAAAATAATTGTCACTGTTTTGTTAGGACTGAAGTATTTATCCTAACGTGTAATTTAATTCTCAATATAATTTCTATAAGTGTCAAATAAAATTTGCTGATTTGTTAACTTGCAAGTTGAAGCTCATATCCGATGAATTACAAATGCGGCAAAAAATTTAACAACAGGTGTATGCAATTAATAGCGTTCTTTCTGACTTCTGACATATGTCAAGTCCGTAATGCAATATATCGCAAAGAGAGAAATGGAATTTTTATTAGAAGATAAAATTTTGGGTAGGTTTTCTATATTAATTGGATGTTATATTAGTTTATTTCCTATATTTTATTGATATTTTATAAAAGAAACTTACAATGTTTTTTACCGAATCTCTGTTTCTTACACAGTGAACTGAATTGTATGTGTATTTCAAGATCAAGGTAGTGTGTGGTGTCGAAACAAATGAAATTTTAAGTTATTCAATTTATTCCCTTGCTCATCTATTTTCATATTGTTATATAGTCCGTGGGTTCAATTAAAATTTTAAAAAATTGATTATTCACTACAACTTTCTAGAACGTTTATTTACATCAAATTATACAGAACAGCTGATTCAAATATCACAACAACAATTCTACATATAAGCTCTTCGCTGCACTAACTGACTGCCGCGATTATGGGTCGCTCCTTTATAAAACCTGCATCAAAAACTCTCGTACAATCAATCATCAATTTTACAGCTGTCGAGCCATTTCGAGAACAATTTTTTTCTTAAAAGCGATCGGTGTCGTACTGGAATGAAACCAGGGCCGGCTTAAGGAAATTTCGTTACAATATATATTAATGTGGGCCCCCGTTAAGAAGCTTCCGCTTCAATTTAACAGTGAAAATTTCACCAAGTGTTTCCTTTTTTTAGTAATCTTAATACTTTTGGCAGAAATTTTGTCAATCCCTGAAGACGCATTATTTTTTCCGCAGTCATTGGGTTTCAGAGACTCCGTACTGTAAATCTGATTTCTGTAATTTTTGAATTTACATTTTTATTTAGAGTTTTCGATAATTTTTCACTGATGTTAGTAATATAGTTCTTAAAGTTATTAGCTAAACTAAACGTTACAGGGTGTTTCGAAAATTCTGTTCCAAACTTCTGCTGTGTACAGAACTCATTAAAAAAAGCCAAAAGTCCATTTATATATGTTTCTTAAAACGCACCCTTACGAAGTTATATGCTTTTAAAAGGGCTCAAATAAAACGGTTTTTTTCTTTTATTGCCAAACTGTCGAAAATAAATAAAAAACATGTATGGTTCTTACATAACCTTTTATGTTAAATACCATATGTTAGACTCTAATATTTTCCTGTATTGATTTTCGACCGTTTTGTGTCAATAACAAAACAAAACAATTTTGTTTGAGCCTTTTAAGGACAGGTAACTACCTAAGGGTGCATTTTAGGGCACATCTTAATAAAGCATTTTTGGCTTATTTCGCTAAACTCAGCAGAAGTTTGGAACCATATTTTTGGAAACACCCTGCATAATTACTAAACAACTCGGGGTGTATATGCATCAAGCAAAGGGCTATATTGCAGTATGATAGGCCAAAGTAATATTAGTGGTCCACTAGGTCCTGGGAAACACCTTTATAGAAGAAAAACAGTATTTGAATTATTCTTTCCGCTTCCTTAGTAAGTTTTGCTTGCCATCGAACTTATTAGTTGGTGTACATTGTGCATTATGTGTTCGCTTTATGACTGTAATAGCAACGATAATCTCTCTAATTTTTCTGCCGCAACATTATCACTCGAACTAACGAGCAATTAAAAGGAAGGAAGAACAAATATCGTGTGTGTTTCACTAGAATAACTCTATTATTTGCCGTTATCGAAACATCTAAATAACCATGGAGGACACCGTGGTTCGCTAATTGCGCTTTTATTGCGTGTTATGTTCGCCGTGCAGACGTGGAAAGTTTGAAAAAAAAAATCCACCACCGATACAAGATAGAGACACTGTTCCGAGTCTACGGCACGTTACTGGAAGAGAGTCACACAAATGAGTAGCCGGTCACGCGGAAGCGATATCTTCATACGTAAAAGGCGAATTGTGAAGTTAATGAATTTAACAACCATACAGAAAAAATCAAAGTGGTGATCAAAGCGTTACTGTCCGCAATGCCAACAAAGGAAATTCACTTTTAGATATTAAATTAAGGTGTACGTCATAAAACATTCCATAGACATAAAGACAGATGCAGACTCTCGAACGCTTAACGAATGTCGTGTGTAATTTAGTTACCGCTTGATGATATTGGTTTTGCAGTCGTAAAGACTTTACAGATATTTTGACAAGTATTACAAGAAATTACTTCTTCCGGTGAGAGGTCGGTTGTGATGCAAGAAAATAGCCCTGACATTTTATAACGATGATCATTGTCAGCTTACAAATAAAGTGTAAACTTGGTTTATTTCCAAACCGAGTACTCTGACTTTCGAGATAAAAAAAATGGCTGAAATACCTGAAAGCATTTGTTGGAGGAGAATCTTTAACATTAAAATTGCTGCACGTATAAATCTCTTCTGATAAATCTTTTATGGTCAAAAGTATAGGATAAAAATTGCATTGTGGAACCCGTTATCTTATTATAGTCAATCATTATGATCGAATGAAATTAATTGCTTTGTTTTCTATTTCTGGATTTATTCATAATAAGTGAGTAGTTTCGACACTCACGCGTCATCCTAACCACTAATTTCAAATATTTCAAATAACTGTCATCTTAATCCTGTTTTACATAAAGAAATTAACTCCATTTCTTTTGAGTTATTAAAACTGTATCGGACAGAGATAGTAAATTCTAAAAAAGCTACCCATGATGATTTCATTTCTAATGCATCAAATAAAGTGTCGGCCATGTGGAGTATCATAAAGTCTCATAGAAAATCTGCTCCAACCCCGAAAGTCAGTAATCTCAACGCTGTCCTTGTGTCAATTGCAAACAAGCTGATTAAAAAATATTTCTACTTCTAATAACTCCTTCAATGACTATGTAAAAGAAAAAATGGTTTCAAATAAAATTTCAGGGATTAAATATAGTGGTAGCAGAGACTTTTATGACATCAACTCAAGAATCCTTAAATACCTCACAGATATATCAAGCAAACATCAGACTGACTTGTTTAATCGCTGCATCCGAGAAAGATTATATCCATCCATTCTTAAGTTGGCAAAAGTTATACCTGTTTTCAAAAACAAGGGAGATCCCTTGATTGACTACTTAGAGGTAAATAATATTTTTATACCAAACCAATTTGGGTTTGGTAACAAAAAGAGCACAACTCTAGCTATTAATCAACTAAGTGAGTCTGTGGCAGAGGCTTTGCAAATAAGCATAATAAATATGCTACATTCCTGTACTTAACGAAGGCATTCGATTGTATAAGATTTGAATTTTTTTATAAAAAGCTCTCACTACAACTTTGACACAAGCAGTATGACACTTGTCCAGTTATATTTAGAAGCGAGCGAACAGTATGTTCTTTTTAATCAGCAGTTAACGAATCGAAGAATTCAGCATGATGTAGGCCAGGGCTCTGTGCTGGGTTCTCCGTTATTCCTCATATACATAAATGCCTTGGCAAACTTTAACAATGTATTGAATCTGATGATAATCCTGTTTGTTGATGATATAACAACATTGCTATCAACCTTCAGACCCAATGTTGCAGTGCACTCAAATTAAACAGCGTGAAATTGAGAATTGGTTTTTAGTCAATAGGCTTAATCTCAACAATGATAAGACGCTGAGCCTTAACTTTACATTGCAATCTTCACCATCAACTCTAGAAACGGATACAAGGGTGAAGTTCGTAGGGGTCTACCTTGATCCTGGGATGACACGGGAAGCCCATGTAAATTTTCTTATCTCCAAATTATGTAAAATAACTTTCCTTATAAAGAGCCTGCCAAAAAGTGTATCTAGGACCACTGTGTTACAATTATTGCAGGCATAAAGTAGCGCGAGTCTTGTAGAGATGGCTTTGTGTCGCTAAAACTACTTACCCTACCTTGCACATTCATCCTTCAGTGTCTTATTTATATGAAACAGAACCAAAACAGTTACAGAGCACACACCGACATTCACTCTTTTTCAACCAGGAAAGGAGGAGACTTAGTTCTCAGCTACCACAGGTTGCAATGAACGACAATGAGTATAGACTATTAGGGCATAAAACTCCTTAATGCAGAATAATATAATAATAAAGGAATATCAATTTAAAGTAAGAGTAAAAAATTATCTTTTAACACACGCCTTTTATTCTTTTGAGGAGTACTTAGCAAATGATTTCAATGTATAAATTTTAATGTGTAAAGTGTTTGTCTCTACAATGTACTTTGTTGCTTATGTATTAGTAAATATGACATTTTTTTCGAACCACTTTCATAACATCCTTGACTTGTAAAAGCACACAGTTGTAACACTTTAGCAATAAATAAACTAAACTAAACTAAAATAAACTATGCCCTAGTCAAAATTATTGTAAATTAAATAATAAATATTATCGACCGTTCTCCCCCCCTGATCTCCGAAACTACTGAGCCTAAACTTTAAAAAAAAAAACGAAATATAGGACGTTGCCCGAATTTTACAGGAAAATTAATGAAAAACCATTAATATTAATTTTGGGGGGCAAATTATAGAATTAAATAAAAATTAAAAAAAAACAAACGCATCATGTAATATATCAAATGAAAGGTCTTATTCTGAGGAACACAAATATATTTTTTTCATAATTAAAAAAAATATTTAAAAATATATTAACGAAAATATACCAAAATTTACCCATTCCCCCCTTATATCCGAAACTATAAAACGTAAAGTTTTGAAAAAAAATTAGTAAAGGTTATGACCTAAAGTGTACTGGAAAAATAAGAAGAAACCTCAACTTTTAATTTGGGGGGGCAAATTACAGAATTAAATGGAAAATTTAAAATTAAAATTGTTTCTAACCCATTATGTTATATACCAAATGAAAGGGCTCATTAAGACGAAAACAAATATATTTTTTCATATTTTTGAAATAAATAAATTAAAATATATTAACAAAAATATAAAAAAATTACCCACCCCCCTATCTCCGAAACCATAAGCTGGAAAATTTTGAAAAAAAATGGAAGTACTCGTATAGCCCCTCACCTGAACTTTACTGGAAAAATAAGGAGAATTTTAGGGGGCAATTTATAGAATTAAATGGAAAATAAAAAATTATAATTGTTTCTAAGGGGACATGTAATATATCAAATTACAGGGTTCACTATGACGAATACAAATATATTTTTTAAATTTTTCTAAAATGAATATTTTAATATATATTTAAAAAAATATTTTAAAATAATTACTCATTCCACCCGTTATTCCCCAAACTATAAGACCTAATTTTTTTGTTTATAGTAAAAATATGAAAATATTCCTAATTTGGCCCCCAAATAGTAGAATTAAACGGAAAATCAATTATTAGAAAACCCCCATACTAATTTTAGGGACAAATTATACAAATAAATGGAAAATAAAGATTCAATTTTTCAACGCATCAGGTAATATATCAGGTAAAAGGCTCATTATGTGAAATACAAATATATCATATTTTTAAATTATTTGTTCAAAAGATATTAACAAAAATATTAAATTTCGACTTAATTTGCACTTTAGGAACTACATAATTTAAATTTTGAAAAAATATATTTTATTTGTATTTTTTAATAATTTGAATAACAGATTTAATAATTTATGATTTAAAACTTGACCTATTTTGCCCTTTATCTTCCAATCTACCGAGCCTTTTTTATAAATTTAAAACGCTTCCTTTAAAAGATATAAATATATAAGAACATGCACTCATTCCCTGCTTGTCTGAAACTGAAATATTAGAATCTTGAATGTGGTACGGAACCCTAAGTATGCCAGTCCAACTCGTACTTGACCAAATTATTTTAAATCAGATTATTTTTTACAGAGTAGAAACCGTAAAAATATATTATTTTGAAAATAATTGTCAATTACACCAAAATTAGTTTACGGTGGTTTATAGGGTCTCCGATAACGAATCGGGGGTCAGATTTGCAAAATTTGAAATGGCCGATCCAAGATGGCGAATGGAAATTTAAAAAATCACCCGTTTTGCATCAAATTTCTTGTGAGGAGGTTTTTAGGTTCCTTGATCACGAATCTGACAAAATTCAAGAGGGGGATCCAATATAAACGATTAAACTAAATAAATATTTAGATTGATTAAAATATATATATCCGCCATCTTGGATCCGCCATTTTTAATTTTGCAAAGCTCACCTAGGATGCGCGATCAGAGACAAAAAAAAACACTCTAATCAATCTCGCTATGTCATTACTCTGTAAAAAATAATCAGATTTTATAATCATATTCAAAATATTGTTGATAGATACACATATCTAGAAAATAACAGTAAACGAGGTTGAACAAGCTAATAAATGATGCTTAAAAGTAAAACACATTTGATGCAATATCGAAATGGTAAATTAGATTTGAAAACTGCATCCAATTAAGCCATTGCAACACTAAAAATTGTAAAATAAATACATTAAAGGAACAAAAACCCACTTAAAAAAATCAAAGTTGCGAAGTACAACTTATAAATGTACTTCCCAAAATAGTGTCACTATAGCTTGTCACCGACTTCAGAAAAAGTATTTAATTGTTGTAGCAAAAAAAATATTTTATGCTTGTTAGTTAATTTTTTTGAAGTCGGTTTTTTTTATGTATTTTTAGGGTTCCGTATATACAATATACGGATACCCTTATAATATCACTCAGGATTTCTGCCTCTGTCACATCACAGCTATTTTCTGCTAAACTACTGGACAGAAGAGGTTGAAATTTGGTATCAATGTTTAGTTTGGTGACCCGATCAGGAGTACATATCGTAAAAGAAAAAAATTTCTGGGGGAAAAACTAAAAGAAATCGACCGTTCCCCCCTGATCTCAAAATTTTGAAAAAAATAGGAAATATAGAGCGTTGCCCGAACTTTACAGGAAAATTAAGAAAAAACCATTTATTTTAATTTTGGGGGGCAAATTATAGAATTAAATAAAAATTTAAAAATAAAAAAAATTTTAAACGCATCATGTAATATATCAAATGAAAGGTCTCATTCTGAGGAACACAAATATATTTTCATATTTTAAAAAAATATATTTAAAAAGATATTAACGAAAATATACCAAAATTGATGCATCCCCCCCCCTTATCTCCGAAACTATAGAACGTAAAGTTTTGAAGAAAAAATAGATTTATAGGTTCTGACCTGAAGTTTACTGGAAAAATAAGGAGAAAACTCTACTTTTAATTTGGGGGGGGGTAATTACAGAATTAAATGAAAAATATAAAATTAAAATTGTTTCTAAACCATCATGTTATATATCAAATGAAAGGGCTCATTACGACGAAAACAAATATATTTTTTTCATATTTTTAAAATAAATTAATTAAAAGATATTGACAAAAATATAAAAAAAATTACCCATCCCCCCCTTTATCTCCGAAACCATAAGCTGGAAAATTTTGAAAAAAATGGATGTATAGCCCCTCACCTGAACTTTACTGGAAAATTAAGGAAAAACCCCTAATATTTATTTTAGGGGGGGCAAATTATAGAATTAAGTGGAAAATTAAAATTAAAATTGTTTCTAACCCATCATGTTATATATCAAATGAAAGGGCTCATTATGAGGAGAACAAATATATTTTTTTCATATTTTTAAAATAAATTAATTAAAAAATATTAACAAAAATATAAAAAAAATTACCCATTCCCCCCCTTATCTCCGAAACCATAAGCTGGAAAATTTTGAAAAAAAATGGAGGTATAGCCCCTCACCTGAACTTTACTGGAAAATTAAGGAGAAACGCCTAATATTTATTTTAGGGGGGGGGCAAATTATAGAATTAAATGGAAAATTAAAATTAAAATTGTTTCTAACACATCATGTTATATATCAAATGAAAGGTCTCATTATGACGAAAACAAATATATTTTTTTCATATTTTTAAAATAAATTAATTAAAAGATATTAACAAAAATATAAAAAAAATTTACCCATCCCCCCCTATCTCCAAAACCTAAACTGGAAAATTTTGAAAAAACAATGGAGGTATATCGCCCCTCACCTGAACTTTACTGGAAAAATAAGGAAAAACCCCAAATTTTTTTTGGGGGGTAAATTATAGAATTAAATGGAAAATATAAAATTATAATTGTTTCTAACGGGTCATATAATAGATCAAATCCCAGGGCTCATTATAGGTACAAATATATTTTTTTAATTTTTTTAAATTGAATATTTTAAAATATATAAAAAATAATTTAAAAAATTACCCATTCACCCCGTTATTTCCCAAACTCTAAGACCTGATTTTTTTTGTTTATAGGAAAAATATGAAAAAAATATCTAATTCTATTATTTGACCTCCAAATAATAAGATTAAACGGAAAATAAATTACTAGAAAACCCCCATAGTAATTTTAGGGACAAATTATACAATTAAATGGAAAATAAAGATTCAATTTTCAAACGCATCATGTAATATATCAGGTAAAAGGCTCATGTGAATTACAAGTGTATAATATTTTTAAATCAGTTATTTAAAAGATATTAACAAAAATATTAAACATCGACTTAATTCCCACTTTAGACACTACACTATTTAAATTTTGAAAAATATATTTTATTTGTATTTTTAAATAATTTGAATAACAGATTTAATAATTTATAATTTAAAACTTGACCTATTTTGCCTTTTATCTTCCAATCTACGGAGCCTGAAAATTCAAACAGTAAAATATAGAAGGCTTCCCTGAAAGTTTATTAGTAAAATAAAACTCTAATGTTAATTTGGGGGCCAAATTAGAAAATTAAATACATATATATTCTTACAAAAATCAAGCGAATCCTGAAGCATATAAAATAAAAAGTCTATGTGTGGAAAATCAAAGTGTATATATTTTATAAATTTAAAACGCTTCCTTTACACGATATTGGGGTAAATATAAGGAAATGCACTCATTCCCTGCTTGCCTGAAACTGGAATATTCGAATCTTGAAGGTGGTACGGAACCCTAAGTATGCGAGTCCAACTCGCACTTGATCAAATTATTTGTTATTTTAATCTCTTTAAATAGCACAATTTGTGAAAGTTTCCAGGAAAAAACACATTCTTCGGACGAAGGTTTTCTGGTAGTAAGGGCAATGAAACATTACTTTAAATTACATCGTCTGAAGGCCTTCTTCATATTAAATGTTAAATATTTCTAATCCCTAAGACATAATCAGGATAATTTCCCAATCTAAGATAGCTTAAACAGTAGTTAATTGGAAATGTATAATTCATGAAGAAAACCAGTGTTTCCGTTCATGTTCGGAACCAATTTGATAATTTCTCAATTGCCACATTGAATCAAATTTCCACAAAAAATAGTGTCGATTCATTAGCATATCTAACTATCGTATTTCTAGCAATTCAATTATTTATGTACATATTAAACAACACAATTTTGGATACTCAAACGCAATTCTATTCTCTCGAACAATTTGGCTATGTATAAAATTCCAATTATCGCATTGATTGTAAAATAATTGTAGGGTCTTTCATGCAATATTGACGTCTATAATAGTACTATAATAACCAATCATCTTGCAAATGCAATTTGGTAAACCACTTTTGAATTTGAATTTGCATTGATTGTAAAAATATTTGATCGTGATATGACTGAAGGGCAAAAATACCAAAAATCCGTGCACTAAAAATTTCAAACAAAAATTTTAATACATAATTTTATGCGATTTTTTGATGTTGACCTATGGGCCGAATCGGAATCTGCATAAAATCAAATCCGCGCACATTCTAAAACCCAATTAAAGTGCCACGCTGTGTAATTTGATATGTTCAAGTCCAAAACGCAAACGCGAAATCACCTCGGGTCTGAACAGATAGGGGTCTAAGACTGGAACGAAGTACCTTGAGGGTGAACAGCTGCATTTTTTGTGTGCAAGAACTTTCGCTAATATTGTTGCGTTTGCTGAACTATCGATAGCCGTTCAAAAGTATTAAATCATTTTGTTCATTGTCGTTTTTGTGTTATTATCAAACATTCTTTATTGCTGGGGGTATTAAGGCAACAACATGTAATTAGATATATGCAGTTGTCATACAAACGTTGCCGTGTTATACAACTGACTAGATTTTTGTATTACCTTATTTGATTTCTACTTTGTTTCCTGTTACGTGTTAAATTTTGTTGACTCTCATTCGAATACTTAAGTTGTCACTATGCTTCATACAGTATTGTTAGTGCCAATATTGCTGGGCAGGTACGCTGAAAGCTAGAATTTTGCCTAATTCACAATTCACAAAGAATGAAGTTCAGTTCAAAAACGGCTACATTTTTCTTTATAGTGATCTTAAGTGAACGCAGAAAAATTCACTCGTATCCCATGTTTTTAGAATTCTTAGGAACAGAATACTGCCTGAAATAAGTGTGAATAACGATATTTAAATAATTTGATCAAGTGCGAGTTGGACTTGCATACTTAGGATTCCGTACCAACTTCAAGATTCTAATATTCCAGTTTCAGACAAGCAGGGAATGAGTGCATTTTCTTATATTTACCCTTATATCTTTTAAAGGAAGCGTTTTAAATTTATAAAAAATACACACTTTGATTTTCCACACATAGACTTTTTATTTTATCTGCTTTAGGATTCGCTTGATTTTTATCACAATACATATGTGTTTAATTTTCTAATTTGGCCCTCAAAAATTAACATTAGAGTTTTATTTTACTAATAAACATTGACAGAAGTCTTTTATGATTTACTGTCTGAGTTTTGAGGCTCGGTAGATTGGAAGATAAAGGGCAAAATAGGTTATGTTTTAAATTATAAATTATTAAATCTGTTATTCAAATTATTGAAAAATACAAATAAAATATATTTTTCAAAATTTAAATAGTTTAGTTTCTAAAGTGGGAATTAAGTCGATGTTTAATATTTTCGTTAATATCTTTTAAACAAATTATTTAAAAATATTATATATTTGTAATTCACATAATGAGCCTTTTATGTGATATATTACATAATGCGAAAATTGAATCTTTATTTTCCATTTAATTGTATAATTTATCCCTAAAATTGTTATGGGGGTTTTCTAATAATTGATTTTCCGTTTAATTAGGGATTTTTTCATATTTTTTCTATAAACAAAAAGTTTAGGTCTTATAGCTTGGGGAATAACGGGGGAATGGGTATTTTTTTTTAAATATTTTTTTAATTTATTTTAAAATATTCATTTAAAAAAAAATTAAAAAAATATATTTGTATTTGTCATAATGAGCCCTGTGATTTGATATGTTACATGACCCGTTAGAAACAATCATAATTTTTTATTTTCCATTTAATTCTATAATTTGCCCGCCAAAATGAATATTAGGGGTTTCGCCTTATTTTTCCAGTAAAGTTCAGGTGTGCAGCTATACTTCCATTTTTTTCAAAATTTTTCAGCTTATGGTTTCGGAGATAAGGGGGGGTATGGGTAATATCTTTTATATTTTTGTTAATATATTTTAATTAATTTATTTTAAAAATATGAAAAAAATATATTTGTTTTTTTCATCATGAGCCCTTTCATTTGATGTATAACATGATGGGTAAGAAACAATTTTAATTTTATATTTTCAATTTAATTCTATAATTTGCTCCCCAAAATGAATATTAGGGATTTTTCCTTATTTTGTTATTTTTCCAGTAAACTTCAGGTCAGACCCTATATTTCTAATTTTTTTCAAAACTTTATGTTTTATAGTTTCGGAGATAAGGGGTGGGGAATGGGTAAATTTTGGTATATTTTCGTTAATATCTTTTTAAATATATATTTTTTTAAATATGAAAAAAAATATATTTGTATTCCTCAGAATGAGACCTTTCATTTGATATATTACATGATGCGTTTGAATTTTTTTTTTATTTTTAAATTTTTATTTAATTCTATAATTTGCTCCCCAAAATTAATATTAAAGGTTTCTCCTTATTTTTCCTTAAATCTTAGGCTCAGTAGTTTCATAAATCAGGGGGGGGAACGGTCGATTTTTTTAGTTTCTCTCACCAGAAGTACCCCTAAAATAAAAAAAATTCTTTTATGTAATCCTGATCAGGTCACCAAATTATACATTGATACCAAATTTCAACCTCTTCCGTCTAGTAGTTTAGGAGAAAATTGCTATGATGTGACAGAGGCAGAAATCCTGAGTGATATAAGGATAGCCGTATATTGACTTAAAATAAAAACCGTTTAGAAACTATTGGCAATCAATCACTATTTTCTTTTTAATCTGATTTAAGGTATAATTCTATTGAATATTTTCTCTTTCTCCCTCTTTCTTTCTCCTTCTCTAATTTGTATTTTTGTTCTATATTTTCCAAAAATTTTACTTTTCTTATTTGTATTATTTTTTGGACCACTTTCTATAAGTATAACTCTAATTCACTCTATATTGCATTCACACTTTATATACTTCTGTGTCACCCCTATATAACTTATTTGTCTATAATTTTTAGGGAAGAGAGAGACATATTGAATTTAGATTGACGTCATTGTATTTTTCGTATTACTCTCAGAAAACTCTTTCATTTGATATCCTTATCATGGGGGTTCAATAAAATATTTCATCCATCTTCTTTGGCAATTTGCCAGCCACGTAATTTCAAGCATAGATGTGCCCAAATATTATATTATATATGGAATTGCATCTTTTTATGTATTCAAATATAAAATGGCTTTTATAAAAAAACATGTAATCAAAAATAATTAACAGTATTTGATTTGTTGCAAAATGTATGTCAAATAATGTGCAAATCATGTATGCTGCAATAAATTCAATAAAACACGTCTATTATCAGAAATCTAATAAGAAAAGTAAAGGTTTCCCATGTCTAACACCCTGTATCTCTGTAGTTATATAATCTCACCAATATTTCGCAAAGATAAACACTGAACACTTGTTAACGTAATAATGTAACAAAATACATAGCTGACGCAGAAAATTTAAAACTACAGAGTGGTTTTTAAATGTACAATATCTGCAAAGTGTTTAATATTCTGTAGAGTATAGAGAGGTGATCCTATATTTGTTTAATATCTTATAAATATTGCAGCACGAAGGGTTTGTACAGGGTGACTCATTAATAGTAATAAATAATATATGCCCTCTCTAGCTGTATTTATTGCTCACATTGTATACTACATGAAGCACATCCAAGAAACTAATACTCTAACAAGATATTAATGGTTTCCTTATTTTTGTTGTAATGAGAAAAATATTTGGTCTAAAATACATGTTACGAATTTTTGAAACACCCTGTAATCAACTAAAATTTATGGTAATTGTTTCGTGAAATATTTATGTCAAATAATGTACAAATGACGATTTCTACAATAGTCGGAAATAAATCACGTCTCTCATAAATAATTGTATATAAAAATGAGGCATTGTCTATATTTAACACTGTGTATCTCGAAAACTAACCATAAAATCTGTTTGCGTCCATAGACTTCTTTTGGTCGAACATCAAACCCTACAATAAACCCAGATTTTTTACGGAACTTCATTTTTTCATAAAAAATGTCCGTTAGAAAACAATTGACTTACCTAAATGTGATAGTTGTAACCTTTAGTATCATGTGTTATCAGGTGAAATCTTGAGTTCCGGTAAAGATGGCGGGATAGCCATATATGCACATTTTTCATCTCTTAACAATATTTTAATTTTTTGAAAGTAAATCAACATCTACATTTAAATATATGTGCAAAAAGTGTAAATAGTGGTGTTAGTTATCTAGAGTAGTAGTTTAAAATTAAAATGATCAAAATAAAAAAGGAATCAGGTTTAAAGGGTTAGTGATCTAAGATCTTCTACTAAAATATTAGACAAAGATTCGAAAAACATTTAAAGATTTGTATCCCCATCCCATAGACGCTATAAAGTGAATAAGACACTCGTGAAGTGAATTATGTGTTAGTTTAGTGGTGGCCGGAACTCCAAGGCTATCCCGCGTTGTATATAGAAACTGTAAATATTATAACAAATTTGATAAATAACACTGGTTTCTGGCTAATAAGATCGGAAAGATTAAAGCCACCCCCGTCTCGCAAGAGACACCCTTGCTGAAGAAGAAGAAGGTGAAATCTCAACAATAGTCTCATGCAACACTAGTAGTGTAATAGACTCAATGGAACTGACCAAGGAAGACCAAACGTGTAAACATTAGGTACGTAGTTTGCGATAATTTAGTTAATTTGAATATCAAGTGTCACCAAATATTAGAAAACAAGTATAACTCCGGATTGTGAGATTAGATCATGACAGAAGGTGCAACACTATTAGTGACCGAAAACAGCCCTACAATAGTATAGGGAATGAAATTAAAATGTAGTTTGCGAGATCAAAAAAGGCCACTTAACCATAACTGATAAACTGTAACTAACTCTTTCTTAACAGGAATCTCATGCAACACTAGTAGTGGTCAATAACACCCTATATATCTAATAATAGACTAAATGGAACTAAAATGATAATAATCTATAAATTTTGAACAAGAATTTTAATTCTACATGTGTGAATATACATAAAAAAATGACCGCGTCATTTTTTCGAATTAATTTATTTATATATCTGAAACCAGCATATAAGCAAAGTTTTCCGACGTTTCGCCCACCCTTATAAAGGGCTTTTACAAGGATCAGAAAACAACCTTGCGGCGACTCCATTCGTTTCGTCTTTCTCTCACAATCACAATTTGTGCGTTATTGTGAAAGTTTAAAAAAGTGAAGTTTCAGAATCCTTCACACTTCAAACGTCAGATAAAAAATAAATAAATACAAATAGAAAAGCTAGGGAGAAGACACAAACATAGTGAGCAAAAATCCAGACAACAAATATTTAGTAATGGTCAAAGAAACAGTAGTTTAAACATTTGAATAATTTGTGAAATCCATGATTTGTGAACCGTTTTTTTACTTGAAGTCATTTCTCAAGCTTTAAAAAATGTACTTTTGATTAATTATATATTGACTGTGCCTTTGATAGACTTAAATACACCCCCTAAATACTTTTAACTATAGTTCAATAACTTTAGAAAGAAAATCTTTTCTTTAAAATATTATTTACATTTAGTTTATTCCCATATTACGAGTGTACAGTCTTCGGTCAGATGAGCTGTACAATACCATGTCTGGATAAAATAAAGTAGCAATTCAAAATTGTTTTTTTTTGTTCATAGTATTGTTCTCAGGTATGTCTTTTCTTCGGATAGCTCCGTAATTTATTGTGCACAGTCGTGATTTGTAATTTAATTAAGTAGGTCCGTAGAGATCTGCGTAAAAAACTCGTCCAGATTTCTTGACGAACTGTTTTTTTTATTGAATTAATTTTCCATTTGTTCGACAATTAAAAGACATTAAAACTATCTTAGGAAATGATTTACACGAGAAAATGTGAAATGAATCTCTTCGTTTAATTTTTTTATTTTACTGCATTTATTGTCATATTTTGGTTAACAGTGTTTTAAAATTAAAAAAAAATGAAATTATACCATTCTATAAATTTTATATAGGACATAAACACAAAACATGTGATTAACTAAACAATCTATCAATACTATATAAGGAAGAACACAACACAAAATGAATATTAAGAGTTCTGCCTTAATTCTGTTAAATGACAACGATTGAATTGCTTCTACTTCCATAGAATTCAAACCTAACTGGTTGCCAATAAGAATTAATAATTAATTTATAAGGTTAAAAAAGTCTTATTAACTAATTTCATTACCGATATAAGAATAGTGAAATGTAGGTTAATCCTAACAAAGACATTTAGTATAACTGTCAATGCAAAACCGATACTAGTAATATTGCTTGTTTTTTGTATGTATAGAATGTCGCAAATCATAGAACCGATACTAAAAATTCTTTAAATATTAAAAACCTTCTCTCAGTAAATGTGAAAATGCTATCAAGTAGGCTATATTACAAATTGTTTCAGGATCATACAGTAATAATAAAGAGACGCCTTATTTCAAATTCATTAAATTAGATTTAAAATTCAGTTTCGTAGGAACTTTATGGTCATATATTGTCATATATGGTCTGATTATAGTTTTGGAGTAAATGATTTAGCTGGTTATCAAATTCTGTTGGTCTGTGTAAATTTTTAATCAGCTTACTTGTCCACATTAAATTTTACTTATTTTTCACTAATTACTACTTACATGTCTGACAAATTCTAACAACCATTGATATTAATAATGATGTATAAATGTTTTTAATCCTACGCCCAGCTAAACACGTTTATCTTTTATAATACCTAAAACTTTATTAAAATTTTGAATTATTAATATTTTTAACACATAATATTTACCAATTTAGTTATTTTTTGTACATAATTGTAAAAATTTACTATTAGGAAAATTTGGTTTCTGTCATTTATGTTTTAATGTACCTCAAAATATTTTCAAAGATAAAAGTAATATTAGATTACATTAAAATGTTATAAGAATTTCTATAACCATAATTTTTGTGTGAAATCTGCAAAGAATACTTTTTCACAAACTTGCTATGTGCCTCAGTCTGCAACTTTATCTTATCAGATATTTGCGGTTGCTTTATTAACACTTTTAGTAAGATCTCCAATTTATTATAACGGCAGAGGAAATTGATAAAAAGTTACTGTCGACGTGATTCCATGCAAATGACGCAATGCCAAGAATGTACAACGACAGTGGTGTGATCTATGGCACGCATTTGAACGAAAATTATTTGCAAATTATTTATTAAATATATAACATTTGTTTCAGTGTTTTAAGAGACTTTTAAAATGAACGAGATTTTTTGTAAGGTTCCAGTAGGCTTCCAAAAATTATGAGTCCATAGCAATCAAACAATTGATTTTTTAGTTGTATATGTCATTATTAAATAGATGATCCTGCTTGTATGGCTCAGTAGGCTTATTGGTCTGCAGTTTTGTGGGAGTGTCCTCTCCTTGCTTCGGTATTAATATGATTTCTGCTTGCTCCCATTCCCCTGGTTATCGCTCTTCCTTCTGTCTATATACTCCTCTGGTAGCCACTTCAGCACTCGGTGCATGATCATAATAATAATAATAAATCTTCTTTATTAGAAAAGCATACACGCATTTACAATTAAACATAATTATGGAATATACGTTAAAAAATTTGTATATAAAAAACGCAAAGAGAACATAAATCTTTACCCCTACAAGGCGAAGTTTAGCTAAAAGCTATTCTGACTTGGCTAGAACAGTGAGGTCCTATGGTGAGGCATTGTGAGTGCTAAGCTATGTCTTATCAATCGGTTGTATATTAACTTTTGTTGGAAAATGTATGGTAACTCACTCCTTACCAATTTATGCAAAATGGTTAGAAAAAAAGAAAATTAAAGTTATCTTGTACTTTCAGCCAATTTAGTTCACATAATTAATTATTGAGAGAACTAACGATTCATAGAATTTTTACGTATTTTATAGTTTATCATATACCAGAAGAGGGCGAAGTAAGGATCCCTGGGGTACCCTATTCTTGGCTGTTAAAACAGGTTATTCAGAGAAACAATCTCCGATCTCCTCCATAGATTAGGTCATGGTTTTGCAGTACCATACCATTTGCGAAAACCAGATAGCGTAGAGGGCAGAAGATTGTTGATACCCACATGGTTGAGAACCACCCTTTCCAATATTTTAGAAAGGACTGCGAATGAACTAATCGGATGACTCAAAGCCGCAGGAGTGGAAATTCTAGGAAGTGGCCCGACAACAGCTTCTCGCCAACATCTAGGAAAATACCCATAGTCAAAGCAATAATTTATAATGTGTGTAATCTGATTCAATATTGCCGGCAAGGGGAGTTTTATCATGTCGCATTCTGGTGCTTTCTTGATGTTCTCCATTATTTATTGTGACCTCATCTGCTTCTAGTTTGGTGTCTTCTTACTTCTTGCGATACTTTACTGATTTCTTCTTCCAATGCTATAAATGATAATCGAGATGTTAAACAAAATAATATTAGATATATAAAAATGATATCGCAACTGACGATGGTTGCCTACCAATAACGATATATCGTCCTTAATTCAAAAGCATGTGAAGCCTTAAAGGCTAGTTAACTAATCGTTTGAAAGGTTGAAAGTAACTACAACGTTACAGCATACACCAGGACGATACTCGGTTTGTGAGTTTGTTGTGGTTAAATCATCTGAAATTTCTAGTACACAAATAAGCGTAATAACGCACAAAAAACATTAGTTCCCAGAAACTCCGCTAAATATAGAAGAAATGAAGTGAATGAACTTTTTAGGCCCAAAAGCAACTGATATTTCTTAATATTCTTAATACTTGGATATTGTGGTACTCAGTTTGAAAATTTGAAACAGAAGATAGCCAAGATATCTTTAAAACGGTTCGTAGTTTCTTTGCGAAGTTTTTAAATATTTTACTTTATATAAATGGACATTATAGAATAATGTTGAGATTGAACTCCTCAGTAGTTTGTGATTGGCATCTCTACAAACTCTAATAGGCTCAGGTCTGAATATTTAAGAGGAGATTTATACATAACAAGAAGTACGTAGTGTGGCAGTGTCGTATCCTGGTTTTCTTACATCTTCATGTAGGTCCACTTTTCATATTTATCTTTTTGTTGTTCTCTTTATTTATTATTACAGAGGATGTAGTTGTTACCAGCATTTCACATATATTTTACAGTTTAAACGTGTATATATTAACAGTTATTCAATAATTGCTTCTCTAAATATTCCAGCCCATACCTTGAACTTCAGCTTATAGACATTTTCGTCATCGACAACGTCAGATTACTTTATTTAATAATGCCACTAAAATAAGTGTAAATTCTTCAGTGTCAGTTGATTCATTGGTTGTTTGCTAACAACAAAACAACAGCAAATGGCTCTAAATTGAAACAATAGAAGAAGAATTCGTGAGGTGGCAATCAAAAGCAAAGTAAGTAAACAATGATTTGTTAATCAACTGAAGTTTTCACTAATCCTTAAACTGCTTCATTAGCAACTGTTTAAACCTGCAAATAGCTCTATGGACACTGATGATAAATATTCTATAATTATATTTTTCCTTGAATACTTTTTACTGTTTGTGAAAACAACGTAAAACTCCTCAATGGTGATCTATTGGTCTGTGAGAACGACTAGTAAGTAAAGTATAACATTTGTTTCACCGTTCATCGAGCCATATTGCGATTTCGTCTACTGTACAGTGTATTTTTTTATGTTTCTTATTTTGAGAAGGCTGCTGTTGGTATTTATAGTATAATTATATAATGTTATGATTAGTGTATTCCCGATTTAGTCGATATTAAACAAATGTATTTACGCATATTCATTAAAATTTATGCTGTACGTATATTCCAAATAAACCGAACCCCTATTGTATTAAAAACTAGGCTCTCTTTGACGCTAAAATGTATATGTTGGAAAACAGCAAACAGATCGTCTTTGATATCTTAAAAATTCTGTCCTAGCTGTTGTCTAAAGATTACACAGCCCTATAAAAAAAATATAGTATTGTGCATTGGACTGGATCAATGTAGGCTTATGTTTTTGGGGGCGCAGAATCCGAATCCGGGGTCAGTTTGACCTCATCAGGTCAGCGTGAAGGTCATTCCAAGGTCAAATTGCCATAATCTAATCAAAAAATCTGAAAAAATTCATATAAGTGTTTTTGTGGTCGCTGAATCTAAATCCGGGGTCGGTTTGACCCCATTAGGTCAGGGTCAAGGTCAAGCCAAGGTCAAATCTCTAAAATCTAATAAAAAAATCCGAAAAAATTCATACACATGTTTTTTGGGTAGCTAAATCCGAATCTGGAATCAGCTAAAGTGTTACTCCAAAGTCATACTGAGTTATTTCTAATGGTCAATGACATCGAGTTTTTTTTTTTCTAATTTATTGGTTCAACTACAACGCAAGATCGAATTAACTTGAAAGAAATTAACGAAACAAATTGTAGTAAATTAAGAGGTCTTTTAAATCGCTGAAAAAAATACATGGCTAACTAACTGATTATTAGTTAGCTCATAATCAATACTTCAGACTTCTACGCCGTTACCTCATTGAGAATTTGGCTATGAATCTAATTGAACCACATGTAAGAGAACGACTGATGCGATCTTTGAGACAAAGACTTTCAAAAATTTGAAGATTGATGAAATGCATGAGGTATTTAGTCCTTCGAGAAATGGTCTGTGAATGTAGATGGCAAAACAATCGAAACGTCAGATTCTCTTGCAATAAATGTAAAAATTATAAATAAATGTCCTGAGTATGAAGTATCCAATTTCTCGAGTTGTTTGGCTGTTGAAAATGAGAGATTTTAGTACTATTATTTATTCTTCAAGCGAAAGCTTCTTAAAGCGGGCTTACATTTACCCATATGAAAATAGATAGGTAATTAATTGGATAACTTGCGATTTCATTTGTTTCGACACCGACACCGACACCACACGCTACCTTGATCTTGAAATACCAATACAATTCAGTTCACTATGTAAGAAATAGGGAACAGTTAAAATACATTATGAGTTTCTTGTTTTATACAATATCAATAATACGAGGGCTGCCTTTTATATTTCGGGATTAGAGAACAAAAACAAATATTAATCATCGAAAATCCCTTTATTGTTTTACAAAATATTCCCCATGAAGATCTATACACTTTTGCATGCGTTTGAATTAATTGTCGAAGCACTTTTTCTACTCTGATTGAGGTATCTCCAGAACATGCATTCTGAACGCAGCAACCGCTTCTTCAGGTGTCGAAAAACATTTGGTGACAAGTCAGGACTATACGCCGGATGACTCATCAAATCGATGTTTTTAGTGGTCAAAAATGCAGTTGTTTGAGCCGATGTGTGAGAGCTCGCATTGTCGTGGTGAAGAGTGATCCGTCTTCGGCGATTGGTTTTCCTCATTTCTTGGAAGACAACTGGCAAACAAATGGTTTGGTACCACTCAGAATTGACTGTTCTGCGTTGTTCTAGTGGTACGGTTGCGACATGTCCAGTTTTTCCGAAAAAACAGGCCATCATTTGCTTCGGGCGCGAACAACTTTTGTTGGATTCGGTTCATCTAGAAACACCCATACAGTCGACTGCTGTTTACTTTCGGGCTCATACGCGTAAATCGACGGTTCATCACCTGTCACTATGTCATAAACGTGTTTTGAAGCATCGCGATCGTATTTTTTGAGCTTTTCTTTCGACCAATCGACACGAGCCTTATTTTGAACGATTGACAAATTGTGTGGGATCCAACGCGAACAATTTTTTTTGACATTCAAATGTTTATACAATATTGAATGTATGCTGGTCCCACTAATGTGTAAGGTTGACTCAATCTCAGGATAGGTCACATGACGATCTTGCAATATCAGTTCGCGCACAGCATCAATGGTTTCCGGAACAACAACTGTTTTTGGACGACCTTCACGAAATTCGTTTTGGACGGAACTACGACCTCGATTGAATTCACCATACCATCGATAAACAGTGGTCCTTGATCGCCAAAACTTAAAAATTAAATTAAGTTCATCCATGTACTCTTGCTGAGTTAATCCACGTCGAAAGTTGTAAAAAATAATCGTACGAAAATGTTCACGATTTAATTCCATTTTTTGGCCGAGAAGAATCATTTAAGTTACTGTAAACAACACATAGCGCTCGTATGTCAAAACGTTCTGAGTACGTATAACCTCAAAAATGTCAAAATTTACGATAGAGCTGTCAGTTGTCACTAGGGTTGTCCAATCCCGAAATATAAAAGGCAGCCCTCGTATATAGGAAAGTAATATAACATCCAATTCATATAGAAAACCTGTGTAAAATTTGCTCTTCTAATAAAACTCCAACTCTTTCTTTGCAATATATTGCTACATGCTACAAGCGTCAGAAATTAAAAATAATATCACACAAAAAGGCAATTTGGCATTAAACTTTCATATTATCAACGCATATATACTCATATAAGAATTCAAATTCAGCAAAACATGTCCTCTGTTTACATCGTAGTAAACAAACTACTGAATAGAGGGACTGGTGTATTATATACAGCCGGAGCTTTTAAATTTACGAAAGACAAGTGGTCTAGAGTCTAAGACTCCGAATCAAAGTGCTCGGGTTCGCAACCTTAAACAATTATACTGTAATTTTTCTGCATTTAAATTTATTGTATTTAACATGACTCTAAAATGTATAATTAAAAATTCTTTGTTCATATTTCTTAGTGAAAAATGTTTTAGTATATCCTTCCCGAGTGTGGGAATACCGCATCGGCCACTATAACATGTGATATATATTTTTTAATATTATGTCATTATTAATTAATTTTATGTACTATTTTCAATTGACATAAGATGAGTAAAACTCATTTTAATATTGCATAGAATAAGAACTTAAAAAAATGTAAATTGTTGCTACCGTTGAATATATAGGTATGTAATTTTTTGTTTTGTATTAACAAAGCCAACTTTTCTTTGACATCTTGTCTTCAAGTACCTACTTATTCAGATGTTCAAAACTATTTACAAACACTTACAATACTTTTATATATAATCTTGTATTTCTTTGCAGACATATTTAATTTAAGAATTAAATTAGGATTAATACTTAACTCGTAACAAAATAGTAACAATTATTTTAATTCACCTGATATTTAAATCCATTACTAAGAGTGACACAAATAAAGAAAAATAGAGATGGCTTTCGGTTCCACCTTTCAGTTTCAAATGACTGCCGGTCTTTTTCATTTTTTTTGTACTACCATTTAATGTTTTTTATAGCTCCAATGTCATAAGGTTGACCAAAGCTCATTTCATCGATAAATATTTACAACTGTTCAGACTTTTACCACATGTTTTGGGTTTAAAAAAAGAAAGTTGAGATAGCTTATAATTTTGAGTTATATATTGTCTAATATTAATAAAAGAAATTTGATTTATGAAACAAATACCCGTCATCTTTATTCAGTTGACGTGTGTTATCACTTAAAAATAAAAAGCTGGTTCAAAAATGCTTTCAAGAAAAATAATAAAATGATCAACAGTCTACTGCTTTATCTCACAATTATACAGAAATTGCTACAGTATATGTATATAATTTTAATTAGTATCCCTGATAATTATTTTCAAGATTTATATATGCTAGAAGTAGGGGTTTGGTTTTTTAATATGTTTCACATGAGGTCGCAGGGGCCTTAGGGGTAGAATACAGCGTGTAATATATTACTAAATTCGCTTCTTTTTCAAACCACAGAAACATTTACATATCTTTCCGCGACCTATATGTATTTTCAAGATTAAACCCATTGATGATGTTAATTAGTCATTAGGAACTTAAATACAGTGTTAATGATTTCCGAAACAGTTATCAGTTATAAGTGATTAATATATCAGGTTAACAATACTTCAAAGTTGAATATTTCCACCCACAACCTTTAGATTTTATGTTGTTAATTTGGTTACAAACTGGGTAAATTATATTATTCGTTCTTTTGTTTAGTATTTCGCCATTGTTGCAACCTCAGTGATTTATATCTAATCACTTATGTAAAAATTATACAACAATGATTTCATTGGAAAGTACTGCTAGTATAATATTTAAAATATTACCGATATTTGGTCTAGTATTTTGCTTTTAACAAACATATATTTCACAACAAACATTGCTTTGTCAAAGTGTCATTGTTATTGGAAATATTAATACTATTAGTGTTGAGATAAAAATTATCAATGCATGCCAGAAATTTCGCTTTAATTATTGGTTATCGTTCAAGGTTTCCGGATATCAGCTGTAAAAAACAGACAAAAAACTATTACGCAGGCTTTGGTTGGCCATATCTTGTGAAATTTGAAATATTTTGAAAGTAGTTTGTTTCGATAATTCTATAAGTTAACAATGTGCTACAAATTGTTGTAAGGCAGTAAACTTAGGTAAGTTTTTAGATAGAATTTCTGAGTAAGGTTTTTGGCCAAGATACAGATTAAACCATAATACATTTAAGGTCTCGTTTACCAGCAAATTTCCAGATTCACCCTGTTCTATAATGGGGTGTGAAATGTGAAAAATTCAAGCAAACTAATATTTCACAACTGCTTCAATAAAAAAAGCATTATTCAACATCGATTCTTGAAAACGAATTGAAACGTGTCAGCACACAATATAGGTAGATCCAAACATGTGTTAGAGGAAAACTAGTCCATAGATCCATAGACCTACTTTCTCTCAGTTAATCCTGAGAGAGAGTTTTTTTATAAGATGGCATCTAGTAATTTTGGCAGTTGCCACAATTGCCCTTAGGTACTACATCTTAATTTTCAGTTACCTTATCTACATATTTCAGAAACCATTTCCATGTGTGAAAATCCAAATGAATAATCAAATACAAAATTTAATTATTAATTTCACTTGTACTATTTTCGTGTATGTAAAAACTTTTGTGCGAAACTGATTTTGTTGTCACTAGAATTATAATCTGAACTGTAACGTGTATATACAGGGTATTACTTCTCAAACGAGCCACCTTGAATATCTTGGTTATTTTCAAAACTATTGCAATAACAAAACAGGTCGATTTTTGTTTCGATGGGAAAATTTTTTGAGATGAATTAGCGCGAATTTTTCATTGCAATTCCTGTTCATGTAACAGAAAACTTAACAGACCTAGTAGTAAAACCGGATTATTAAATTAAAAGGTTTTACTGCGTGGAAAAGTATTAAAAAGGAGTTCTTTTATAGTATGCTCTTAAACCATCCTGTTTCACTGCCGCACTCTGTAATAACACACCATACAAGAAAAACATTATATGTAAACTTTCATTTGTTTTACATTATTTTTTGCTCATATTTAAAGCAAGTTTGCTTATCTGTTCTTACCTTTATTCGATCATTTGAAGCATTTTACATTTATCTGACAAGTTATTACTTTACTGATTTGTTGAAAATTTAAAAGATAATTATGGTATACACATTGCAAGAACGTGTTGAGCTGGTATGTCTTTATTACCAAAATCAACATTGTGCTCAATCTGTTGCAAGGGTTTTTAAACAAAACCGTCCCGAACGTAACGTCCGTCATCAGTACGTATTGGAGTTGATTTTAAAATTTGTTGAGACGAGCTCAGTAATCAATAAAAAAAGAGGTCTCATTGGAATTGTAAATGATGAAGGGGTAGCTGTGGCTACATTGGGCCAAGTCTATCTTATACTAAACACGCAGTCTGTCCAGCAAATCTCTGCAGCTTCCGCTATTAGCAAAACTGACGTTTTTAGAATTTTGCATAAGAAAAATCTCCATCCGTACAAAATTAAATTACTTCATGAATTGAATGAGGATGTTTGGGATCGAAGGCAAGAGTTTTGCGAAATTATGACCCAGCCTATGATCGAAAACCCGAATTACTTGTACAATATTTGCTTTTCGGATGAGCGCACTATTTCACTTCATGGGGAGGTTAACCGACATAACTGTAGATTTTGGAGCGATACACATCCTCATTTAATTCGAGAAGCTCATAGTCAACTTCCAGCAAAACTAAACGTTTGGGCGGGGATTTTGGGATATCATCTAATTGGACCCCTGTTTATTTCTGGTAATATAAATGGTGAAGTTTATCACAATAAATTGGAAAATATAATTAATTCATTGATAATAGAAAAATTAGAAAATGATCCTCTACTAGGTACATAAAGAGCAATTGCATTTCCAACAAGATGGAGCTCCTCCTCACTACGCCGCACCAGTTCGTCAATACCTCGATTTGGAAAACCCTGGTCGCTGGATTGGAAGAAGAAGTCCAATAGAATGGCCTGCCCGATCACCTGATTCCCTTTTGAGTCGTTTTTTTTGTGGACATATTAAATCCAAAATATTTATGATTCAGCCTGAGAATTTGGACGAACTAAGCCAACAAATTATAGCGGAGTGTCGTCAGATAACACCGACTATGCTGAGCCATGTCAGAGACAGCTTTCAGTCAAGGTTGTACTATTGTATGGAAGTCAATGGAAGACACTTTGAACATTTGCTTTAGAGGCATTGTATTGTAATGTAAATTCATTTTTTTTCTGATATTCTTTTATTATTACATGTACAAAGCTTGCAATAAATAATTTTATTATGACGGTATGGTCCGTAAAAAGGACTTTCAAATGATTTCCCCCTCGAAACAAAAATCTACCTGTTTTTTCTTATTGCAACAGTTTTGAAAATAACCAAGATATTCAAGGTGGCTCGTTTGAGATGGAATACCCTGTATAAATTTTCAATTGATATAATGTTCAGACCTAGAAATGCTTGGAATTTGAAATATACTTTGCAGTGGTATTTTCACAAAAAATAATAATTTTGTATATTGAATACGAGAGGTTTAGATAAAAAACAACGAACTGGATCCCTGGTTGGACTCAGATTTTAAAACTCTAAATATCTCTTCTAGTGACACTTGAGGAATAGGAAGACTGAGATTGCGCGTTGGATATAAAATTCTGTTAGTATTTTTTAGTTATTTTTATCCCTTTGTCTTAAAGTTGCACCAAAACAGTCTTCAGGTAGAGAATGTCATAACTGTCTGATCCGGTTTTCATCTGAAACCCAAATTTTTAAGTGCGTAAGCACAACAAAGTAATTATTCTAAAGTTTTTCTTTCTTTGCAATTTTGTTTTCCTTAGATCATGTAGTACCAACAATCTGATTCCCAGTGTCTACTAGTATTCGTAACAGATCAACTGCCACCCTATTAAGAAAATCTGTTCAACTTGATCAAAGCATCAGAGACCTCATTGAAACTTCTTCTTTTTCGTTCTTATAATGGTAGGGCAGTTCAGTCTCTTCTCTCTCTATTGTCATACTGCTGAAGTTATCATTCTATTCTATTTTAACTTACAACACACAGCCGTTTACATTTTTCACTTGACATGTGTCTCTTAAGCTCTTGCTTCTTCCTCTATCGAGTAGTGCTTTCCCGCAATTTTCCGGAATACTATCATATTTGTTGTTTCCAATAATTGTGTTGCTTTTGATGTATCAGATTTTGTCTCCGCTGTACTTGTCATTATAATTCAATACAAAATTCCAGACCTCAGCTGATTCTGTAGAAAACTCTTTTTTCTACACTCAAAACCAAACAGAAAAATTGTCAGTAAGTACTTCTGACAAATCAATTGCCACTTCATTGATATTATTTTTTTCAGTAATTGTTTCTCACTGTAATTCTATTAAACATTCAACAATTACGAAAATTTGAAAAGATATACACAACGATTAAAGCTAATTTCATATTAAAAATTAAATTCATTCCTTTGCAAAAAAATCTCACAATTATTCCATCTTGTTGGTAATCATACAAGTTGTATGTAAACACTATTATGTAATATTTTGTTGTTTTATTATAGCTCAGCGATATCAGCATTAAAATAATTGCGAATTATTAACTTGTTAATTTTAATGATATAAATTTAAAAAATAATTACAGGTGAAATTAGCGTTGGGTTAAAATACATTATAATCGATTTTTTTTTCATTTTAGTGTGTGATATTTTAGTTCATTGCCACGAAATGTTAACAAAAAGTGGTTTAAAAATAGTTTCTAATGTTTTATATACTTATGAGTTTTATGACTTTATTCAACCTGCGACATAAACAACTAATTTTGTGGGAAGTGTTTAAAGGATTAAGTTAATTAGATATGGACAGTATTAAAGACCGAAATTTATAATTTTACAGTTTGATTATTTTGTTGCTACTATAACGTTAATTATTATTTTGGCTGAATGTTACGTAAATTTGAGAATTTTGGGTTGGGTGAATCATATTCCGAAATTGCAGAATGTCTTTAAATAATAAATAGATGAAGTGCACTATGAGAAACTAAATAGACAATAATCATATGTTTAAGGATGTTTGGAGTAATTAGAGAAAATCGAAAACAATAATATGGTAGAAATACCCTCCGCACTTGTTTTCTGAATGATAATTGTGGCATCTCTGGTTTTTATTTTTTCTTTCTCTAATATCCTGTGATAACCACATTACTATAACAACCAAACCATACATACAGGGTCTTTCAGAAAGACTGAAAAGAGTGGAAAACAGATTTACTATTAAAACAACTTTCAAAACAAGAAATACACTGAAATCAATTTTACCAAAAACTAAACCAAATAACGTAACACAAATCTCAAAATACTGCATTTTTAAGATTCCTTCCGAATGTAACAAATTTTATATTGGAGAAACCTCTAGGCACATCAATGTTTGATTAAATGAACATAAAGTTTATATTAAAAAAGTTAAAAATTTGTAAACATGTCTGGAACCTTGGTCATAAGATATAATTTCAAAATTCAACCATGTTACACAAAGAAGAACACACAAAACGAAAGCTGAAAGAGTCTGCTTTAATTTTATTAAATAAAAGCGATTGTATAGCTAGTACTTCTATAGAATTCAGCAGTTCCTGGTTGCTAATAATCAAGGATGAAATTAATAATGGTAATATCCTTTTGAACAACTCTATATCGGGATAGTTCATAAGGTTTTTCCTAGGTTTTCTCATATGACTTTAATGAGATCTCTGGAACATCAGAGTTTTTTTGGTCTCATTTTTGGTGAATGCACTCTTATAGGAACGTCGTACCTAGAAATGTCACATGAAATTCTAAAAATAACTCTTTCAAATTCTTCCAATTTGTTAGAAGCTTTGTTAATTTATATGATCTTTAATATTTTTTGTGCTACCCTGTATATATCAAATTTATAGTAAATTCCCTTAGTTTCATCGTGTTATGGTCAAACATTAGTATCCTTTTAATTTGATAATTTCTTGTTCATTTTGAGTTAATTGAAAACGGGGTCTGATATAGGCCTAGAAATGTTTGGACTTTTGAAATATACAGAATCTCAAGTTCATGGGGTGTTATTCGCAACGAACTCAGAAAAAACAAAATACTCTCAATAGGTCCATTATGAAAACAAGATTTTGTCGAATGGGGTACAAAAGAGCAATGAGTTTCAGTAGTCTACCAAAGATAAAAAAACGTTGGTCACAGGAACCCCCTAAATGTAAGAACTCTCATTTGTGACCACCATTTTTTAAGAAATGTAAAACTGAAATTGATGCAATTGGACATATCAGACCCTCTGCAATAAGACGTTTAATAGATGAGAATATAGGGAGAAAATAGAGAAAAATAAAGAAACAGACAGATGAAAAGTGTCATTTTACTACAATAACACGGGTCAACATGAAATTTGACTTTGATTGCAAAGCATTAAATTTCGGTAGTTTAGGTCGTAATAAGACGGCAAAAAAATATATGGCATGAAAAACTTTGCTTTTGTGCTTAGAAGATTGATTGAACGAAATTTTTAAAAATCTCGAATTTTAATTTTTGATTGAAAATAAAACTATTGAAATAAAAATGTTTATTTTTTTTATTAAGTTTTACTATCAAATTAGCTTACAGAAAAGTGGAAAATAACTTAAAAGTGCACACTTTTACTTTTTCTTTTATGTTCATAGCTACTTTCTCTCAATAAACCCCAAATATAGTCGCCCATCATGTTTTCATTGTATTGGCCTTGATAGCGTTGTTCAAAATTCATGATGTCCTGATGGAAACGTTCTCCTTGCTCTTCGGAATAGGCTCCCATATTGTTTTTAAATTTATCCAAATGAGCATGCAGCATATGTACTTTTAATGACATCCTGCAGCCCATGGCCTTAAAATTTGTAAGCATATCCTCAACCAACTTTTCGTAGTTTTCAGCTTTATTATTTCCTAAAAATCCAGAAACTACTGCTTTAAAACTGTTCCAACTTGCTTTTTGAGTACGATTCAGCAACGTTGGAAATTTTTCATCGGCGAAAATCTGTCTTATTTGCGGACCAACAAAAACCCCAGCATTAACCTTTGCTTCCGATAACTTCGGAAAAATTTTTTTTAAGTATCCAAAAGCTTCTGAAGTTTTATCCAGTTTTTCAACAAATTGTTTCATCAACCCTAACTTAATGTGCAAAGGCGGCATTAACACTTTTTCCGCTTCAACAATCGGCTCAAATTTGACGTTCTGTTTTCCGACACACAATTCTGTTCTTACAGGCCATGACCGTTGAATATAGTGTTTAGAATCGCTCTGCTATCCCACAAGCACAAATAACACGGATACTTTGTATATCCACCCTGTAGCCCCATTAAAAATCCCACCATTTTAAAATCTCCAATCAGCTCCCAGTTATACTCACGATACTTTACAGATTCAAGCAAAATTTTGACACTTTCATAATTTTCTTTATGATGTACTGAGTGAGCAATTGGAAGAGACGGAAATTTATTTCCGTTGTGCAATAGAACTGCTTTTAAACTTTTTGTAGAGCTGTCAATGAATAAACGCCATTCGCTAGGGACACAGGGTATGCCAATTGCTTCAAACATACCTTTAATGTCATTACAAAAACAAAGTCCATCTTCCTTCGTGAAAAACGTTGCAAACATTTCATGCCTAGTCCGCTGATCCGTGATCTTAACATCATCAAGCAAATTCCACTGTATATAAAACAAAATGCATCAGCATCGTATTTGCACTTTCGTGACGACATTTGAAGTTATTCTGAGCTTGTAAATAACACCTGATGGTTGTTTATCACTCTGGTGCCATCTAGCGGCACAGTGTAAACGTTAATACCCCACTCTCACCGCGCGGTCTTTTTAAAAATATTAAAATCAATTAAAATTTATGAAAAAATTGAAAAATGAGTATTATTATAACTATCACAAAAGCAAACTTTATACCGAAAAGAGGTATTTTCTTTTCGTTTTTGTGCATAACTAACTGGAAAATAATAGTATAAACTTTAGGACAAAGAACGAAATTTTTTTTGTAGAGTCGTGTAATAAATGTAAATGCAAAAGAGATAAGACAATTGTAGTAAATTGAATATAATATACTCTGTGAATCGGGTTAACGAAATAATATAATAATAATAAAATATGCATTTAATTAAATGAACAGATATTCTCTATTACGTTTAAATATAAATCGATAGAGCAAAAAACATTGCAAATTCTGCGACAACAAATTGGTTGTATTACTGCAATATTTTGGTTTTTACTTTCCAGATAGGGTGAGAATTTTCAGCCTCTATCTCCCTTGCCCATATTCTTTGTCGGTGATTTAGCGCAACTTTTCATTTGAGTCCAAATGGTAGTATTTATCAATAAATTATCCTAGCATAAATGTGGAATTTTCAGAGATGGAGTTCCATCAAGAAACTTTCGTACAGTACGTGTGTTAGCAGAAGTGGGATTTTTAGCGAGAAATTAAATTCTTAAGACAGGTAGCCTTCATGAAGAAACTTTTGTAAAATACATTTTGTTTCAGAAATGCGATGCCAACTAGTTAAAAATGGAATTCAAGACATTCTGAGAGTCTATTTCTATAAAGGAGATCAAGTTACAGATATATATATACACTATAGCCAAAAAAAATTCGGGGGTGTTAATTAATTTAGAATTTTTTTTGTTCGTGGATGAAGTTATTAGGACCGCAGCAGTTACTTTTCTCTTTATGTATTTTCAATATTTATGAAATGTATAGAATAAAAAATATACTTTTGTGAAAGAAATTGTACATTCGTCAAATTTTAATCTCCAGTTCCAAATTCCAGTTACGGCCGTGCCTGGGTATCGTCTGGATTTGTACAAAACCCTCGATGAGATTTGACGACGAATTTGTTGGTTGAACTACTATGAAGACCTTGTCAATGTGACACGTTTGCAATCAGAAAGAACCAAAGACGCGAATAATGAAGAAGATGAAACTGTCTGACGTAGGCAACCATTTCGAATTAATTACCATGGATGTAGCTTAATCATTTCCCAAATCTTAGTTAAACAACAAATACATTCTCGTCTCGATTGACTATTTCAGGTCATTGACTGGAAGCATTGGCCACTCCTAACCAAGAAGTCAAAGCAGCTACAGTTATACATTCGGTTTGGGGTGCCCCGAGCAAATCAAGTTGGAAACATTGAGCATTTAAGAAATGGGAACTACTCTCCGACACCCTCAAACCGGTAGAATGGTAGAACGGTACAAAAGCACTCTACAACTGTAGCTGTCCAAAGCTGTCAAAGAGAATTGACGCAATTGTCACGACCATATACTCTTGGTCATATTGGTCTACCATGGTAATACGAACGTATACAAAGTTCCGTTCCTTAACACCAAACTTTTATTTTTAACGCTCCACGCCGCATTATGGGTCAAATGACATTTTTTCAACGGAAACCTAATATCTTGAGAACAAATAGAGATATCGAAACAATTTTTTTTTAAATTGGACCTTCGGTTTTGTCAATAAAGGGAAAATTATTTAGAATGTCACCATCCGCTATGATAGGAGTGGAAATAGGCGTGAAAAGGGACATACTTCAAAATTAGATCTTTTTTTGATTTTGCTTATATATATCTCAAAGACAAATACACATGTTTTTTTTTTAATTATAGACTTACTAATATAGATTAGAAATATATTTATTGCAAAACTATCCTTTTAAAAATATAGGTGAAAACGGGGTGAGCGGGTGAAAACGTAAAAAATCGACAAAAAATTGTGTTCACTTGTCGCTGAACACAGTTCTAAAAACTATTTTGTTATAATTTTTCACTGAGGAGATCGTTTGTCTTTATAATTCCCCCCCCTCCTGAGGCATCAGAAATGGTTGTCTAATTCATTCTAATCTCTCACAAAACGCAATGCAATAATGTTCTTTTACGAAAACAATAGTTGTAAACGTTTTTGTTGTTATGTTACCAAAGAATGTCAGATCATAAAAACACTTTGAATGTGATGCATTGGCTCTAATTATTTAGCACATATCCTTAAAATGGCAAAAAAAATTCTTAATGTAACTAAACATTGTCGTAAAATATTCAAAATATTCTGAAAATTCACTTACGAGATTCAACGATTTTTTTTTCACTCCCATACCCCCGAATTCATTCCTATAGTGAAAAATGATAATCATAAACGATCTCCAAAGTGGTTTTAGAACCGTGGTCAGCGTCCAATGAATCACTTAACAGTATTTTGTTGGCGATTTTTACCTTTTTACTTGCTCCCCCTATTTTCAACTATATTTTTGGAGGATAGCTTTCCAATATGTTTTTTTAATCTATGTTAATAACTCTACAATTTAAAAAAACATGTGCATAAATATCTCTATTTGTCTTTGAGTTATACAAAAAGCAAAAGAAAAAAAAAAAGATCGAATTATGAAATGTGCACTATTTCACCCCTCATTTTCACTTTTATAATAGTGGATGATGACATTCTAAATAATTTTCCTTTTATTGACAAAACCGAAGGTCCAATTTAAAAAAAATGTTTCGGTATCTCTATTCTTTCTCAAGATATTAAGTTTCCGTTAAAAAAAATGCCATTTGACCCATAGTGCGCCGGTTCACGAGCTAAGCTGTCGCCATTTTTATTTAATCCATCAAGACGGTAATTCACTAAAGAGTAAGTAGGCGTGGAAAGGTATCTACGAAAGTGTTAAGTATATCAATGTGGTGTAGGAAATCGAACGAAAAAACGAGCCCAAAATGATTCTGTATCGAATAGTCCCATACCAATGGGCAACTGAGTGTGATTGAATTATGTAAAATATGTGAACCTTAAATTTAAATTTGGTATAAAAGTGATGATTACATTAAATTTCAAAAAGATAGAGCTGACAGTATTGCAAATTACGTGACAGAAACTCGTCAAACACTAATTTGTTTTTTCCATTCTATACATGGTGAAATGTCTATTTACCTTCCCTCCATAGATTTGGAAATGTCGTGATCATTGTGCCCATATCTTTTTTGGTTTATATAAAAAGTGATACAGAAATACCACTGATTGGCCAATATTCCTACTATTTAAAATTCAAAATTATTTAATAGCAAACTTATTTCTTTCGGTAAAACCATTCAAAGCGTGATATTTATAAGCCATAATAAGCCCACACTTCGTTGGCAATTGCTTTTGTTTTTCATGCTGCAATACTCGCGGTACCGACTGGATTATTTAGACAGTCTTTATGTCTACAGTCGCCAGATAAGTTCTCATTAAAGGAAGATATACAGTATAAATTCTTATCAGGAATAATCGGGCATTGGTAAGTGTTGAAATATAAGGTAGTTTTGAATAATAAGCTCAGTTACTCAATACCGTCGCTTAAATAACTGCCATTTAACAAGGCAATTTTCAGTCTCCGATTGGAAACGAATAGATTTTCAACTAGTGCCATAAGTCATGAGTTAGTTAATATCAAATTATGTTAAGTACGTCCCATAAAGATAAACATAACTGTCCAATATTTATTCACCTTTATTTTTACATTTGACTTGCAAATTTATGTTAATGTGCGCGATTTTCAAATAGTTCAACCATTAAAAATTTTTTATGAGAAATATTGTAAGAATTCACTGACTTTTACTAAATTATAGAAATTGATAATGTTAGTAGCAATTATATACCCGTGGTGTAATTTCTGGCGTATTTTGCATAATTGGAAAATATAGAAAAAATGTCAAGTTGATACCTGACATCTACTAAAATAGGTATGAAATTATGCTGTCAATATTTAAAATTTATTCATAGTAGATTAAAATAAAATTGAGCTAAAATAGAACTTAAAAAAACTGCTTTGTTTATTTAAATAATTTGGTTAAGTGCGAGTTGGACTCGCATACTTAGGGTTCCGTACCACCTTCAAGATTCTAATATTCCAGTTTCAGACAAGCAGGGAATGAGTGCATTTTCTTATATTCACCCTTATGTCTTTTAAAGAAAGCGTTTTAAATTTATAAAAAATATACACTTTGATTTTCCATACATAGACTTTTTATTTTATCTGCATCAGGATTCCCTTGATTTTTATAAAAATTAAAATTAGAGTTTTATTTTACTAATAAACTTTCAGAGAAGTCTTTTATAATCTACTGTCTGAGTTTTGAGGGTCTGTAGATTGGAAGATAAAGGGCAAAATAGGTCAAGTTTTAAATTATAAAATATTAAATCTGTTATTCAAATTATTAACAAATACAAATAAATACAAATAATTTAAATAGTGTAGTTTCCAAAGTTGGAATTAAGTCGATGTTTAATAGTTTTGTTAATATCTTTTAAGCAAATGATTTAAAAATATGATATATTTGTAATTAACATAATAACATATAATGAGCCTTTTATCTGATATATTACATGATGCGTTTGAAAATTGAATCTTTATTTACCATTTAATTGTATAATTTGTTCCTAAAATTACTATGGGGGTTTTCTAATAGTTTATTTTCCGTTTAATTCTATTATTTGGGGGCCAAATAATAGAATTAGGGATTTTTTTCATATTTTTCCCATAAACAAAAAAAATTATTTCTTATAGTTTGGGGAATAACGGGGAGAATGGGTATTTTTTTAAAGATATTTTTTTAATATATTTTAAAATATTCATTTAAAAAAATGAAAAAAATATATTTGTATTCGTTATAATGAGCCCTGTGATTTGATATATTAATTGACCCGTTAGAAACAATTATAATTTTTTATTTTCCATTTAATTATATAATTTGCCCCCGAATGAATATTAGGGGTTCCCCCTTATTTTTCCAGTAAAGTTTAGGTGAAGGGCTATACCTCCATTGTTTTTTTCAAAATTTTCCAGCTTATGGTTTTGGAGATAGGGGAGGGATGGGTAAATTTTTTTATATTTTTGTTAATATCTTTTAATTAATTTATTTTAAAAACATGAAAAAAATATATCTGTTTTCGTCATAATAAGCCCTTTCATTATGGGTTAGAAACAATTTATTTTTATATTTTCCATTTAATTCTATAATTTTCCCCCCAAAATGAATATTAGGGGTTTTTCCTTATTTGTCCAGTAAAGTTCAGGTGAGAGGTTACCTCCATTGTTTTTTCAAAATTTTCCAGCTTATGGTTTCGAAGATAGGGGGGGATGGTTAAAATTTTTTACTTTTTTTAATATCTTTTAATTAATTTATTTTAAAAATATGAAAAAAATGTATTCGTTTTCGTCGTAATGAGCCTTTTCATTTGATATATAACATGATGGGTTAGAAACAATTTTAATTTTATATTTTCCATTTAATTCTGTAATTTGCCCCCCAAAATTAAAAGTAGAGGTTTCTCCTTATTTTTCCAGTAAACTTCCGGTCAGAACCTATACCTCTATTTTTTTTTCAAAACTTTACGTTTTATAGTTTCGGAGATAAGGGGGGGGAATGGGTAAATTTTGGTATATTTTCGTTAATATCTTTTTAAATATATATTTTTTTAAATATGAAAAAAATATATTTGGGTTCCTCAGAATGAGACTTTTCATTTGATATATTACATGATGCTTTTGAATTTTTTTTAATTTTATATTTTCATTTAATTCTATAATTTGCCCCCCAAAATTAATATTAATGATTTCCCCTTATTTTTCCTGTAAAGTTCGGGCAACGTTCTATATTTCTTATTTTTTCAAAATTTTAGGCTCAGTAGTTTCGGGGATCAAGGGGGAACGGTCGATTGTTTTAGTTTTTCCCCCCAGAAGTACCCCTAAAATCAATTTTTTTTTCTTTTTTTATGTAATCCTAATTAGATCACCAATCTATACATGGGTACCAAATTTAAACCTCTTCCGTGCAGTAGTTTAGGAGAAAATTGCTGTGATGTGACAGAGGCAGAAATCCGCAGTTATATTATAAGGGTATCCGTATATTGTATATACGCAACCCTAAAAAGAAATATAAGTTAAAGGTAAAGTTATTCCATTGAGAAGCAATCCATGTTATTCATTCTACAGATTCTTAGTTCTTTGTCAAATTAATTCATTTTATTTTTTTTTGTTCTTTTTAGCCACATGTAAGCTAATATGTAAATAAAAACCAACAGAATGGAAAAGAAGCCGAATAGGGGGGAAGATAATGGTAAAATAGTTATGGAAGCAAAATTGAGATGGGCAGGACACAACTGAATCCCAGTTACCCGAAAAACAACAGAGTGAAAGCCATGAGGAGAAAAAAGAAATCGTGGCAGTCTGTTAACTCGATAGTACCATGACAGCTGGCTGAGAAGAGATGAGTAACAAAAACCCAAGAGCGCACATATGAAACAGTTGAGAGAGGTGTATCTTCATAAATGGATGAGGCACACTCATTAAAGAAGAAAAAGTAGAAGATGAGCTAATATAAAAATGAAATTTATATATTAGGTTGGAGGGAATAGAAGCGGGTAACTAGTAGCGTGCTTGATGACAAGAATGTTTGAAGGTCAAATCGACACTAACTTTGATATCCTATTTGGAAAGTGGAATATTTTACCTTCAAGTGTCACCTAACCAGTAGTGACATTAGCGTTGAGACTAGTGTCAAAGTTCAAGATGATTTGAAATTAAGGTCCAGTTTTTGATACAGGATACTTCACTTCTGATCAGTTAAATTAAGGATCAATAATATTCAGACCTGATCTTGGCTCTAATTTCATATTCACAGACTCTCAAGGCGAAAATCACCACATACTAATCATTGCTCTAATTTTTCTCTTGATCTTATTGTCTAGTATAATGTCAAAACCCCTGATCATATTTGTGATCTACGAGTTTTGCCTACAACGTTTTTTTTATGATGGACAGACTTCAGAATATATATAGATGCTAAATATTGCAGCTGACTTCTAAGTCATCTTGACTTGTGAACTTTAAGGACGAGATCACACAACTGTTCAGTTACGGTCTCAAATATATGGATTTCTATTCTTTTAATCTACTTGATCCTCAAAAATGAAATCAATATCTAGGGCAAGCACACCTGTTGGCCCCTGAGAACCCTGCCACTTTTAATCTAAAATGACACATCTGGTATTTGTTATTGATATAAAAATACAATTTTGCACCCTAACACCAATCCTTTATTTTAAAGACTCAACGCCGTTTCAACAACTCTAAGTTGTCATCATCAAGGAGTTTAGTTTACTCCTTCTTATATCTTGTTTTTTGTTATATTGCCATACAATATATTAATACTGCCAGTGGAAGAAAGTAATTTAATTAATATCAGTAAATTGAAAAACCGGTAACCATTAGCTTAATAATCCAATGGAAAAATAAACCAAAATGGGCAGGTAACAGTTATAGCTGATTCTGCTTTTTCTGGATTTGGACCGCGTCATGTTTCGAATTAGTTTATTTATATACCTAAACCGGGATATAAACAAAGTTTTCCGACGTTTCGCCCACACTTATAAGGGGCTTATTTAAGGCTGAGACAAAAAACAAAATAAATGTTACTTACCTTGCGGCTACTCCATTCATTTCATCTTTTTCTCACGAACACTTCAAAACTTCACTTTATATTCAACTGGTCACAATGATGTACAAATTCTATATGAGTAATAGGTACGAAGAAATAATAATTGGCCCCCATAATTTTCAGGAGGGTAGGAGGCACTTAAAGGGATTATTTTATGATATTGATGAAATTCGGTATACGTTCCTGGAATTTTATTAGTAGATAATGTAAGTGATTTATTTTGTGGAAATGTTGACGCAAGACTGCCAGTTGGACGAAAGTTCAAAACCTTTGTCTTGGCTGAAATTCTTCGGATTTTTGGCGATTTCAACGGCCTCATGAATTTTCTGGTGAAATAATACGGAGATTTGGCCACAACAGAGGAGCTGTCGAAGAGGATTTGGTGGCCCGTTTCATGATGATGTTCAGCTACAGCAGAGTTTGAGAGCAGGCCCGTTTTCAAACAACTTTTGTGCTCATCCAGACGAGTGTTTATAGATCGACCTGTTTCACCGATGTATACTGCCCCACACGAGCATGGAATGGAATAAACACCTTTAGATGAAAGAGGATTTTGTTTATCCTTTGGAGAGGGTAACATTTGTGAGATTTTATATAGTGGTTTTTAGACTGTTTTCACCTATGGAGAAGCTTCCCAATCCTATCCGTGACCTTGCTGATGTATGGCAAATATGCTACTGATTTATTAGGTGAAAATTATTTCTTAGGAAGGGAATGTTGGTAACGCGAAATGGAATTGCGAATCTCTCGTTTGCTGTAGCCGTTGTTTAGTAGACTATTTATTTATTTATTTATTAAAGTAATCAACAGGGCATGTCCCAATAACAGATTACCGTATTCCCTAACTCATTACAAAACATGCACATTCTATTTAATGGAGCGAACTTTCCCAAGTTAGTCCGCCCCGTCGCAACAAAAAATAGTTTGTGATTTCTATTAAAATATTGTGGTAGCAACCAAGAGATTCTACCAAGAAGTTCAGAGCAGTCTATCTCGTTTTTGAGTAGTTTGTATACAAACAGAACTGATGCAATTTTCAGTCTACTTTCCAGCTTTTTAAATTTAAGTTCATTAGTTAAAGTTGAATATGGTAAACTAAATAAATATTCACCATATTTTTTGTCATAGATAAACCTTAAAAACTTTTTTTGGATTTTTTCAATTTGATTTTTGTGAATTTCATAAATCGGAGACCAAATAATTGCAGCATATTCGACGATACTTCTTACATAAGCGTTAAAAAGTCTTACTAATGTGCTTAGTCTTTTAAACTTACAGGAATTACGAATTATGAACCCTAGCATTTTATATGCTTTTTTGACGACATAATCTACATGCTTATTGAATGAAAGTCCGTTGTCAAAAATTACCCCTAAATCTTTAGCCTCAGTTTTCTTTTGCAGTATGATATCCTCCATAATATACTGATAATCTAGTACGCTCTTTTTCGTAGTATCGTAGTAAACGAGACAGCAAAGCACTTACTCAAATTAACTGATAATTTATTTGTTTTAGATCACTCATATATTCTGTCTAAATCTTCCTGTAATAGTAAAGAATCCGAAATATGACTTATATTTTTATAGATTTTGAGATCATCAGCAAAAAGTTGACAACGTGAAGGTGATATGGCTTTAGGTAGATCACTAATAAAACAAAGAAATAGCAACGGGCCCAAATTCGAGCCTTGAGGGATTCCCAATGTTGACAAATATATTTTCGATTTAACACCTCTAAATACCACGTATTGCTGCCTTGTCTCTAAGTAACTGTTGAACAGTTTTATCAAATTTTCAGATAGACCTATCCCCTGTAGTTTTTGACTACCCTCAACCCAAGCTATAAGTGTGGGCGAAATGGCGGAAAACTTTGTTTATATCCCGGTTTAGGTATATAAATAAACTAATTCGAAACATGACGCGGTCCAAATTCGGAAAAAGCAGAATCAGCTATGACTCTGGCCGCGAAAACCTCCGTTCTCAGGTAATAGTTATGTAAATAAAATGGTAATGAACAGCTGAGACAAAACATAGAATAATACAATTTATCATAATTTTCATCTCGTGTCTATTGTCAGTGCACCGCTGGTTGGCTGTAGCATATTCGTACATATTTTTAGTATTATTTTAAACCAATATCTCGGCATTATAGTTCAAATCCAAGATAGACAAATTGAAGTGGAATTTATGAACTTTTAAAATATCTGGGTTTATCCCGGTCCGACTAGTCTCGTTAATACGGTAGAATGTGCAAATTATCTCTCTAAATTCCTTATTGAATAGTATCCACCGTGAGCCTATATATACCTACTTAACACAATAAGGTATTTTCTTTCAATATACAGCTTTTTTGATTCAATTGTGGTTTTATTCCCAATAATAAATTATATTTTTGACAAAAATTAATATTCCACTATTAGTTACCAGAAAGTTATAAATATTTGAAAAAAAAATCTACTTTTAGACCAGTGTACACGGTAAAAAATAATTCAATCTGGATGTATAAACGCTCATTAACAAGGATTTCTGAGTCTCTTCAACTTTTCTATGGACAGCATTACGATTCTTTCATTACTTTTCAATATATAAGCAAAAAACAAAACAAATTCGTATTTTTGAGAGTATTCATTATTAGTATTTATTAGTATTTTACTAGTAGTGCAGTAATCTGTAACAATATCTTTTATTCAAACAGTTAGTGACTTTATCTAAAATTGTATACTTTTGGTCTCCTATTACATTTGATTTTGACGAAAATAACAATAACCACAACTGTAATATGATAGGAGACTGGTCGGCATAGGGCAATATAGTATAGTAAGTACCATTTTATGATTCATTCGTATATCTGCATTTTCAAATGGTGTTCGAGGGCTGCCTTTTATATTTCGGGATTAGAGAACAAAAGCAAATATTAATCATCGAAAATCGCTTTATTGTTTTTCATAATATTCCCCATGAAGATCTATACACTTTTGCATGCGTTTGAACAAATTGTCGAAGCACTTTTTCCACTCTGATTGAGGTATCTCCAAAACATGCATTCTGAACGCAGCAACCGCTTCTTCAGGTGTCGAAAAACTTTGAACTCTCAGTTTGTTTTTTACGTAGGGAAATAAAAAGAAGTCATTTGGTGACTATACGGCGGATGACTCATCAAATCGATGTTTTGAGTGGTCAAAAATGCAGTTGTTTGAGCCGATATGTGAGAGCTAACATTGTCCTGGTGAAGAGTGATCCGTCTTCGGCGGTTGGTTTTCCTAATTTCTTGGAAGGCAACTGGCAAACAAATGGTTGTGTACCACTCACAATTGACTGTTCTGCGTTGTTCTAGTGGTACAGTTGCGACATGTCCAGTTTTTCCGAAAAAAACAGGCGATCATTTGCTTGGAAGTGCTTCATGCGCGAACAACTGTTGTTGGATTTGGCTCATCTTGAAATACCCATACAGTCGACTGCTGTTTACTTTCGGGCCCATACGCGTAAATCCACGATTCATCACCTGTCACAATGTCACAAACGTGTATTGAAGCACTGCGATCGTATTTTTTGAGCTTCTCTTTCGACCAATCGACACGAGCCTTTTTTGAACGATTGACAAATTGTGTGGGATCCAACGCGAACAAATTTTTTTGACATTCAAATGTTTATGCAATATTGAATGTATGCTGGTCCCACTAATGTGTAAGGTTGACTCAATCTCACGATAGGTCACATGACGATCTTGCAATATCGGTTCGCGCACAGCATCAATGGTTTCCGGAACAACAACTGTTTTTAGACGACCTTCACGAAATTTGTCTTGGAGTGAACTACGACCTCGATTGAATTCACCATACCATCGATAAACAGTGGTCCTTGATGGAGTTTCATCGCCAAAAATTAAATTAAGTTCATCCATGCACTCTTGCTGATTTAATTCACGTCGAAAGTTGTAAAAAATAATCGCACCGAAATGTTCACGATTTAATTCCATCTTTTGGCCGAGATGAATCCTTTAAGTTACTGTAAACAACACATAGCGCTCGTATGTCAAAACGTTCTGAGTACGTATAACATCAAAAATGTCAAACTTCACGATAGAGCTGTCAGTTGTCAGATTGCAACACTAGGGTTGTCTAATCCAGAAATATAAAAGGCAGCCCTCCTATTCAATTTTGGTCGCTCTGCCTGTATTCTGACCATTTTACACATTCTAGGCCATTTTCTTCACTTCATTTCAGTGATTTTGGTACTCTCGTTCTTCTCTATAAGACAAAGTGAACATTAAAAACTTTGGTGTCTTTTCGACAGTTTTTCATTTACATCTAGTAATTCTTCTGTACCCTTCAATCATCCAACCTAAAAAATGATATATATAGAATCATTTTTCATGGGCTTCCACGGGAAGATTATTGTTTTTCAACTTGGCTCGTTTTCATAAAGTTAAATTATATGCAAATACAACTTTCTCAGCCATATAATTATCTCACACATCATTATTTCAAATGTCATTTTTTTGTGTTACAGGTAAACATAAATTCTATATGTATGTTTGCCGGATTCCGATTTATCACTAATAATTAACACAATTTTGCTTTGACTGTTATAATAAGCGACGAATAATAGGCAAGAGATTATGCATATGTCGAATTAGTTTTTAATGTAGATCTGCATTTCCGTCGTTATTACTTATCGGCATTATTAGCGGACCTCTCGAGATTATGGTGAATACTTTCTGCACTATAGGGAGCATTTATTAGTTAATTGACTTGTCCTATTTATTATTGTATGAAGTAATAACGCTCGCCAATAAATAAACAGCCCCGAGTTATCAATATTTATATTAGTGAGTGCATATTCCGCTTGCTTTCCAAAATGAAACACGTGGGTGGTTACAGTACTACAGAGTTTTGAAGTGTTTCAAGTTAGCGGTTACAATAGAAGTGAAATTTCCAAAATAAATTTTAAGAGCAAGTCGTTTCTTTGTAAGTAAAAGTAAATACCGCCATTTTGGCAACTCAGTTTGAAACTAAATTGAGCAAGACTATACTCGTGTACTGTACCAAAAGTTAACTTAAAAATTATAGTTTTAAGGCTGCCGCTCCCTGAAAACCTGCCATCAGTCATTAAAGCTTCCCGTAAAATTGCTGACTTGCCCCCTTCTGCCTGATTTGTCCCTCCCTCTAGGAACATTTTTTGCTAGTTTTGAGTTATAAATAAAGAAATAAAGTTAATATTCAAAACGATAATCTTTAGGAGCAAGGCCTGTTTCCTGCCCTGTTAAGTTGACAAATTGTAAAACAAATTTAAAAAATTCAAAATAAGGTGACGATAATGCATACGTAAAACTATTTATACAAGGTGTCCAAACAGACGGAAGATTGTGTTTATTCTTAAATGCATTTTAAATACCTGTCGTTAGAATAAGGTGGGTAGATATAAATCCAAAAATACTTTCACTGAAACTCCAAGATATATACAGGGTGATTCATATTGGAGTTTCGTCCTTTGAAATCGAGCACCCTGTAGTATTATAACACCTCTGACATTGATTGAACTGTTTCGAGACGTCAAATTTTTTGACAATATATTAAATCTCGACAAAAGGGTGCATTTAGGTACTATGTATGGTATATAAACTCAAACTAAAATTGACTGATGTTATAACATACATCTAAAAAAATCACCTCTGAATATGGGTCGGATTTTTCAAATTTGAAATCCAATAATAAACTAATACAAAATTGTACTTATAGTGTAGTTAAATGCTACATTTTGATCTATACCTACAGAGCCAATCCAGTTTCCTGTGCATAGGATATAATTGCTAATTAATATTCTTAAAACTAGTAGCTGAAACTAATCAATATTATCAATATAGGAAAAATGAATATATAATATTAATATTTTTCTTCCTTTCCTCTAACTTTTAACAAGTGTTTTGAACTCATTTGTTTTTAATTCCATTTTCATCAAAATCATAATTTGGGTATGTATTATTTTCCATAAGTTCTTAGAAACGTTACTACTTTGTCTAATCTAATCAAATGCATAATTTGATTTTGCTCTATTTATAATTTTGTCTAAGATTTTTACATAATCTATGTACCTATTTAATATTAGCGATTTTAAGCTGTCAGCAGTTAACAGAAATTATTTTTGATAAATAAAATCAACTCCTCCAAAGTTAAAAAAATATACTAGATACAATAACGTATAGAAGGTGATTTATTCTGTTCAGTAACGACACTTTTTTATATGCAATATCTTTATCAAGTTAGACAATATGCTGAAACACCCATTGCATTATACCTAAGTACCTACTAAGTTAGTTGAAAGAGGCAAAGGCTTGAGCTCTAATTGATTATTTAAATTGATTATTTAAGAGCCTGCTTTGCCTCTCTAGCAATTTTAATAAACTGATTTTACTGCAATTATGCTCTAACTGTCATTTTTAGATTATCTTTAAAGTTATGGTTATTTTCGACTAAATGGCTGCCATGAATAGATTTGTTATTCAGTGTGGCTTAATTTCTGTTGTGCTCCCTGCGACTGGTTGTAAAATTTCTAAATATTCTACTGATATATAACTACTTATTCGATAACAGCTACATCTATTTAATATTCACAAATGATATTTCAGTGAATAAGCAAACAAACTGAGAACCGAAATAAATTCTTTTTATTCAATAAAATTATTTGTAAAATTAATAGACTATGTAAAAATAATGAAAAAATATACTGAAAACGTATTCCTATAACCTCTGGATTAAATCTGGGTTGCCGATTCAAAAACATTTCTTGAAATATAGTTAGTCGCATACGTACAAACGACTAGCATTTTGTATGTTAGATTGTGATTGTTCGTTATAAAAAAACCGTGTGGCGTTACATAAGAGAGAGTTGACAGATCTCGCCTACTGAGATCGTTAATAACATTAGCAAACACAGTCAGCTGGTATTATTCTGTATGAATTTGAACTTTGTTGCTAGAAGCGGCCTGCGTTAGACCGGCTCCATTAAATCGAATCGAATGGGCTACACACGTTTCGTTTTAGCAAAATTGAAAATCATGCTGGTAAGTCACGAGAAAGCAAAGATTGCTATGGGAAACAACAAAAAAATGTGAAATATTTTTTAGGAACCAATACCGTTTATTTTTCATTTCTCAATCAAAATAAGTTTTTGTCATAAATCTGAAGTAGGTAGTTTGCAATTCGAAAGAGTGTTTTTCCTACTAAAAAGAAATATGAAAACTTTCTTGTTCTTTCAAACTTACTAAAATAAGATTAAAAATGGTATTTTACCAGCTATCTAATTAATTCTGTTTAGTCAGTGTATTGAACCTAATAGATGTCGGTGACATCTACCGCCTAGTGAGTAATTTAAGTATATGAAGGCATACTATGCTATAACATACCATACTCTTGACAGATGGTTCGAGTGTTTTATTATAAACACAAAAGTAAATATATATACAGATATATATCCACATATTTAGAACTATATCATTCAACGTATAACAGCCGTTTTGAACCAGGAGTTCTCGTCAGATACGCTTTCTTGAATGACACGTTCTAAAGTGAAATACTTGGATGTAATACACATCAGTAAGACAACAGTCAGTGTATTGAACCTAATAGATGTCGGTGACATCTACTGTCTAGTGAGTAATTTAAGTATATGAAGGCATACTATGCTATAACATATACTTTTGTGTTTTTATATAAAACACTCGAACCATCTGTCAGGAGTATGGTATATTTTAATTAGTTAAACATAGGCTTGAAATTGAGAGTAGAGAAAAGTCTAACTTTCTATGTGAAAGTTATATTAGATTAATTCAGTATTGGAAAAATTGGAACCTTTGGTTGGCCACAGGTGTATAAACACAAAGTTTTATACTACCAACTTTTTATTTTTTTCACAAAACGCTGTTTAAACAGCAATCATCATGATGATGACAGCTTTACCATTAAAATGGCGTTGAGTGAAAAAATAAAGGATTGATGTTTGGGTACAAAAGTTTGGGTACGTCTATATTAATTCACAATTAGGTATCAGCAGGCGTTCGTTGCAATGAATTTTCGTGAAAGATTTGAAAATGTTCACCTAAAACGTGCAAAGTGTTTACGAATTGCTGCCTGCTGATCGTCGGACAAGGTTCACTTACCGCCAAACTCTGTTGAACTTGGTGCAAGAAAAGGATGACCTCGTATCAAAAATCATAATTAGCAATGAAGCCCATTTTCACTTAAGTGGTTATGTTAATAAACAAAACTTGTTGGGGTCTCCATCATTGTTGATTTCAACAGTATGGAGCAACCGCTCACACCGCTCAGGTAACGGAGATTTTGAGACACCACTTTCCAGATCCTTGAAAGTCTTGAAAGATAACATTGAAGAAGAATTCGCCTATTTGGAGCCCACTGTTTTGCGAACAACCGGACACGAGGTGAGATAAGTTCTCAAAAAATGTGAAACATGAGGTTTGTTAGTGAATATAAAAAAAGATAAAATATCTAAACATCGGTGGACAAAACAATGAACTAGACACAAAAATTGAAGCACTTGAAAAATAAATATATTTGGGAACAACGATTGATAACAACTCCCGTAGAAAATATTCTTATTAAATGAAAAACTATTTTAAAGATTCCATTATCCTGTCATCGATTAATCACTGTGAAAGAAATTATTTTATAGGGAAATGAAAGATGGCAACTCACTAATATAATACAAGAAAATTAAAGGTCATACAAATGGACTTTTGTAGAAGATGAATAGAAACTTGAAATAACAATAAAGAGTTAGAGCGATCATTAGAGTAAAGAAACCCATAACAAAAGATATCCAAGAACGTCTGGCGGCTGCCTAAAAATACGTTGAACTGAAAACTCTAAAAACCTTATAAAAACGGAAAATGAAGAACTTTGCTATCTTATGACTTCTAATTCTTCCTGTGAGTAGTCAAAGCTTTGGTGCTTTTTGTAAATATTTTCAAAAAACGACAAAACAACTCCGACTTGCTTGCATTGCATTTTTTTGCCGGGCATTTAGGTATAGATTTTACGACATTGAGTTAGCCCTCATTAATGTTTAACACTTTTTGGTTTTGAAAATAATACCATAAAGTGCTTAAACAATTAACTGAATATGCTACACTATCCTTTAGGGAACAATCATCCTTATTTTGTTAACTGCTAAGATTAATGGTAGTGAGGTGGTAGGAAGTTAGTGAGATGAAGTAAAACAAACTGATTTCTGCCTGCTTTTATGGTAATTTTTGGTTCAGTAGTTGCAAAAATATATAGAGGGCTGATTGCGTTTCTGATGAGTGATTTTTCCCCCAACCTAACACAACAAGAGCAATTTTTATGCCAACAATTGAATTGCTTACTAACATTTCAAGAATTTTCATGTCTCTAAATATAAAAATGGTTACAGTACACCTTTGAAATTCCAGCTCTAATATTCTTCCTAATATTTCAAAATTTTTGTTACTTTTGTTTGATTTTCCAAATTTTGAAGAAAATATAATTAGAGTTTGATAGGAAAATACTTTTATTGCAGCATTATAAAGGAAGATGTGTGAGATAGTTTCCTTCACGATATGGCAATGGAGAAGTACCCATGGGACTAAAAATTGCGCACGTGTAAGAATAGTATACAGACTATGAAGTTAAATTGAATTAAGAATCTACACTTTTTTATATTTTTTAATAATACGCGACTGTCGAAATCGGTGGTTTTATATCCTTTGATTTTGTCGTGCATGCCTATCTGAAAGATTGCTGTGGTTCAGTAACCTGTTTCAGTGATTCGCTTGGAAAACTTAACCGCATAGTATGCGGTCTACATAATCAGTATGATGCAGGCATCAGAAATTAATAAAAAATGGAGAAATCAGTCATATAGTATAACAAGATTTTAGATATTGATATTAATATATGATATATAGCACTCTAAAAGGGATTATACAAATTCTCCAAAAAGGGCACATTGATTCTTTATAAACAATAAAATATCCAAATTCTCAGTATTCGTCTATTTTTAATGAAATTTATTTATACCTAAAAATTCCAAAAATGTGTTATGGAACTAAAGAGTTCCGTGGAAATGTCATCGGGGGTTCGAAAATTATTCATTTTTGGCTGCTAAATAATCCCATCTTTGCGATGTATTAAGTCATATATTTCCATTAACTATAAACTTGATGCCGAGAAAAAAACGCCATTTATGAAAAACATACTTGATTTCGGCCTTAGCTTTAGGCATTAGGAGTTTTAGTTAAAACCAAAGGAAAAGGTGCAATGCTTCTTTCAAATTGCCAGCATCGACTTCCCAAGGAGCCAGAGGCGAACAAAAATCTGGGACTGGAACTAGAGCAAGACAAAGAACACCCACAAGTAGGGGAGTAAAAAACTTGCCAAGAAAATGGCAGCAGTGAGCAAATATAAGAAAGGTGTGGCAGCAGAAAAACAGGCTTCTATTCCGAAATCCATAGCAAAGCAAAATAGCAACTTCTCCTAAAAAGAGGATATAAATAGGAAATTGTTTCAGTGCCATTAATGTCACTCTGAGTTGTCGATGTAGCTGTTAGTATCGTTAATTAATTGAACATACGTCTCCTCCCTTCAAAATTAGGCAAAAAATTGTGCAAGTAGAAATAAGTAGTCAATATGAATAACTCATCTTACACACTATATTCCGATGCCATTCAAGAGGGAAAGTTTGATGTGAGGTTCCATAAAAAAAGAATTTGGTAAGTATTTCTTTACCATAAAAGTTTTAGTCTAACGTATGTATACTCAGCCAAATGAGTACGAAAGGTACTGTCAAAGCATCTTTTCCTCGAGATCGAGGTGGTTGCTTCCAGATATTTGCCATTAGCCAATTTGTTAATACATTCTCCAATCATTTAATTAAGATGCTACAGTCACGGCTCATATAGTACTAGTTAATATCGTTTCTCGATGAAATCATCCTCATTAGCCTAGCCTTTCTATTGCTGGACAAAAGCCTTAAAAATATTTCGAAATATTATGGGTTATTTGTCGTTGCTTCATGTGCCCAGCCTAAGTCTATTTTTAGGTAGCATTACGCAGGCTCACATGGTCTTGGTATACGCAAATACTTATGTGCCGCCCAATACAAGATTTTTTGAACCACCCTGTATAACTTTAATTGTTTTGAACCTTATGTTTCAACCATCCTATATATGCATCTGCTTATGTACCACCCAATATCACATTTACGTGTAAGATTTTTTGAACAAACATGTGCAAATGTAATTTTACTTCGCCCTATATTGCAACGGCGCATATTGCTTGCTGCTTCAATTCCCATGCACGTACACACAAACCTACTACAGTAAACCGCAAAGAAAAGATCGCTCACATTAAAATTCATTCTTTTCGATACATTTCATTTTAAGCTCCGTAAAATTAAAACACCCTGTGCGATATTCTTTTCATGGAATATCTTGACATTTAAGCTAGATCTTTATGATGAAAATTTGACATTTACAATGATTTTTACAGTTTTTTGCAAATATCTTTCCGATTTTCAGAAACACGGTATATTTTACGTTATAGAAAATTATGCGGAATCAAGCTGGAACACCTCTTTGTAGAATACAATTAAAATATTCAAGTTGATTGAGCCGTTTTCGTGAAAACACTGTAGATTCATTGAAATTCACTGAATTGTCGTCTCTTAATATCTGTTGTTTCTGATTTTCTGGAAAACCGTAATGCTATATGCCGTTTTTGAATAACCACTGAGCATACATAAAAATCATGCCGACTAATGGATAACCTCGTCCTTTTTGAAAGTCCGTTAAACAGTTTTTATATGTTGGCTCGGAATTTGTTGTTACCTATAATAAACCTTAATTTAGAAATACGTGACTGTCGGTGGCAAATATATTGTAGTAGATACTTCCTTTGGATTTCATTATATAAAAACTACACTCACAATAAACGTAATATCGTACATATGTTCTGTACATTGCCGTCCATTACACTTCTCATCTAATCTCATAAGGCAATCGGGTTTCTATATCGTTCGAGATTTGGCTTGCACTTTTTGGTATGCCAGCATGTATGGTCCTCAGTTCCTCAACGGACTCGATAGTGTATTTTATCGTCAATCGAATGCTTATGTCACTTGTTATTATCATTGTTTCAATTTAGGATGATAAATTTCTCTAAGGATTCTTAATTTTTGACAGCTGGAAATGAATGTAACAATATTTTACAGAAGGGTACGTTACAAGAATACCTTACTAAAACCAACGTTTCAAAAACTTGTAGTAATGAATAGATTTTCAACCTATATTTTCTCATTTCAAATAAAATATGATTGATTGAGATCAAAGTAAGACGTAAATATGTCTCGACCTCAAGTCAAACAACACAACCTGATATAATATGTCATTCAAGCGGGTGTAGTGTCATAACATTTACTTGAATTGAATTTCCTACTCGGCGTAAAACAGCAAGCATTTGCGGAAATATCAATTTCACTTCGTGACAAATTAGGCGTCTCAAAAACGCTCCCGACCTAGATCTTGTTAAGAACGGGCCCATAATCTATCCTACGCAGATAACGTCAACGCTAATCTCATTAAGAAAGACTGTTTCGTAATTTTTAAATCGTTAGCGATACGAAAAGAGTTAGAAGAATAAAATTCCTGACTGCCTTGATCGAACCTTGAACACTCCTCGAAGTTGAAATATGTTGGTGTTTGTTTACGTACTTCCAATAAGAGAAGTTATTGCTTTTCTAGTCGTCGGCGACATTTATTTATATTTGAAATTAGACTCTTCTTCATTGTTAGGAAAAAATATGTTTGATGTACTTACCAGCGTCGATCTCAAGTGAATCTCGATTATGACGAGATGTTCGTGATATGAACAGAGAAATAATTCATTGTCAACCAATCGTATCATTCGTTGTGAACGCACAGATTGCCATATACAGATACGAAGGCCTGGTGCTGGAGCTAAGAATAATTGTTGTCATTAGGTATGATGAATTTGTTGCTATGCTGAAATGAATAAATATTTTTTAATGTGGGAATATTTGTTCTGTTCCTTCGCTGAGTTTTTTTTCTCTTCGTTCTAACCGTCTAACAAGTTAGTGCTTGAATTTGGACTAGAAACAAAGTGTAGTAGAACCGTTGTAAAAGTTGTCTATGCAGAAATTTTGCTTCTTTTATTTATTTATTAAATATAAACAGCAAATACATCTTACAAATAGGATGGTGCGTCCCCTCATTTCTGTGTGTTGTGTTTGTTGAAATTAATTGCACTAAATTATTAAACTTTAAACTTTCCTCCCCGCCTATTAGGATTTTACTCCATTACGCTCTTGTATGTGTTTGACTTCGATTTTCCATATGGTTTGTGAAAATTGAAATAACATCGGGAGCAAAAAATCTCTGAAATATAAAAAATAGTCATATTCCGGGCTTTTTACGTTTGCAATTTCATACCATATCTGAAGAATTTAATAAATACTTTGTAAATAGCATAGAAATGATGCGTTGAAAAATATTGAAATATGTGGTGAATTCGTAAATTTTGAGCCAATATATATGAGAACATTACGAAAGTACATAGGTTTATTAAAAAACAGATCACATTTTGAAATTGGTATAACCAAACAAGTTATAACTGACAGTTTTGAAGTAGTAGGTAACAGATATTTGGACATTATAAATTGTTCATTACAAGAAGGAATTTTTCCAGGACATGGAAAACATCTACTATTATACCTGTTCCCAAAGTAAACCATACTATTCTATGTAAACAATTTAGGCCCATTAATACTATGCCTCCATATGAAAATATATTAGAGTTAGCAGTAAAAGAGCAATTGTTAAAATTCTGTGATATAAATAACGTTTTAATACCTAATCAATAAGGTTTCAGAAAGGGATACTCTTGTGAATCTGTGATAGTGAATGTATGTGATATATGGGATAAAGCAATATATAAAAAACCGTATGTCATTGCTGTATTTTTGGATTTCAAAAGAGCACTTGGAACTATAAATAGAGATCTGTTAATTTAAAAATTGTTAAAAATAGGGTTGGGTCATAAAGTTATAGATTGGTTTAAGTCTTATTTGCAAAATTGAACAAAAAAGTAAAAATTAATAACATAGTATCATCACCCATAATTAACACTAATGGAGTACCACAAGCTACTGTACTTGGCCCATTACTGTTTATATTGTATATTAATGATATTAATAAATGCATTACAAATTGTAAAATAGGTATGTTTACAGACGACACAATGCTTTACATTTGTGGTGAGGAGATTAACTATATGTCTGCATGTATCAATAATGACTTAAAAAATATGTATATGTGGCTCTGTGATAACAACTTATCTATAAATATACAAAAAAGCAAATTTATAATATTCGGAACAAAACATATGCTGAAAAATGTGGAAGATATTGCAGTTAATGTTTGTGTTAATAATGTTTATCTTTAAAAAGTTGATAATTTTAAATATTTGCGTGTGATTCTTGATAAAAATCTAAATTTTAAAAAGCATTTTAACTCTGTCGTGTCCAAAATGTCCAGGTAAACTTTTTTTCTATGTAGAAATAGCAAATCTCTAAGTTTATATGTTAAAGTACTTTAATTCAAAGCACTGACTGCACCTTATTTAGAATATTGTACCACTATTTTATTAAACTTAAATCAAAATGAATATCAGTAATTACAAAGATACAAAACAGATGTATGCGTATTATACTGAAATGTAACAGATATACACCAATAAATAGGTAGAATGTTAAATGTTTTAAATATAAGGTCTGTTAAGCAGAAAGTAGTTTACAAAACATTAGAATTAATTTACAAAATAAGAAACAAATTAGTACCTATATGAAAAAATTAAAAACGTTAATAGGATACACGAATATGAAACAAGAAACAAAGATAATTTTTATATTGAAAATTATTCTACAGCGTCAACTTCTAACAGTTTGTTTTTCAAAGGTTTGTTGTATTTTAATGGATTACCCACGGAGGTAAAGAGCTGTGAAAACATAAAAATTTTCAAAAAAATTGGGTAGTGAATATGTTTAGATATTTGAATTATATAATGAGTGGGGACGAATGTGTAGTGCTATTAACTATACCAAATGACATTCGGTAATATAATTTATGTAACTTAATATAATATAAGGCAACATAATGAAGTAAAAATGTAATGCAATAATATAAATATAATGTAATTTAAATGTAATGTAAAAAAATGTAATGTAATGTAATGTATAAAATAGCATTGGCTAAATAAAGACTACACTACTACTACTACTACCAGAGACTACTAGTTATATTTGCGTACCTACTCCGTGGGATTAGGTCCAGTATTTAGGTGCCATCTTTATGAAAAGCAAAAAAATTTCATAAAAAGCGGTCCAGCAGTTTGACTGTTCAAAAATTCTATATTTATAGAATTCCATGGTAGCACCATCTACCGGAGATCTAATAGTGAATCTAAACCATCCGTAGACCCACTCAAACATACCCAAAATTTCTCTTTAAAGTGGGCCCAGCCATTTAGGAGTTCAAAAAAGTTTTCCTAGAATCCGGTGGCTGCACCACCTAGCTGGTCCATTGTGAATCTACATCATCTAAGAACCCATTCAAACATACAGGCAAAAGTCACTTAAATCGGTACATTAGTTTAGAAGCCACGATGGCAACAGACAGACAAACAGATCTACAGATACACATCTTAAACATTTTGCGTCGGGGGTTAAAAAGACTAATGCCACAGAGTTGGTTTTTGATAGCCCCCTTAACCGCTGAAATTGGGAAATACGGACATTTGAATTCATATATAAACCTTTGAAATCTACAAACTTTTACAATAGTGTTGTAGTAATTTTTGTTTTGATTGGGCAAAAATATAAAGATGTGCAAAAAATAAAGTAGCCTATATCACTCTTACAAGATTAACTAGCCGTCTGTAAACACTCTGTCAAAATCAGAAAACATATCTATACCAAGGTCAATAATTTTTTAAACAAAAAAAAACAGTAGGTTAAAATCAATTTGAAAAGGAATAGAATCCAACAACAACAGGAAAAATAATTTAAGGGCGTTATGAGGTCGGGAAGTTGTAGGTATTAGCAAGATAAACAATTTTTGTATTTTTACTTTTTCACATAACCTCAAATTTTTTTTAAAAAATACAAGGTATAAACAAATTTTTTGTTTTTATCTTGCACTACGAAAATTTTTCGCGATATTTGGTGAAAAATTTTTTATGTCACAAACACACTATATATATTTTTTTATTTAAAATATTTATTTTTTCACCTTATTTTATCTTAATATCGAAAAAGCACCCTAATTTTCAATCGAAAATGCTCACGTCGAAATATCTGCTTTTTAAAAAAGTCAGTGAGCTTTTTTTCGTTGTGCTTTTTTGATATTAAATCAGAATAAGGCGAAAAAAATAAATATTCAAACCAAAAAAATACGATGTGTTTGGGACATAAAAGGGTAAGTTTTCACTATGAAAAAAAGAGAAAAAAAGTGTTAATACAGAAGTTGTAGATCATTTTATTAACTACAACTTTGTCATTTAAGTTTTTTCCATAGGACCCACTCACCCCCTTCCACTTCTTGACCTCAGATCCCGTAAACTATTTTTCCTTCCATTTTTGTTGTATTATCTTCCTTTTCCAATAGGTTTCATCCTACTATAATATTTTTTCACTTTATAACATTTTCGAAGGCTTCAGCCCTGTTCTATTATATGTACCTACTTGGATCTACAATTGTTTGTTGGCCATTAAAATTAAAATAATAGTTTCAGCATTATTTCTTAAGCGGTAAGTGTAATTTGCTTGAAAAATCCATCGAAGATGTGATGAATATTTCAATGCCATCACTTTTTAACCACTGACTTGAGTTGAATTCTAGCACAGGTACGGATTCGATTTTGCTTTTACTGCACGTTTGATTTGAATATACTATATCCAATTATTAAATTCTAACAACTATTACACACTTTTTTTTGGAAATTCTTCTATTCTCTAAGTTTTTAGAGCATCCTTGGCCCGTAGCCTATTAAGATTATGAAATTTTACTTTACATTTTTATGTGGTCTTTCATTTATCGTAAAACAAAATAAAACTGACAGAATTGAGATGTCTCAAAGTCATCCTCTTCCCTGATAAATTAAGATCTAGTGGCAAAAGTTAATACATAACACAAATGAATACTACTTTTACATGTTAAACTTTTCCACCCAATAGATCAGGGCCCTAAAATCGCGATCCATACGTTTATAGAAAAAAAAAATGGAAGTGATGTTTGGCTCATAGATTGAAAAGATCCTTTGAAATTGAGTTCACTTTGCCACAGCTACTCCATATTTGGGTTATTCAGAATTTCGGTTTGTGTGCAAATGTAGAATGAATGAAAATTTTCAAAAAATAAATATACCATTTATAGAGTAGAAATTTCTTCAATCTAATCGCCAGCGATACTCGTTTCAGATATCCGCATAAAAAGTCTAACAACCTAAGATCAATAGGCGGTACTGGCTATATCATCGATCAAGTCTCCAATTTGGAAATATTAGGCTAACGTATGGCCGAACCATATTCGCTACAACTTAGGGGTTTGCTGGATCAGAGTATAAATTTGGAAAAGTTTGCACGTTGTTATGTAGAGTACTGCCTAAAAATTATCATTTTCAAGGTATTACGTACGTATTAGCGGCAATTATAGTGATTGGCATGACCGTAGGGTGTAGGGGTGTAAAACTGCTATCATTGGAAAATACAACACGTTCTTATATGAACAAAGCACAGGACATTAACAAACCGAAAAAAAAAATTCCTATGAAGTTCACAACAGGCTTATGTCACATCACATTCCTGAGTATTGCTAAAATCCTGTTACTGTCATCAACTATAGGGATTTTATGAACTCTACAAAAATTTCAGTAATCACAAACTGGAGATAATTATGTAAGTATTGTTGATGCCAACAACAAACTGCATATATAATGAACTTAATTACAAATATAACACACCATGAAATAATGAATGACTAAAAATAATGAATTTTCCGTTTTATTGCCCATACCAGTCTAACCTTAAATATGAAATATATAAACTGCACCGAGCAAAAACGTTTAGTAAAAACAGTATACCAATCAACCTCTATATACAATATTTTAATTGCAGAAATTTGCAATGACATACGTACAGTTATGCAAACTATACGGAAACTGAAGTTATGTTGCTGGGACTGATGAGGTGATTATGGCATTTATAGCCATTATGAAAATATTAATGATTATTAGAGAGGAAAACACCTAATACAAATATGTGTGGCTATTCCAAACTTGGTAACTGAGTATGGCGACATTCTCTGGTGGAACTAATTACGAGAATTGCACATGTAAGAGCAATCATTTTTAATGCAGTCATATGTAATAAAGACTAGATATAAAAACAATGCTAGAAAAATGTCTAACGTTTGCTTTAATAGAATCTCTTTTAACATTTTCTTTGAGTACAAATCACTAAATTTGCCACACCAAAAAATCACGATAAATATTATTATACTACTTTTCTCAGACTAACATCGCAAGGAGTCAGTCGTAAATTAGGAGATCCATTACTGCCTGCTGCTGTTGAACGGCAACATTTATATCTTATCTCAATTAATCTCGAATGTTCTTACAGTAAGCTTGTCTGTCTAAGGTATATTATTTACTTTTTTTGATGCTCAATCGTGCATTTAGAGAATTTTAGACCAGTCTACAAAAAAAAAATTCAAGTCATTTTGGAGCATAAATTTCAACAGTAATTCGCTTATACCATCACTTCAGTAACAGTTTATAGAGAATATCTGATTGGATTGTAACAGCAAATTTGTTGTAAGTAAGTTATTTGTATATTAAGACCTTTCAAAAATATTTTTTTTGGTTTTTGCTTATATTATGAAAGGTACTGAACGGATCATATTGCGGCCAATGAGCAAGTTGTAAAAGTTAAAAAATATTTCGTAGTGACTTAGTTTACTCCTTGATGATGACAACTTAGATTTTTGAAACGGCGTTAAGTGTTTAAAATAAAGGTTTAGTGTTAGAGGGCAAAACTGTGTTTTTACATTAGTGAGTGGTTATAAGTCAGGATGGAATCAGTTTTCAACTGGTGAAAGCAACTAAAACTTGAACCTAAGCTTCGCCAAAATGAAAGTTTTCGATGTGTATACGGGCTCAAAGTGGATACTGTCGATTAAGTAGTTTTTGAAAAATCACAATTGAAATAATTTCGAGAGATATGTTGCAACGTGAACCGTATTAACTGGACTATTTCAATGGGAATAGGCTAAAGATATTCAAGAACCTGAATTTTTAGATTACATTAATAGTTAAGAACTAACAATTAAGTTATCAAGGGAGGTTTAAATACACAGGGTCTTTTACCGAATTGTCCTTAACAGTTACATACTTCATACTCAGTTTGCCAGGAGTTAGACAACATGTTTACAAAACAGTGGTTTGGAAGTAATGGTCCATGGATATGGATGCCGAGTCTTCTGAATTGACACAACGAGATTTTCATTTATGGGGTGAAATCAAAAGCTACGTTTATAGCCTAAATGGTAAATACAATGCTAGACAAGAAACTGTGAGATACGCTTTCAGAGAATTAAATGGAGAAGAAATACATAGAGCATTTGATTTTTTATGCTTGTTTAATTGCTTCTTACTTAATTATTTGCTGTTACAATAACGTTAAAGATCATCATATTTTATAAGTGGTTTTACGATGCCCCATTTTTAAATTGTTTTATAAACTGTTATTTATGCACGTTTATCTAAAAATCTACTGAAAGTGCAAAAATGAAGACAAAACTATAAAGAATCTGTTGAGGAAACACTAATGTTAATACAGTATTTTTCGAAATATGTTAAATATCTTAAGATTCGCTACCTTTTCGACTACAAATGCAATTATATGTAATAAAGACCAGATATAAAAACAATGCTAGAAAAACGTTTAAAGTTTGCTTTAATAGAATGTCTTGTAATATTTACTTTGAGTACAAATCACAAAATTTACTCCAGAAAATAATTTTCTTTATCGCCACACCAAAAAAGCACTATAAATATTATTACACTACTTTTCTCAGACTAACATTTTCGTGAGTCAATTGTACATTAGGTGATCAACTACTGTCCTGCTGCTGTCGTATGGCCGCATTTAAACCCTATCCCAACTACTCCGAAATATTGTTACAATAAGCTTGTCTATCTAACGTATATGAATGTATTTTTTATCCTCACTCGTGCATTTAGAGAATTTATATCTATCTATAGAACAAAACTGAAGTAATTTTTGGACATAAGCAATTCGCATATACTCCAGTAAAAGTTTCTAGAGAATAACAGGTAGGATTTTAGCAGCAAATTCGTAGACGTAAATTCAAATAAAATTTTTTTCAAAATATGATTTTTTTAGTTACTGTTTATATTATGAAAGGTACAATGGACAAGTTTTAATGAATCAGAAATCCTTCTTAGTGAGTGGTTATAAGTCACGATTAAATCAGTGTTAACCGGTAAAATTTGAATTTTTTCAAAAATTCTTGAAATCTAGAACATTAAGCTTCGTCTAAATGAAATGTTATGGGGTTCAATGTATACGGACTATAGGTGGATACTATTGATTATGAAATTTTCATAATTTATTTAATTTAGAGAGATATTTTGAAATGTGAAAACGTATTAACTAGGCTAGTTCAATCGGGATATGTTAAAGATATTGAAGAACTTGCACTCATTTTTAGATTACATGAATAATTAAGAACTACAATTATGATCCCTAGGGAGGCTTATATATACAGGGTGTTTTTGCGAATTGTTCCTTTACAACTTTATGGACTGTATAATATTTACAGGCTAGTAGATTGACAGTAATGGTCCATGAAAATAGATGGCGAGGTCTCCTGATTTGACATCAATGGATATTTATGATCCTTACAACACTAGACAATAAATACGTTGAGTATTGGCTGATGTATAGTGAAGGCTTGAGAAGTGGTTAAATTCAAAACATTTAATTTCTTGTACCTATATAACTGTTTTTTTATTTAATTTTTTGTAGTTAATAATCTTAATCCCAAAAATCCCAATTTTTTTTATTCCTTAAAAAACTTGTGGGTACGTTTATCTCAAAAACATAGTGAAAATGCAAAAATGAGAACATAAAAGCTTAATAAAGAACCAGGAAGTATCGGGTGAAGGGACTCTGGTATTAATTTATGAAAATGTAATGCGAACAATTAATAAATACACAGAATGTGTTATTTAAGTACTGACATTTTGAAATTTTAAATTTTAAACAACCTTTCTGTAAATTTAAAAAGGAAAAACATATTATTCAAAAGAAAATATTTTGACTATAAATGTTGTTAATGTGAACATTTGACTTAGATACGCAATTTTGAAAACCCCCGAAAATACAGTATTTTTACCGAAAATTCTGAAATATTTTAAGACTTTTCAACTACAAATAGATTAGAAAAATATACAGAAAAATATGAAGAATTCCAAAATAAATTAAATATAGTTTTCAGTTTAAAGTAAGAAAGTTGACGTCATTTTCGGTTGTTGAAATTGCTTTTGTTCAAAAGCACTAATACATTTATTTCTATAGGTACTCGTCCTAACAGATGCCTAGAAGGGGTCGCCCGTCATCGTCACCTTTGGTTGACAATTGCCCTAAACATAGCTGCTCTCAAGTTTCTATTTAACTTTAAGATCCAAAAAACTGTACAAGAATGTATTTGGTTAAATCACAATTACACCAATCAATATATTCCTATATTCATAATTCCAATTTTCTCATATCTGGGAGACAACTGCATCAAGAGAAAATACTCTATTTTTTTACAAATTCGTCGTCTTGAACTAAAATAGGTAAAACAAATCGTTACTTAGTTGTTTATTTCAAACTCAAAAACTACTAAAAAGACAGAACTGACATATGACAATTGTTCCGTCCGTGTTTGTTTAAATTATTTATTAAATTGCGGGTTATATGAATTGCATGCTCAGTGCATTGAATTGAATACACCATTTTACTCATTTAATTGAATTGGAGGCTGGCGTACATCCTTAAATTCATTTTATTTATTTACCTTTTTTCCTATTTGTTGATAAACATATTTTCGTCGTTGGATCTACCGGCTATACGAGAGAGATATGAATCGACTGTCGAGCGAAACAGTTTGATACTTAATTCGGCAGTGACTTTTGTTAACGTATATGATATAGATGTTAATTGTGTCTTTACATATATACATATATATGCTCGAGGTATTCTGTATAATATCTTACATCTCTAACCATTTTTAAACTGAAGCAACACCTAACTTTAATATTGCAGTCCAGTTAATTTCATCACTATAATTATACTTAAATGTGGCCGATGCTACATTAAGTTTGAAAATTTTCGTTAAGTTTTGTGCTTTTATTCGTTTTGCCAGCTGTTGTAAACTAAGAGGAGTAACATTTAACAACTTTCCTACCACGCTAACCATGATAGTTCCATTCTGCTAGTATAATGCCTAATTCGAACAAAACAGTCGATTTAAAATTCCGAAAACCTTAAAACCGTGTAATTTATTGCACCGAATATCTACAAATCACCATTAAATGATTAGAAATAAACAAGTTTTGGATAATATCACTACCGACCCACTCGATAACGACATAACGTTTTTTAAGGATTTGCTTATTTTTAACAAACTTTACCTTCGAATAGGTAAACTTTCTCTACAAAAAAACACGTGCACAATTTATGGACATGTTTTGATATATTTCACAAGAATCCCAGCGAGACATAACAATTATATTATGCCTTCAATGTCCAGTTATGACGTAAGATTTATTGAAAATATCTTCCATGTTTTCTGTTCTATTGGCATAATTACGGAGATCAACTAACAAGATAAATGTTAATGTTACGATCTTCATGACTCAAAACACATTTTATATCCTCAGGTACGCTTGTGATGTTCGTAGAAAATCTTTATTTATTAAAAATGTCATCGCAGAGTCTGGTAGTTTTAAAGCAAAACGTTGCTGTTCGTTTTTTTTTCTTTCTAGTTTGAACAAACGTAATTATTGGTTAATTATTTTAGTCATGCATCTTAAGGCAAGTGGCATTAATAACGAAAAGCATTTGTTCACTACCAGTTATAGATGTGAAAGGCATTATCACAGGAAATGTTATTATAGGCAAAGGTGTAAGACATGCTTGCTCTCTTTTCCTAACTATATTTGTCATAAATATATAGGGCGTAAAGGGTATTAGTGCCAATATATTGAGGAATAACAGTTCAGATAAAACGAACTGACACAAAAACTTATAACTTTATTTAAATGAGCTATAGATTTGTCAAAAACAAATGAAAATTTTAGGAATTTCGTACCCATTTTGACAGTAGAAAACAGACAACTCTGCATTGAAAACGTTTCTGAAAGTTCAAATTAAAAATAAATTTAGACTATACCTCAAACTGTCTGAAAATATATTGCAACTTTGCGGAAACTTATATGTTTCTTCCAAGGAAAATAACGTCTTTATTTGTAGTTTATGTGTGTATGTTTTGTCTACATTCTAAAGGCTAAGTTGTAAGTGTGAAGTTTTCGTGAAATGTTTGTTTATTGTCAAAAATGTAACATTTTTCAAGAAGTGCAGTTTAGTGCAGTTTTTCTGTTGAAAATAATAATCTTGAACTTTATTTATTATATCAAGAATTGCATTTGTCAAACCGAAAGACTTGAAATTAACAATGTGTTTCTGCATAGTAAAGCGGTTAAAGTAGAAGTGTTTACATCAAATGGGATCGAGTTATTTCTAAATAATATATTAATACCTCTTATCCTTCTTTCTGCATATTTTTGTTCTAATCTAAAAAGAATATTTACTATGAAAATTACTGCAACGCGTCCGAAAAATCAATACTGATCTGCTACATTGACTATTTTACACTAAAGAATAACGACGCTTGCATGCCACTTCCAGAAGTATATGCTCTAAGTATATAAAAGCATCTAATGATCGGTCCCTCTATGTATAACTATCAGTTGTTTGGCGTTGACAGTATAGACGGAAATAATGAATTTTTATTATATTTTATTTAAAGAATTAACCAATATTATAAATTAATATTAGCATTCTGCAATGAAAGTCATCGGTAGCTACTAAACAAAACAAAAATGACGAAAATCGGTTGAGAGAAACAGGAGAGAATGGTACCTAATCGTTTTGTCTTTGCCTATTTATATATAGATTGAAGAATCTCTTTTCTGGCCTAGACTTTTTTCTACAAATATGATTATATTGCTCACGTCTATTATTTTAGTTACATGTGTTCCTTTATTAACATTTCTTAATTTGTTTCACAAGTATTGTATAATGTATTTAGCTTCTAGACTACAAATTTGCGCATTCCATTTTCTCTGATATTAAAATTATAATAACGATATTCCAGCTCCTAATTACTTATTTAATTCTAGTTATATGCTCAATTTCCCCTCATTTGTAGTTTTCAATACCATTTTGTTATTTGTTGCTGATATATTATTTTACTATATTTGGTTAAATATAATAGCTCAGTGTTGCGTCCTAACACCAAACCCTTATTTAAACACTCAACGCCGTTTCAACAACTCTATGTTAAGTAAATATAATAGCGTAGATTTCAAAACCTCATATTGAATTAATTGTGACACGCTAAGGGTTCCATAGGTTCTCCAGTTTGAAACTTTCTGTTAACTGTAAATACTGCTCGTACTAATTGCACAAAAACTGACTGCTGAGAAGGTTATGTGAACCCTTAAATGATACGGCTGGACCAAATATTACCCGTAGCTTTAGTAAATCAAGGGCCATTTCAGAACAAAATTGCAAAGGGACAATTAACAACTACACGAGAACCAACCTTGTACTAAATTTACCCAAGCGTGGACCAAGACTCTTGGAGGGAGTCCCCATAGTTTCCAAAGAACTAGATTCCGGCTACGTTTTCATGAGCTTGTTTAACTTCTTGTCATTTTTCATGAAAAAGCAATAGAGGAGATTTATCTTAGGAAAATACAGAATATCTATTTTATTAAAATGCTCCCTTATGGCGACATACTAAATTACAATCACCACAAATCAAATTTTGTTGTTCTAGCTAGCAAGTTTGTTAAAATCCATTCAGTCGGTTTGAAGTTATGGATGTTTATTAACAAAAAATATATAAAGGCTTTATTTTCATAGATTTGGGGAAAACCTGTTACACAAAAGACTTAGTTGTAAAAAATAAAAAGCATATATATTTTTGTTATAGAAATTGATAGAAAAATCACTTTTTTACTTTAAATATGGTAATTTCGCAGAGAATCGTCACCTTATAAACCAAAAAATAATGCCCAGGATTTTCTTTAGCTAATAACGTATATTCAAAAAAGAAGCAAAATCAACTGGCTAAAAATAAAGATCGTATAGAATCCGTATGCGCTCAATCACTATTTTCTGATATATATTCTTTTTTATCCGATTTAAGGTACATTTCTATTGATTATTTTAGCGTATTCTTTTCTCTCTCTCTCTCTCTCTTTCTCCATCTCTCACTAATTAGTATTTTTTTATATTTTGGACTATTTGTTAACTTTTTTGTTTTATTAATTGGACCCCTTTCTATAAGTGTATCTCTAATTCACCCTATATTGCACCCTGTATATGTTTCTGTGTATTTGTCACCCAATATGAAAACTATTTGTCTATTGTGTTCTGAACCACCCTGTATAACTATGATTCAACTCCACAGGATGTTGCAACCTCCCTTAATAAGTATTAATCCTGTCCACCTATAATTAATCACCCTGTATACGCATAATTTTACTTCGCATCATATGTCAAGTATGATCAAATAGTTATGTTCCAAACTGTATAAAATTTTTCAACCACCCAGTATAACTATAATTCCACTCCACCTTATATTTCAAATAACCTGTATATACCACTGCTTCTAACAGGTTTGAACCCTCCGCCATATAACTCAAATATCCTTACTGTATATGCTTATTCAACAAATTTTTTAAACTTGTTTGATACATTCTGTATAACTATATTTTTACTTCACTCTTATTTCAACAAACTTGTACACGCAACTACTTATATGCCACGCAATACAACATTTTTTTAACAACCCCTGTACAACTTTAATTCTACTCCACCATATATTTTCAGCCATCCTATATATGCTGATAACTATATATAATATATAACTATAACTTTACTTTGTCCTATTTCCAACTGCGCTGATTGATTTTCTAGGCACGCACACACAAACCTACCACCGTATACCTTATAGAAATGATCGCTCACATAACAATTTCCTTTTCGATACATTAATGGAATATTTTGTGCCATTTAAAACCAGAACCGTTACAAACACTCTGTACTATACACTTCCATGGCATATCTTAACATTTACACTAAATATTTATATTGAAAATGGACATTTACATTATGTTTACCGTTTTTTGCACATATTTTTCCGATTTTCACAAAATCGATATTTTTTACGCTATAGATATTTATAGGGAATCAAGCTGGAACATCTCTTTGTAGAATAAAACTTAAAATATTCAAATTGATTCAGCCGTTTTAGAGAAAACAGTGTAGATTCATTGAAATTCACTGAATGTAGTTTCTTAGTTACAGTTTTTTCTGATTTTCTGGGAAACTATATATCTCACGTTGTAGAAAATTATATGGTATCTGTCAATAATGTTCCTTAATATAATGTCCTCTAAATCATCAAAACTGCCCAAGCCGTTTTTATATAATCACTGAGCATACATAAAAAAGGTGCGAACGAATTGATAATCTCCTCCTTTTTGGCTGTCGGTTTCATCCTAAAGTTTTGAATATGAACTGTTTCTGACAGGTGTTGTAGGTTTATTTTGACACCCTGTACATTTTATTTTTGTATATACTGATAACCTACCTAAATAATGACTCTTTGTGTTGTGTTATTTGATAATATTTCTCACCATTTCTGTTCTTGCTGAATTAAATTGATTTACTTTTCAACTGGTTATACTTGTTTCATTTACAAGTAGGTGTAATTATACTAATCAATTCATTCGTTTAGCATTTTCTCAGTCTTGTTCATAACAATTAATTTTTATTCACCGCATAACTTGCATATCAACACCAAGCAATTAGTATTTGATAACATCACTAATTTAAGATGTATGCACTAACTTCAATTAAAAATTATAATGAAGACGTTTATTAACATAAATTTGGCGACGCACAGCGTACAGAATAAAAATGAATAATGTGGACATTTTTATTATTTACTTGGTTTACTACCGAATAAATCTCGAGTTATAAAACGTCGGGCTCTGTATAGTCGATGAATTAGTATTCAGGTTCGGCATCGAAACGGAAGCGAGTGTCAACGTGTTTCAAACCTGGACAGTGAGGCGGCCCACAGAACGTTTCCGTTTCGTCGAAGCGTCGATTGACTTTTATTTAAATTCATAGATAACCCGATGCACTCACTTACCGGTTATTAAAAGGCATTAAGGAAATATTCGATACATCCACACGTGGGGAATTTTTGGAATTCGTAATGAGTTTCCACAATTTGTTGTTTATTACTGTGAGAACGTACGGGATACAACGTCATGTGAGGAAGGTAATTAGCTCAACAAACAGCGGAAGAAACTTCTTGTCGTTCACGGCTGCTACAATTTAAAATGTATCAAAATATTCAGAAAATATCAAGCACCAGAAAATTTTGTTACTGTTTTGAAAGATCAAAATGAAAACCTTGCTTCAGAATAATACAAGGAAACAAAATCTATATAAAGCTCCCCGAATTCCCGAAATGAAAAGTGCTCACGGAAAAAGTCGAATTGACAGTCAAAAGATTGAATTGGTAGAGTTTGCTAGTAGGGAAACAAAAACTAACCACCAAAACTAACGAAGAATTCTCTTGCTAGGCAAGACTGATAAAAGCTATGACAAAATACTACATAACAGACTGAATCTGAAACGGAAGGGGTATTAAGTCAAGAACGAGTGGGTTTTAAAAAGGCAGAACAATAACAGGTGGAACAGTTAGTATACAACAAATTATAGAAAGAACGGAGAAAACAACTTAGAAACACATATAAATTTTATAAACTGAGATGTAAATGAGATGGCAGTGTAAACCGATACAAAGTGTGGAATATTATAGAGAACTAGGGATATCCAGGACATCTAGTTCGACGGGTACAAAGTCTATGTTTCATCACTACAAATGTAGCAGACATAAATGAAAAGCTAACTAGAAAAATAACTACAATTAATGTACAAATATTTAATATTTTGTACTCTTCTGCTTCCATCGCGATACCTACTTGTTCGTTATGTATTATTTTTTTTTATTTTGGTGAATTCATTCTGAGGGTTTTATACTACTCTAGCAATATATGTTTTCAAGTCGCGCTTAGCTCCATTAATGGTGCCCCGACCTCAGCAGTATTAATCATTACCCTTTCAGCTTTCTTCAGTTACCTCCGTGTTTTAGTTTTTCTCAGTATTAAGAAATCAAAAGGCGAGACAACCTATCCCTACCAAAAGTCATTTGACAGTTACATGGAAATGTATATCTTAGCGAATATTCAAGACTTAGAGGTGAAATATCTCCAGAATTGTTTGAATTCGGTATTTCACAGAACATCTATCTAGGTGGACAGGCTGTCAAGAATATAATCCTCCCAAAAATTGCAATGAAATAAAAACGAAGTTATTTCATTGTATTTATATATTTAATAGTACCTGGGTGAAAGAGCTTCACTTGTAAAGGTATTATCATAAACATACATATATCCAAATAATCGGACATCTGCTATGTAAACTAATTTAAACTCCCTATTATAATATTTTTTTTCTTACATTTTTTATTTACATGGTGTTACTACAAGTCAACTCCACCCTATATTTCAACCACCCTATATATGCAACTGCTTATGAAAAACCCATTCAAACATTTTTTTTCTAATTTTTTAATAACGCTACAATTCCACTCGATTCCATATTCCAACAACCCCGTATATATTATTCTAACATTTTTGTAAACACTTTGTATAACTATAATTCCACTCCACCCCATATATGGAACTTTTTATAGGCTAACAAATATAACTTTTTTGAATTCACAATGTATAACTATAATTTCACACCACCATATGTTTTAACTACCCTGTATATGCATTTGTTTATGGCCACCCATTATAATGTTTTTAACTACCATGTATAATTATAATTCCAGTACATACTATATCGCAACCACCCTGTAAATGCAAATGCCAATGAGCTTTCCTATAAGTATAATATTCTAGTAACATTTTTTTAGCGACCCTGCATAAAAATACTTTCACTCCGCCCTTGTATGTCAGCTATTAATTTCCAACTGCTTATGGGGTACCTTATAAAACTATTTTTTCTCGCTTTTTTCTATGCATACTATAATTCTATTTGGTGCTATATTTTAACCATCCTGCATAGCAACTCTTAACATATTTGAACGGCCCTGTAGAATTATACTTTTACACCACCAATTCATATACTCATTATATGCATCAAATTAACATGCCAAATCATAAGATCTTACTCATCCAAAAATTGCCTACCGGGCCAATTTTTTTACCTTATAAACTTGAATGTCCAGCTATAAAAATATAATGTAAGGAAAATATGACGGAGGCACAAAATAATTACATGTTCGGAACGTACAAATACAATTTGTATTGAAATAGTGTTTACAAGTACAGTTTCAATCTCAAATAGGTAACCAAATCACCCTGTATTTAAAGTATTTTTACAAGAGAAGTCTCACTCTTAAGTAGGTTACCAAATCACCATGTACTGAACGCCTTGAATTACTAAGCAGCCGCCTTGATTGTCACAAACTATCAGTAAATTTTTTAATAATTTAATTTCTCAATAAAACGATTTTTTCCAAAGATGAGACCCTCACCAATCGATTTCTATCCATCTAAACTTCCAAATGGAAAAATTTCATCATTAGAGCCGTTTTTTGGAACTCAATTACGTATATATATACAAAGAAACATTGCTCGTATTATAGCCTTAGATTTAAAAAATATATAATTTTATACTATTCTACCAAGATTTTTTACTCAACATTAATCTTTTTATGTTTCTAGCATAAGTTCACATTTGGTTACTAAATTATACATACAGAACCAAGATCCAAATTACAAATTAAGTAATTCAATTTAATATAAAAATTAACAGCATAATATTTTCTGAGTAGTCTTTTAAATATGCCGAGTTAAAAAAAATCATGCTCAACTGTAATGTAAACTGATTTTTCCAAATTAGGACTAATACATGTAGTAGTAGCCATTTTTGATATTACTTCACAATATGTGTTAGCTGTAGAATCAGTAGCAATATCACCTGCATATGTCACTACAATTTTAAATTCTATATTCCTGAGAAGATCATTGACAAACAACACAAAACGTAGCGGACCAATAATTGTACCTTGTGGTATACCAGTTTTAACCATGTTAAATTCGCTTTTCTTTTCTTTTCTTTTAATCTGATTTGTTGTTTTCTATGGTCTAAATAGTTTTTTATTAACTCATGTGCTGTTCTTCGTATACTAATTCAGACAATTAATTTGATGGTTTTAGAAAAAGAGATAAGATGGTGAATTAAAAGTAGAGGAAATTTTTTGGATATCATCTAAAATGTTTTAAATTTGACATAAAATATATAGGCTCTACATCCTTTAGAAAGTCATTTTGGACTAAGATAATTTAGGGTAGATTAGCATATATCAGACGCTTCAGGTATCAGAAAAAACCCCAATCAAATACAAATCAGAGCTATAACATTAATGAATATAGAGCATACAACAAATGAGTACTCATTCGTGTATACACGGTAAATAAATCACTTAGATCAAACAAAAATTCCAAAATAAAAACACAGTTTGTAAACTAATTACTATACTGAGGCAGCCATAGGTTTACTAACTTAAAGTAAACAAAATTAATTCTATATAACATACATAAAATCTGTGGTATAAAAACTGCATGGGAAAAATCTTGAAATTTTTCAGATATATCGGCATCTAAGATGAAGTGTTGGGTTATAAATTTAACTGATTTCAAAGAGCCCGTCTTTATGTCGACACCACTTTGAGGACATTAATTATTTGCCCTTTTGACACTTTGTGTTCATACCGCAAACCGCTTGTTATTTGAGATGACGGCATACTGTAATAACCTGTAACCGCAGATGTATTACATATTTCTATTTTTTTGTATAAATTTATATCATCAGTGGCACAATTAAAAGTGAAAAAAATACACTATAGAGTGAGCATTTCTATTTCTGACCATTATGTATCAGTCTTGTCAATGACAATAAAAACAAATATTGATTTAGAACCCTTTTTGAAGCGAAAATTTGAATAGAACTGCTACAAATTCTGAAATTTTATCTGAAAAATTAGACTGGTGATTGGGACTCTCTATATTTCTTTCTTTCTTTCTTCCTTTCCTATAGAAGGGCTTGCGTTATAACTTGGGGCGTTTGCTTTTAATCGACTTCCATTTACTAGGAGGTTATCAATTCGTCTGAAACTTTTGTTTTATGTATAAGGAGCGATTATTCAGAAACGGCTTGGGTAATTTTGTTGACTTAACCTGCATTATACTAAGGCACATTACAGAATTATTGTATAATTGTCTATAACATGAGATTTGCGATTTTCCAGAAAATCAGGTTTAAAGTAAATAAGGGACTAGATTTCAGTGAATTTCAATGAATCTTAATGTTTTCTCTAAAACCGCTAAAGAAATTTGAATATTATAAATTGTATTCTGCAAAGATATGTTCCAGCTTGATTCCGTATATTTTTCTACAACATAAAACATACCATTTTTGTGAAAATGGGAAAAATATATGCAAAAAAAACTGTAAACATCATGGTAAATGTCAAATTTTCATCACAAATATCTAGTTTAAATGTCAAGATATGCCATGAAAGTATATCGTACAGTTTGTTTTCTATCTAATTCATTTGAAAAAAGTTTCTTTTAGAGACAAAGTTGAGTTAGGGGGCTTATAGTCGCGTGAAATGGCAGAAAATATTCAGTTGGTTTAGTTTGTTATGTCGGTGAACTCTTCTATATAGTATACGGTTGTAGGTGTGTGCATGCGTCTATGTGATATTAGGTGGTACATAAGCAGTTGTATACATAGGATGGTTGAAATATAAGTTGGAATTGAATTAGTTATACAGGGTGGTTCTAAAAATATTGTATTGGGTAGAACATAAGTGGTGTACAAGGTGGTTGAAATAAGAGTGGAGCCAAACTATAGTTATACAGAGTGGATATTTATGTTATAGGACGGAGAATAATTACAGTTATACAAATGACTTTAAAAATTGTCAGAATCAGTTGAATATACAGGATAATTGAAATATAAGGTGGAGTAGAATTACAGTTATACAGGGCAGTTTAAAAAACTTATATAGTTTGGAACATAAGTAGTTGCTTATATAAGGTGTTTGAAGCAAGGGTGGGGTAAAATTATTGTTATTCAGGGTGTATCAAAAATTTGTTAAATAAGCATAAGCAGTTATGATATTTGAATTATAGGACGTAGGACGAGGTATAATTGTATGCTTGGGTTCAAAAAAATTTGGAAGCAGTTACATATACCGGGTGGTTGAAATAAATGGTAGAGTAAAATGATAATCAAAAAATGTGGTTCAAAAAGTTGTTATATAGGGTAGAAAAATGGAAAAATGGAAAACTAGATATATGGGACATGATATACTGGAACAATAGAACAATAGAAAGAGTCAATAGTGTGGAGAGGATTTATACTTGGTGGTTTTAAAGATATCAGGACCGTTTAATATTGTGTTGAGTTGAATTATAGTTGTACAGAGTGATTCAGAAAATGATACACCCATGAGTTATATAGAGGTGACCATTATACAGAAGCATACACAGTGTGGATGCAATATAGAGTGAATTGGAGTTACATTTATATAATAATAAAACAAATAAAAAAGTTTAAATATATTTGGAATATATAAACAAAGAATACAAATTAGAGAGGGAAAAAATGGTTTTTATTTTAAGTCGGCTGAAGTCAGTTTTTTTTTAAATAAAAATCATTTATTGTTATTTTTTTATATTAAAAAATCGTGTTCATATTGTTATTAAAATTAAAAACTCCCCGACACAAATAAATATTTAAAGAATATATTCAACATATATAGTAAAATTTTGTTCTAAGCTTCCCTGGATCGGGGAACTGCTGAGCAAAATTATGAACACCAGTTCATCTTTAAATGGCTTAACATTTTACGAAAGTATGTTGTTGCAAACGTAGAGAAACTTTCGGTGACCAGGTGATTAGTAGGAAAAGTTATAAGAAATAAAGTGGAAAGCAGTATCAGGTGGTTTAGAATTTATGCAGAATTCACCAATTTGAGGATGACCATGTTGTATAAGCAAGCGATAATGTTGAAATTTAATACATGAAAAGAAAGCTAAAGGAAGAATCGATGAAATCGGGACTGGAGATGAATATGGAAAATACTCATTTCACTTATATAGGAGAAGAATTCTCTGATATTGAAGTGAGTGACAACATAAATATAATATCAAAATATGCGATCATTATAAATGCTTAGGAGTTAAAATTACTAAGGACGGCATACATTCAGTCAGAAAGTTGGAATATAAAATTCAAACAACTCACTTACGGCGCCGGTATCTGAAAACTGAAGGAAAATATGAGACGAAAGTTAGATGTCACAGAAATGGATGCCTTAAGGGTAATAGCCAGCCTATCTAAATAATTAAGGATTCGAAACTGCGAATATAAAAAACAATTTATGAATATATTGAGGAAAAATAACTTACTTGGTCTCGTTCAGAGGATGTATGATATAAGGTTAGTGAATAAAATAATGAACTGGACACCACAAGAAAGATTTTGGCTTTGGTTTCACTGTAAAAACTGGGAAATATTTCTCTACATGAGAAGAAAATATTGGACGAAAGTTGGAAGTCATAGAAATGGATGTCTTAAGGGCATCAGTCAGCATATATAAATCACAGAGGATTCGAAATGATGTTATTAAAGAATCAATGAAAATATAAGAACCAATTTCTATAGAATGTATGTGAACATTGGTGCTGAAGTCACTGCGGAATCCGGGTTGTTCTCGTGGCTCGTGATCTTAGTGAATACTTTATATACTACAGGCTGGAGTCTTTTCGGCCTGCAATTCTAGTAGTCTTCTTTATTACTCTTGATGTGGATTAATACTATGAGTGCGGTGTTCCACTGTTATGGCTTTTGGCCAGGCCGTTTCCATGTTTCTCTATCAGCGTATTTTAGCACTTTAGTGTTACACTGTCATTCCCGGTTGTCTTGTCAGTCTCCATGTTCTTAATTGCGGAAACAACTTCTTCTACGAGTACTTTAGGTATTTATTCGTCTGATATCTGTATTTGAAAAGCTTAGGGACATTTATATGGGTCTCTATTGAATTGGTGACGTGCTCCATTAATTTATTTCTTTCTGCTATCCATATCTTCTCGCCTGTTAATGTGTTTCTATAGTTTTTCCGATTTCCGTGTTTGTTGAGTGGGCTTCGTTGCTCTCTTCCACAATATATTCCGCACAAATCTCTATTGTGTGTAGAATTTTCCTGGCCACCAACTTATCAATTATTGTAGTGTACTTGCTATACATTAATATTTGCATTTCATAAGTTAGATGACACATTTGGTTTTTTAATTTTATAGTTTATGTTTTCTTTCTAAAACTCACAAAGTAGTGCTGTCATCTTTTGTTTTGTGAAATTTATATTATTATTTCTAATTTACCTGTCAAAATTAACCTCAGTCTTCTTTTACTTTCTATAGAATCTTCTAAGCAGTATATCTATATATAAATAGGCAAAGACAAAACGATTAGGTACCATTTTCTCTCCTGTTTCTCAACCGATTTTATTCATTTTTGTTTTGTTTACTAGCTACTGACAACCTTCAGTGCAGAATGCTAATACTTATTTATAATATTGGTTCATTCATTAAACAAAATATAATAAAAATTCATTATTTACATCTATCATGTCAACGCCAAACAACTGAATGTGCAGCCGCCGCCAGACTCAAAACATTATAGTAGTTATATATAGAGGGACCAATGCTGTTATATACTTAGAGCATGTACTTCTGGAAGTGGCATGCAAGCGTTGTTATTGTTTAGTGGTAAAGTAATCGTTGAATTTATAATTACACAGGGCGAGTCCAGAATTCCATATGTTAGAAATCATTTTTTTCGTAGGTTCCACATAAGCAGTTGCATATATAGGGTGTTTAAAATATAGAATAAAGTGCAATTATAACTAATAAAATAACTAAATTTACAGGGTTCTTGGAATAGAAGGTGCAGTAGAATTTCAGATATACAAGGTGGCGGAAATGGAAATGCAACATTTCGTAACCGATAAGCAGTTGTACATATAGGGAAGATGAAATATAGGGTGAGAGGAATTACAGATATACAGGATGATGATAAAAAATGTTAGAAAAGGAAATGATTTATAGAGTAGCCCACGAAAAGTTCCATATTTATGATGATTGAAATATAGGTCGGAGTAGGATTATAGTTTCAGAAGATAGTTAAAAATTTCAGAAATATACAGAGTAATTACGGTGGCTCATAGGCAGTGGGATATACAGGATGGTTTACCGGGTGGTTCAAAAATGTTAAAAAATATTATGCGTGGTCCATGAGCAGTTGCATATACAGGGTGGAGGAAATATATAATGAGATGGAATTATTATAATGACGATTTTAATAAATGTTAGAGAATTGAGTGCAATTATAGCTATACAGGGAGGTTAGAAAAAATAAATATGTAGGGTAGCCCATTAGCGGTTGAATTGTGGTCATATTAAATTAAGAATTATGAATTTGAACACAAATAAAGTCCTATGAATTATACCTGAAAAAAAAACTTGAATTTTGTTACTTATTTGTGGAAGCGAGATGTAAGACCGCTATGATTTTCGAGGAAACTATCACACAGAGGTTTCAAATCTGGATCCGATCCGTGTAACTGCTGTTCTCCCTAAAGTCCTAGGATAGAATGTCAAGATAAAATTTCAGGTAATTTAACCTGCCAGAGATATGACACAATTGGTCGAATTTCGACCACTGTGCGACAGCTAGTCAATATAATTTTTGGCTGTATAACTTCCATAATACGAAAACAAAAACGATTTCTATATAAACGTTTCTGGATACAATTTGAAAAGATGTGTTTGCAGTTGATTTTACATTATTAGTAATATTCAATGTCTGGGGTTAACATGTTTTACTACATAATATCGAAATGATAAATATTTAAAAAATACTTTAGGAGCCATAAAATCTAAAAATTTATGATTATGTCCCAGATTGATAATATTCAAATATTTTTAGTTTTGTTGTGTCTATTCGAAAATTTAAAAAGGCCTTTCTTCGAGCTACATTCGATCTCTTCTGCAGATTATTGATGGTAAGAAAAATGTCGTAACATAAATCATTTTTAGTGACTCGAAGATAAAACTCATAAAGCAATTAGGTTTTTTAGAGTGAACCAATATTGTTCAGTAATTGTCTCATATACAGTTAATTTAAAAGCCAAACGTGCAATACCTAATTTTTTGTCGGTCAGTCATATATCACTAAACGCAAGCCTTGTTTTGTCGCTTTGGGGGTCTACAAAATGTGGTTTCGAATTATGAGTTCGTAAAACTATTCAATGTGGGCTGTTATTTACTCAAAATCGTTCAAGTTTGACCAGATTATTAGGACGATACTGTTCATCTTAAGAATTCAACAATCGTGTGTGTGGAGAACAATATTTAAAAATCTGAAGCAAATCAAAGTTTCACCAGTGCACCCTTAGGGAAATTTGTACTTTTTATTAGAAAGTGGCAATCGGTATATATATATATATATATATATATATATATAATCAATCGAATTTTGTTAATTATTCAGTTATTTTTTCTTCAATATTGTCCAAACAACGTAAATAATCTTTGAGACTTAAGGCAATAAATATGTGGTGATAACTGTTTTGTTTAAAAGGTAATAGGTGAACAAGTAACATATATAAAAAAATGTGAAGAATTTTATGATGAAAACCTGGAATAAAATAATTAAAAAATATGGAAAATAGAAGAAAACTAAAGATATATATGAAATGAAATTAATTGAAAGATGGCGTGTTTTTATTTGGAATTTCTTACAGTAAAGATAAAAAATAACAATTAGATTTAAAAATGTGGCAATGAGTTAATTCAGGATATTGAAGAGAGCTAATTAAACAACTGAAACACTAAGTTTATAATTGAGTTGAGACAGAAAAAATATAATGGTACAATTGCAATAGGACGGATAAAACATAGCTGACATAAAATGCTCCAAAATAGGAGAACTTAGTCAATATCTTTAAATATTTTTTAAAAAGGCAACTATGTAAGAAAGGTAAATATTAGTAATTTCGACAAATAGCAGAGGATACTGAAGCTGATGAGAAAACATCTTCAGTGATTAGTAGAGAAACATAAGGCTACAATAATTTTATCTCAGTGGGAAAAGAAAAATCATCAAATAAACCAACAACAAATTAGCATAAATGAAGTAAAAAAATTGTCTATGTAGGTTCACAAAAATGCGAGATAAAGTTATCGCAGAGCAGATATGCATTAGGACAAATGATTTATGAGAGAAAATCAGGGCCTACATTGAAGGTGATAATAATAGAAAAGGAGACACAAGACGAAAAATTAAGAAAAATATGAGATCTCTTCAACACATACATATTTAAGAGCGAAATCTCAAAGACCTGGAATAATACACATATTTAAGATATACCGTAATAAATTATGTAATAAAACCATATGGTAAACAGCAAAAAACATTTGGGAAGAATCCTTGATAAATAGACAAGAATACGGAAAAGAAAAAGAAGTAAGACTATAGAGGTAGATTCAAAACCACTAACTAAAATGGAATGTGTATGTTAAGGAACAAGAGTAAATGTGCAAAAGAGGGTAAAAGAAAATTTGTATAAAAATATTATTTTAAAAGAGAAGCAATGAAAGTAACAAGAGACAACCATAACGAAGTAAAAACAAAATTCGGTGAAACATTGACGTACAAAATTTGTTAAAAAAAAATAAATGAGGGAAAGTAGGTAATAACTAGAAACATTAGAGGTAGTAGGAAACATAATAGTAATCAAATTAGTTAAAGTTTATGGAACAGATGAAATGATTCAATTTCTTGGATAGAATTGTCAAGAATGGTCATGGATGATATGCAAAAAATAAATATACCTAGAAATTGGGGAACAACCTAATAATATCAATAAATCAGTATAGGACAAACAATTTGTAAACTGTGTATTAGAATACTATACAGAAAATATTAATACAAATATAAGTGGTATAACCATGGGATGATTTAAGAAGAGCCGATTGGGGTGATCGCCCCCTCCACCGAGAGCTTCACAGTTAGTAAATTTAGAGCTTAGAAGAAAGTATCTTCTATGTGTTTAACCCTTAGAACTGCTATTTTTTCTGTAATACGCCAAGAAATTACAAAATTATATTTAGGTACATTGACTACAGGATGAAATAGCTCCCTGGAAGCACTTCACTGGATCCTGTCCTGGATACAACAATGAGCATTCAGAAAATGTTGACCAAAAAGCGATCTAATATTCACCTTAAAATCATTAACCATAAGGGAACAATGAGAATACCTGTTTTGCTATTACAAGATCTAAAAGAACCTGATTCTCTAAACGGTTATAAGCACATATAGGAAACTGCTGTAATAGACAATCAAGGATAAAAATTTCATTTAGGAACAAAGAAAAAATAGAATTAAAGGTAAACAAAAGTAAAGGTACCTAACAATAATTATAAAAAAGATAAAAATAAGAACACAGCAGTAGAGAAATTAAAGGTACAGGTGATATTATAGGAATACTGTCAATGTTTGAATATTTATAATCAACAAATATATTATACCTGTAATAAAACAGGATTAATTCATAAGAAACTAGAAAATCATCTAAAAATTATCTTTTATAATTGTTTTTATATTAATTTTGTGAAGAAATACAAATTGAAAAGTCCAAAAATTTGACAGAATTGTTCTATGCAAGTTTCTGTGGTCATGTCTGAACCTGTTGTCTTACAACTTATTTTATTGATTATAAGGTAAATGGTGAACTTTATTTATAATCTGTAGGAAAGAAGTATCCTTTGCATTATTGAATAATAATTTTTGTGCATAGTAGTGTTACTGAACACAATATACAAACCATTGTCTAAGTACTTCTTGGGAAATAACACTACAGTTAAGAAAATTGCTGTATATTCCAAACGTTTCGGGGTCTAGGTCAGACCCCGTTGTCAATGCTTAAGAAACTATGGATAAGAAGGGCACAATTCTACGATGTAAATTAAAATATGTATTATTTGATTTCTGACGTAACTAAGAGAATTTTATTTGTAATATACAGGGTAGCACAGAAACTTCTAAAGATCATATAATCAGAAAGTTCCTTTCAAATTGGAAGAATTTGAAAGGGAGATAGATCGTCAGAATGGAATGATGCAAATAATGAAATAAATAAAACCAGTGCCTGAAAAAGCGTAAAGACCAAGTGAATAAAAATACCATGCTTGTTATTTTCAAAAGCTTTACAAAGTTTTTGACAATTTTGTAATTTAATCTTTAAAAAATCTTTAGTATGCATACGTCATGGGTTTTCCCAAACTTTGTAAAACACGGATCTAAAAGTTATTAAAAGCATTCCAAAGTTGGATTAACATAATAATCTGTGGAGTATGAAACAGAAGCAAATATTTTAATGCCGAGATAATATCTTCTATATACCGAGACGGCTATTAATAGCACTTATGCAATTGTGAACGAAACCACGAAACGATTAAAAGATTTCTTAACGTGACTATGAAAATTTCCGACGATAATAATCAACAAATTATTTATTATATCGACGAGGGTATAGATGGGATATTGGATGAAAAAACTGTCACGTTCGTCGTGTATGAGATTATTGGAAAAACGTTATACTCAGAAAAAATAAACGAGATCCTTGTAAAGTCTACTCATATTTACGATCACCAAGATCAAGGTTACGTAGAACCTACCTTCGGGCTACCGCATTTGGAATATGATTCGATTATTGAATTAAAAACCTTGTCTGTAAATCGTGTTCAACACCTAGCAACCAAAGGAGCAACGGATCTGTTACTAGAACTTGATTAAAAATGTATTCTACTCGTCTAACCTCTTGAAGTAATTGCACTTGTACGGATTTTGAACACAAGTTTTTTCTTAAATGATTTTTTGTTTTAAATAAAATTAAATAAAATTGAATATATTGATGTTCTTGTGAATTTTGTTATTTTCATTTATTGCTTGACCTACTTCCCCTTGACTTAACAAAATGTTTTCTTCTGTTGCATTTTAAATGTTTTAAGTTTTCTTCAACTCTTTTATTATTCATGGATTTATTTACCTAATAATTCCTCTATTCATTTGCTGAGGTTGAACATTTTCAGTGCAATTCTAAAGTCTTTATTGCATATTATTTCAACTCTCCCAAAATTTGGGATTTAAAACTCAATTTAACGAATTAACAGTTTTCTCAAATAAACATATTTTTTTAGCCTATGCATTTCTTATATACATGGTCTCGAAAGCTTTTTACGTGATATATGTACCGCTTCATGTTCACTCCCTGTTTCTATTTCTTTGTGTTTAGAAATGCATATAAATTTCAGGAGACTTAAAACAATTTCAGGAGTTAATTAGCGTTACTGTGGAATCGAATTGAACCTAGGCTTAGTGAAATAATTCACTATTTTAACAAGAGATATTTAACTAATATGAGGAGTGGTCGCCCAGTTGTCGAATTCGACCCTATTTAATCAAATTGTAAAAAGTATTTTTATAATCAGAGTTTGGAGAAAAAATGCAATGCTAAAATTGTTCACTCATTGACTGTAAAAAGTAATCACAAATATCGGTACCGAAATATTTTGACGACCCCCCAAATGCTCTTGCAAATTCGATATAATAATTGGAAGATTGTTCTTTGCAACGTAAAAGTTTTCGTCATTTGCGGTTTCAAAAGGTCGGGAATATTAAAGAAAAGAGAGAACCAACAACCCTAGGAGAACTTAAATTTAATACAATCTCTATTGTCCGCTTACAATTTTTACACAATACCTTCGGGAAGGTTGTGATAATAATATATTATTCAAATAATAAATTTACATTAAAAACAAAATAATATGAAATTTACGGCAACGCGTTCGAAAAATCAATACTGATCTACTATTATTTTACCACTAAACAATAACAACGCTGCAGTCCAGAAGGAATAAGTATATAACGACGGGTTCTTCTATATATAAATTCAATGTTTTCGTTTTGACGGCCTGGTGGTGGCAGGTAGTTGTTTGGCTCAAACGTAAATAATGAATTTTTATTATATTTTATTTCAATGTTATAAATAAATAATAAATTTGCTATTAAACACAAAAATAAAGAAAATCGGTTGATAGACAGAGGAGAAAATGGACAAGGTACTCAAACCTGTAAAGAAACTAACTTTTCCTGTGATTTCAACTTCAACGTATTTTTTACAATTCTTAATACCACAAAACGATAATTTTGTTTATGCACTTAATGTTATATGAAGTATATGGTATATGGTCCATTATTAATAGGCATTGCAACCTACTTCCAGAAGCGTATCTTCTCATCCGATTCTAAGGAGGAAATTTACTCTAAATTCTAGAATTATTGAGAAATGTAAATATAAAATGTTTACTTTATAAGAACTTGGCCAGAACAAATGTCAAATGGGTAACTAGAAGCTACAGGTTGTAACGTTGCCCTTATTTGTGGTTTTCTGACTTATGTCTTACTTTGAGCCCCTAATTTAAAATTGTATATTAATTGAATGTTATATTTGTATATTGTCTGTTGACTTTCCATAAATTAAAAGACTCTTAAAACATAACCTGGCCTCTGTTTCTTACATAGAAAACTAACTTTTATCGGTATTTCAAGGCAAAGAAGTGTCAAGATCATTTTCGTGAGTTTTTACAATTTTTATTTTTATGTTTTCTTGGGAATAACACCACAATTAAATAAAAAGCTGTATATTGAAAGGAAATTCCAAACGTTTTAAAGTCGATTCTGACTTTAAAAATGGCTTTAAAATATGTATTGAAAATGTAAATTGTAAATTGAAAGTTTTTAATTCTACTAAACTCATTCTCTGATATTCGACAAGAAAAGAAGCTGTGTACATACCCAATATCACGTTCTAACTTAAATTTATTATAACGATGAAAATTTATTCTATCTCTAATATATATGCTCTGCATTCTTCCACCGATGTAGGGTTAAAGAAATCTTAAACCTTTAGGAATAATCCTCATCTCTCGACATCTTCACAAAAATGTCAGGCTATTCTTGGTTCGAGCAAGCTTCTTACATAAACCTTCTAATTCTCTAAACACTTTAGTCACTACAGTCCCATAGCTGGTTTTTAATTGTCTTCTAAATGTTATTTGTGGCATGTTCTTGATTATTTTTATGTTTTCTTGTGAATAACACTACAATTGAAATAAAAAGCTGTAAAGCCATTGACAACGAAATCAGGATCGACATTGAAACGTTTGGTATTTTCTTTCAATATACAGCTTTTTATTTCAATTGTAGTGTTATTCCCAAGAAAACATAAAAATAATCAAGAACATGCCACGTATAACACTTAGGAGACAATTTTTACAATTTGTTTTGGCTCAGTCAAGTTGATGTCACACATTATTCTAGGGTGAGGTACGTGTAGATTTTTATGCTTGAAGACTACATATGCACGCGACATGGCAAAGATTGCCCTTTACACAGAAAGTTGTGGTGTGGTAGCTTTGCAAAAGCAGTCTATTACCATCGCTCTCGTGGATACTTATGTAACCTGTACAATAATACATTAACTGATAAAAGTACTCGCGTATAAACCCATAAACAATTACCTTGCATTAAACAAATATTATAATTGCCAATCAATCAGATTTTTAAACGTCTAATCTCCCAAATCAACGGCTATTTCTTGGTTCGTGATCAATTTGTTTAAAACTCAACTCCTTTACACCGTCAGCCGTATGTAACATTTTCCACGTTGCTATTTTGATTTCATTATCTTAAACTTACAAGTCATGAACTTGAAAATAACCGTTTGTACAATAAGTCTCTAAACGTAGTTAGCGTTTTAACAAATACCTTTTAAAATTTAATTGTTTTTTATTCTCAGAAATTGTTAGACTTCATGCATTTTTGGTACGCAGCATATTCTTAACTTTTAACTAATATATGGTCTGTTGAACGGTATTAAAGAAATACTGAGTTTAGTTGATTTTTCTTTCGAAAATTTCTAGAAACAGTTAAGAAAGAATTTGCACAGACAAGTTCTTTCAACATAAATTAGAGGCGTATTGTACTCTAAAGTACATTTCAAAAGACTTATGGACACGCGCACCAATTTCCAGTCGTTTGCGGATTTTAAATGCGGTTAAACAATCACGTACCAATTTCAGTTAATTCCACAGGAGTCAGACAGTTAAGAGCGAAGATTATACTGCATTAAGACATTTATTTGTCTTGGGCACTCCTTCAGCCCAATTTTCCCTCAAAGACATGATCACTGTATAATCTTCATCTTCTTCATCAAGCTTGTCTCTTGCAAGACGTTTATGTCTCTGATCTTTTCGATCTTATTAGCCAGATACCAGTGATATTAGAAAAAATATATACTATTTTTATACAATCTTATTTACAACGCGAGGTAGCCTTGGAGTTCCGGCTATCACTAATCTAAACACATATATTCACTACCATAGAGTCTATAACATATTTAATTGTCTTTATTCGAGGAAAATTTCTATTCTATTTCTATTCAATTATAATCAATTATCGGAGTAAATCTCAGCACTATATACTGTTTCTAATGCTCTTACATCACTTTACACTACACTTTGTACATTTTTTAATTTTATATTATCTAATTATTATTAAAAATTTTGATTTAAATTCTAGATGAAATAATGTACATCCCGCCATCTTTATCGGAACTTCCACTGTCTTTATATATAAATAGGCAAAGACAAAACTATTAGGTACCATTTTCTCTTCTGTCTCTCAACCGATTTTCTTCAATTTTGTTTTGTTTAGTAGCTACTGACGACCTTCAGTGCAGAATGCTAATATTAATTTACAATATTGGTTCATTCAGTAAATAAAATATAATAAAAATTCATTATTTATGTCTATATTGTCAACGCCAAATAACTGACAGTGCGGCCGCCGCCAGACCGTCAGAACCCAAAACATTGAGTAATTATATATAGAGGGACCGATCGTTAGATGCTGTTATATACTTAGAGCATGTACTTCTGGAAGTGACATGCAAGCGTTGTTATTGTTTAGTGGTAAAATAGTCAATGTAGTAGATCAGTATTGATTTTTCGGACGCTTTGCCGTAACTTTCATATTAAATATTCTGTTTTTAATGTGAATTTAATTATTTGATTATTGTATTATTATCACAACCTTCCCGAAGGTATTGTGTAAAAAATTGTCAGACAGCGGACAATAGAGAATGTATGAAATATTTAAGTTCTCCTAGGGTTGTTAGCCCTCTCTTTTCTTTAATATTACTGAACTTGATTGAAACTGCAAATGACGAAAACTTTTGTGTTTCAAAGAACTTTCTTCCAATTATAATATCGAATATTTTGCCAGGAGCGGTTCCAGTAAAAAATTTGGGGGGTCATTCATTTGTCAAAAATATTTCGAATACCGATATTTTTGATTTTTATTTTCTGTTTATTTCAATAGATTTGTCAATATGAGTGAACAATTTTGGTCATGACATCCACTTCTCCGGTTTCTCCACAACTCTGTTTATTATAAAAACATACATTTACAATTTCATGAAATAGGGTCGAATTTCGAGCACTGGGCGACTACTACTAGACATCATTAAGTGATATTATCATATCATCATGTGTACTGTCTAATAACTTGTTAAAGTAGAGAAAGGTTCCCGTTCTATTCCTTGTGGAAGACCCGTTTACACTTCAACACTTCACGATATTCACTTCCGGCATCTTTAATCTTAACCCGCTGCATTCTGCATTCCAAATATGAATTAATAAGCTCGTGAGCATTGCCCTTATTCCACAGAAATATCATTTTCTAACTAATATATTGTGATTAACAGTATCCACAGCTTTCTCTAACTAAAAAATTAACTGTAATCCATAAATATTATTTGGTAAAGAACTTATTGTTCTTAATCATCAACAGAGTATCTCACTAATACCTAACACCATCAATCCATTAATTTCTCTATCCAGAGTGTAATTATAATTTAAAAAACCGACTCTCGACTAAAAATTGCACTTTTTTTCTCATCCGTTTACTTTATACACTGGCAGACCGCATGTTGGTCTTCTGGAGTAAACTTACCTATATTGATTAACTGTATTAATCACATCTTGAGCGGCTATATATTTAATTACTTTTTTAGAGTCTTTTAAGGGAAAGTGAAAATACAGGCAGAAACAGAGTTGTTTACTAGGTATAACTAGCACTTCCTAGGGAAGTTATATTCTTAACTTCTGTTTTGCTATTACTTATTCTTCATAAATGTTAATTTAAATCTTCACTATCTATATGTAAATGTGCGAACTTAACCGGAAGTCGATTACTTAAGTCGTCTATAGATAACTTACGGCATCTTTATTACCTGTTCTGTTCATGAAATCTTGTTGTGGTTTTCATATATGTTTATGCTTGTTCACAAATTCTAAAACTCTTTGGTAAACCATTTTTCAAAAGATTTTTGCATCTACACCCTCCATATTCTCCAGATCTGGCACCATCTGACTTCTACCTGTTCGCAGATCCCTAAAAGACATTTCAGTGAGAGGATTGGCTCTGAGGATGAGGTTGTAACCGCAGTTGAAGTTATTTTGAAGCAAAATGCAAATTGTTCGATATAAAACACATCTAAAGTTCAGAAAATTGTTGGAATAATAGTATCGCTATGAGATCGAATTTGGCAAAAATGTGTATTAATGGTTACTAGTTACACATTAATAAAGTCGTGCATAAACCTATAAACTATTACCTTGCATTAAAATAATATTATAATTGCCAATCATTCACATTTTTAAAAGTCTAATCTCCCAAATCAACAACAATTTCTCGGTTCGTGATCAATTTGTTTAAAACTCAACTCTTTACACCGTCGGCCGTATGTAACATTTTCTACGATGTTATTTTGATTTCATTATCATAAACTTACAAGTCATGAACTTGAAAATCACCTTTTGTATGACGAGACAGGTGTACGTCCGTAAACGTATGTAGCGCTGTAACAAATTATGTGTCCTGCTAACCCATCGAAAAGAAATGGCAGCTGAAATGAGTGTGTGTGTGTGTATACCGTGTCCGAGACACCAGGCGGTAATGACCAAATAACGAAATTAAGGAAAATTATAACCTGTAGGCGAATTAAATTATTGGATGACTTGAAAAAAGTCGGAGATTGGTAGTCATTCATTTTTGAATAAGTAGTCGAACCGAAGATCACGTCTTGTGGTTTCGATAAAATTGTCGAATTAATTCTGTGACAGTATCGGAAGCCAAGAATGTTTTACATAAATTGGTTAATAACAGGTTACGGGATATTATACTGTATAGTTTCCAAATTATGAAAATTGCTGTTTACTAATTGATAGTTTATATGTTCAGATAATGATTTCTAAATCAATATGACATGTTTCATCAAATCAACGTTTTGCACGGTATAAAATGCATATTTACTTTAATTATAAAAGCAGTTACTTTGTGATAGTCAATAATGATGATTAAACAAAGTCAGCAACTTTTGGAAATTAATGAACTATAAGCGATTTACAGCGATCTACCTGGTATAAGTTTTCCTAAATGGTTTGAACCAAACACATTCTAGCAGTTTTGGTTAATACCAATGACGTCACAAATGAACCCTTTGTTACGTCATTGTTTGAAGTATCCTCAACCGGTAATAACCCAAAGCAGTAGTTGTTTTTGATTGTCTGTCTCCTTTTTAAATGACATTTGAGGTTATGTATTTACTATTTTACCTGTTTTCGTACTCTGCTGGTAGTATAGTATACTACCAGCAGAGTCTAGACTGTCTATAGGAAGGCGTAAACATCACAGTCCACACGTATATATGTCTATAACGTTTTACTGGACTTCGGGCCTTATGCGCATGTGCGAAAATGCCCCAATTGACTCTTCTGTTGTTGGTTATGTTCTCTCTGTTTGATTCTTGGCAACGCTTGCGCAAACGGTTTAGGTACAGTAACACGGTATAATCTGCTGTCTCTCTTAGTCGGTTAACCTTCGGCTTACGGGCGATAGCAGTATAGTAGTATTAAGTATATGGTTTACATTTAACAATAAATACTGATCAGTTTTGCAAAAATCACTTAAGTACTACTAAAGAACCACATAAAGAAGAATTATACAAAATTTTAAATAAACAAAAACACAACGACTTTTCATATTATTTTGACGTTAAATCAAATTGCATTCTAGCGAATGAGTTTTGGTTCTACTTCAGTATTGAAAAGAGAAATGTCAAAGTACAACCACTGTCAGCCAAGTGTAGAACCAATGTTAAAATGTAGATCGCTGCAAATCGGCTTATTTGTTATTATATACTAACCTTGATTGCATATGGAGATGAGACATAGTTACAAATTCGTATTCTATGAATTGTGTCAGCTGATACAAGCGAGGGGGCATTATCTTAGAACATCTATTTCCTAAAGATACACTGCAGTGCATAAATATCATTCCAAGGCTAGTAACAAAGGGCTATTGCACTGGACTGGGAACTACATCCAATGAGATTATTGGCTGCACCTAACAATCGAGGGAAATAGCCTCTTGCTCCCTCTATTGCCCTATCTTTCTATCCTTGGCACTACATTTGTGCATTACAGGATACCTCCAGAGGGTCTATGCTCTAAGTGCATTATAATTACAGCTCCAAGAATGAGCAACAATTTACAAGACACTAGTTACAGATCAAGCAAACAAAAACTAAAATCCAGGCATCACCTAGAGCGACAAAACTCCAGAAAAACTCATACTGGGAGAACAGTCATCCACAAGTCCAAAATACAATACTCACTTTCCAAGATTTTTCAATCTATAGAACGCAAGATATATATTGTTTGTCAGATTTCATTTTTCGATAAAATATTAAATTCAATTATAAGCACTATATACATAAATAATTCTTCGAGAATTCAATCAGTTGAGGAGAGCGCAACTAATGAAGGTTCTCGACTAGATACAAACATTTTCTTGCGTTCAAAGGATTGAAAAATCTAGAAAAGTTAGTATTGTAATTTTAGTAAACCTACGAATTTTTGAATTTTTTCGTGTGATTTCTATCCGAGGATTTACAGGGAAACAGCGTTACACACAGTACGACACCCGATTTGGACTCTCTGTGAGCCAGATTTTTCGAAACTAATGGATGTCGGAATTCATTTCGTGATAAAGTCCAAAATAATTCTATCAATTTTTCATGTAAAGAGAATCTCCAACTCTTTTATCGAAAATTTACCTAAAGTTGTAAAGGTGATTGTAGCAGCTAGAAACTTGAAGCATGTCGCTTTAAATTAGTACATTTTCAATTCTATTTTTTAGCAAAAAATGCAATTACAGTTGATACAATAAGATTGTCACTAACATTATTACCAAGGTTATACAGTACAGTGACTAAACAATAAACCCAACATTATTAATATTTTTCTCAGACTTACAAAACACCGTTTAAATATCAGCTATCTTACAAATAATCAACAAATATAGCAATTAAAACAAATCTCTCTTGTGCTAACTACCAAATCTCAAAATTTTGCAGCTGTGCTAAATTCACTAAAAATCATCAGAAAAAAAGGCTGTATACTGAAAAATCCAAACGCATCCACCTTGTGCCAGAGATAGTTTAGCTACAGAACTAAACGGTACTCTCACGTGTGAACAACAAGTGCTCACGCTATCCGTTAGTGGTTTAGTTTAAGGCTAAGGCCAGGCAGCGCGTCTGGCTTCGCCGATTTGCAATCGTACGCCCTATTGTGATTGCGTTTTTTCCTGCTGAAACGCAGCGTGAAATCCCGTCAGTCTGGCCGTAGCCTTTTCTACCAGTGTGGCCACCCAACACAACGTGAAGTGACGATCCTATCTTTCAGCGGCTGACCTTCAAGATGCGCCGGACACCGACCCGTTGGGTGGAAATTCAGGCCGCGTCTGGTTTCGCCGATTTGCAATAGTACGGCCTATTCTTTTTGCGTTTTTTCCTGCCGAAACGTGGCGTGAAATCCCGCCAGTCTGGCCGTATCCTAATGCTAAGGCCAGACTGGCGGGATTTCACGCTCTGTTTTCTACGTTTCTTTTCGAGTTTACACATAGAAGGCCACACCAACGCCGGTTGCAGTCATTCCCGTGCCTTCTGTTTAGTCGAGCTCCATGACAAAATTAATACCGCGTTCTTTTCTACCAGTGTAGCCACTCAACAGCGTGAAATAATGCAGAAAAATGAAATCGATCCTATCCTTTGGCGGGTGACCTTGAGATGCGCCCGACACTGACCCGTTGGGTGGAAATTCAGGGCGCATCTGGCCTCGCCGATTTGCAATCGTACGGCCTATTTTTGCGTTTTTTCCTGCCGAAACTTGGTGTGAAATCCAACCAGTCTGGCCGTAGCTTAAGTGAAAATTCCGACCGGTCGTGAAAAGAACAAAGCTAATATACAAAAGGGTAGTGTATGTCGAGTCACTTATTTACAGAGCAAGTAAGTCCTCTGGCGGGACCGTTTGAATTTTTCTATTCGTGGTTATCAACTTGATACATTTCTAATATTCGATTGAAAACAACCGTAATGTCAATAATCTATTTATGCTAAAATTATTAATTTTGCAAAGATCAGCATCATGCAATGGTTCTGTAATTAAATTAATTAAAATTATGAAAATCACTTATAGACAGACCTAATATTGTTATTGTCATCAAAAAAGATCTCATGAGTACAAATCTGCAACTGTTATAGCTGTGCATTATACGATCTTAACTGTATTTGACTTATGTAGCCTAGCACCGCCTGGACAAAAATATTAGCACAAGGTAATATAATATTTAAAATGACTTACTGTAAATTTAGTATGCAAAATAAATTTTTTGTTATCATTACGAAAAAAAAAAGTTCTTGCCACTTAATTTAATCCCCGATTGATAACGAATGGCTGTAAACTGATTTATCTCTTTAATTTAGTGGCTAATAAAATACTTAAGACTGACAAATTATCATTAAAATGAATTCACAATGAATTTTTTCCATATAAAAGTGGCTTCAGCGTGATTATTTCGTAACTTTATTCAAATCTTTACAAAAACTATACGCTTTGCTATACAAATTAATTATGTCAACTTGCAATTGCAAAAAATTGTATAGTTTAGTTCCTTTCACCATTTAAAACCGTATTTCAGTCAGAGTAAGCGAATATTTCAGGGTATAATATAAATGATGCAATTAACAATCTATTTACAAAATTTCATAAAAAAATGATTTAATTCATTGATTAAGAGAAAAAAATAAGCCTGTAAGATGATGAATATTATTTTTGTTGTTCACCTTATGACATTTTGTCACAAATTAAAGTCCAATACTGGCACACATTTTTGAAACAGGTTTAAATAGAAATATTGATTACAGTCGCTTATATTCTTTGATGCTTTGTATTTTTCAAATTTTAAGTTAAGTTTATAATATCCCCATAATATTAACATGATCTCTATATTTTTGTGTAGAAATTGAGGCCTTACATATTTTTACGTATTTTTTAGTTTAAATAAAGTGGAATTTTGTTATCTTTCTATTATAAATTTTGAACATATCATTGTAAACTTACAAAAAACAAGCATATGTATGTTTCGCGAAGAACTCTTTAATTTGATGAGGTTATATAAATTTTCTTTGGTCTAATTTTCTGCTTAATCCAGCCCAAATGAAAATGAGGATTTTCGCTTCATTTTTCCTGTTCACTTTTGAATTAAGATTAGAAATTTCTTTTTTTCCTGTAAATTTTGAAAGAGGCCTATAGTTTTCTGTTTTTTTTTTCTAAATCTTATACAAATTTGATTTCTGAGTTTTCGAAAATCTGAAAAATCTTCATTACCTCTGTTTTAAAGTGAACGTTTAGCATCTAGAGAATTATGTTAAATCTTTTTAGAAACAATAACCACCTTTGAACAGAAAGCTTTATATTCTATGTAATTCTACGGAAGTTACAAACTTAAAGCAGCTTTCGTTTTGCGTTTCTTTGTGTAATATGGTTGAATTATAAAATTTTATGCTAAGACCAAGTCACCAGGCATGTTCACAAATTTTTGACATATCGAATTATCTTTGCTTTATATAATTTTTGTGTTCCTTTACTCGTACATATAGAGGTCTGAAGGTTTCTCCAATATAAATTATTATTACATTCGCAAGAAATTTTATAAATCTAAGTTCTTGAGTTTTAAGTTGTGTTATTTGGTTTAGTTTTAGATATCATTGTTATTTGCGTATTTCTTATTAATGTTCTTGCATTTTATCTTGGGTACCTAACAATACTGCTTGGGGCTCTTGGGCGTGGAATGTTAATATTTGTTTTGTATGCCAATTTTGGTAACCTTTTATTAATGATTTTTTTGGGATAATTATTAGCATAAAGACATTTTTTACAAATAGAACAGTTGGTTTTTGCTCTATCACATTTTTATAATATTTGGATAAATAGAGTTAAAACTGAGTCAGATTTCTGTAAATTTCTCTCTCAAATGAATTTTTGTAGTAATATATCTAAGAAAGGTAGTTGTCTGGTTGGAGCTTTGTCATTTTATAGTTCATGTAAGTCTACAAAACAATTTTCCCAAAAGTAAATATGTCATGGACATAAGCCCCACAAATTGTCTTTTGTGCTTAAAATTTTTCCAAGAAAATGTTGCTTAAGCAGGTGACAGACAAGAACGCAAGGCCATGCCAAAATCTTGCTGGTAGAAGTCCATGTTGAGTTGAAAATATGTGTTGTTTTCAAACAAAATGATATTAGTTCCATTAAATACAATGATAATAATCACCGGGTAATTGTGTAAGTTGATTTAAATATACTAATTTAAAAATTAAAAACCTGACATTGCTATAGAAGCTACTAAAACGGATTAAAATAATTAGATAAATCCAATATTTATGTAATTTTCATAACCTATATAATTCAATATTTGATTTTCATGTAATTTACAGTTTTCGAAAATAAGTCCATAAAGTTTGTAAACTCTTAAAGTATGTATACTGTCTAATTTACTTATATTATTTCTTAAAATAAATGATTTCTCTCTTAATTCCATACCCAAAATTATTTAAAAACGACTTATCTACCTATATTAAGTTTTATTAAAAAAAAATTATGTACAATTTTCTTTCAGAATCTTGCTATATAAATTTTTTTCTCTTACAGAAAACATTATTGTTTGATGACCCCTGGATTTTTAGATTTGTTTCACTACTCTTTTTACAATGGGTTTAAATTTGAAATTTCTTGTATCTTGTCTTCCTATTAAAACTCAATACAACTGATTTTTACTTGATTTGTTTCACTTTATTTGTTTACATCTTTTTACTAGTTTAGAATAAATAATGGCCATAAAATATAATTTGACAATTCAACTATACTTCACAAAGAACAACATAACACACAACGAAAAATAGTCTGCCTTAATTGAATGAAGAAATCGCTTCTTTCTGTAGAATTTTGTATCTGGTTCAATTAAGGAAGAAATTATTAATGTAACCTCTTTTACCTATTAAAGGTTTTTCCTAGGTTTTCCCTCGTTAATGGGAATACAATAGAATTCTGTATTTGAATGTTCACTTATAAATTTGACAACTCTTTCAAATTCTTCTAATTTATCTTAATTCATGATCTTTAGAATTTTTTGTGCTACCTTTTTAAAAACAACAAATTTTCTAATTCAATTTTAAATGTCAAATCAAATTTTCATTTTACAATCACACAATAAATATAAAGCCATTGACAACGAAGTCAGAATAGACTTTGAAACATTTGGTATTCCTGCAATATACTAGTTTCATTTTATTGTGGTGTTATTCCCCAAAAAAACATAAATAAATACTACCTAATAACTTATATAGAGTGTTTACAAAAATAGTTATCGTCTATGCCTTATTTTGATAATTTATGTACACATGCTTTTCCACTTGTAGCTACCAATAAGCTTGCTTGACTAGAATTAGTACTGCATTTATTTGAGGATTTTATGAGAGTTGGACACCATTGGTGTATCAACAGAAGCTTGTGCCACTGCAAATAACCCTCTGCTTATTAATTACAATGTTGACAGGTTTAAGTAACTTAAGATTATCCGTAAAAAGTAGATCCGAGAACATAACTACTTAGGTTAAATGATTAATAAACAAATTAAAAAGTAGAGGGCCCAAGAGTGACCCTTGTGTCACCCCAGGTGAAACTTGAATCGATTTAGAGAAAATTGCATTCAAACGAACAATTTGAGTTCTACTTGTAGGTTAACAGTCTAGCAATCGCAGGAATAAATAGTTATAAAAAAGCTTAGCACTATTTCATCAGTAACACATTATTAAATATTAAATTAAGTTTTTATATTCAGTAACAAATTATAAATGAGTTTAAAATATACTATTGGAAAGGATTTAAATGCTATTTGAAACTAGACAGCCATCTGATACAGTCATAGCCTTTTTAATAGTTTTTCAATTTTTTTGTATGACATTAAAGTTTATAATCTTTCAAATGTTAACCATAAACATTCTCGAGAATATCATAACATTTAACTCTTAATGGTTCTAATAATAGTTTGAGATGAGTGAGCGCCTTGATGATGGTAATCCGACATGGAATTAGGAAGTAATTTTTGTTTATGTATGATGAAGCGTACTTCATGCAATACTTATTTACGTTGACCTTGCCTGAAGCCTTGACCTTTCGGCTCTCGCGTCCTAGTGAACCCACTGGCCAGCCGAAGAAGCTAATAGGTTAAATGAAATTTATTCGACTGGGTCATTATTTAAATTCATCTAACGTTCACTGTCTGCTTTTTGCGTATGTTGGGGGAGAGTCGGGTATTAAAATGCAAAAATTCACATGATCAACAGAATTAGAATTTCATTCCACAGCTTTTTATGAAATATATCTTTTATTTTCATAGTTTCTAGTTGATTGTCTAATAAGTGTCCAATGAAATATGATCGTGGTAAATGAAGTTTTGTAATTAGAATTAGTCGAGGTACATTAAAAGTAAACGGAGATGATGGAATTAATATTAATCATACTCGGTTACTACTAATTTATTACATAGTTTCCTTTCAAATAGTAATGCCTAATCTTTATTCATCCGGCCATTTAGCTGTGTCATCCTATGAGTGAAAGTCTATTAGAAAGAAATTATGAATGAAAATAATGTTTCAATAATTATAGTAGATTTTCTGTACCTTATATATTAAGTGAACCTATTAGGAGATGTGTACATTGTATATAAAAGTTCGAATGAGTGGCCAAAAAACCTAAATGCAATAAATGGAACCTTACCAGAGTGTCTGCAATTAGTTTTTAGCAAAAGTCTAAAGGAAAATGGTTAACTGTCTCTTTTTCCATTTGTGTCAGGTAAATTTATATAGATATATTTGAAATGGGAACCTGCTTTGTATTGCTTGCACATGGTTTAAATGGTAAAGACACAAAAACAGTCGAATATAGCGTTTTGGGAAAAATTGAAAAAATGCACTTTTCATTGGATCACCTTGTATATTAACATAACGCTTAAAAATTATTATATCTTAACGATATTTTACTCTTATTAAGTTTGGCTATATAATTCAAAAAATAAAAACTATAAATGCAATAGTTATTACTCCGACAATAAATTCCAAACTTCTAGCAGTTGATTGGTTCCTCGGCGATTTAACTGTCACAGTAATCAAACCAAATAAATCACCAACGTGTTTTGTGCATTTTCGTGTACATGTCACCACATGCTTTTGCAAATTTCTTCCTGTAAACATAGTTTGTAACGTAGCCCCACATGTAGAAATCGAAAGGGGTTAAGTCTGGGGATCTAGGTGGCTAATAAATTGGGTCATTTGTGGCATTTCATCTGTCTCCGAATAATCTTAGCGGCAATATTTTAGAGTTACCAGACTGATGAGGTAGTGCTACATCTTACAGGCAATAGGTTAGTTTTATAGTCAAGTCAATGTCTTCCAAATACTCATCCATCGGCCCAGAGGTTACCAGGTCAAAATATCTTCTTCCTGTCAAAGTACCGCAGTATTTCAATGGATATAATACCATACCAAACATTCACAATAAATTTTAGTGAGGGTTTCTGGTTGGACTAATGAGAAATAAATTTTCCTGTGAGCAATACTGAACATTTTTGTATTTAAATATACCATTGTCGGTATAAATTGCCTAATTCCGCCCAATTGCCACTATTTCCTTGATAAATATTAGGCAATCATTTGCAAAAAGTAAGTCTTTTTTGAATTTCTTACTCTGACTTCATCTTGGCAATCTTCTTTTTTAGTTCTATTATCTTTTATTCCTTTCATAGCACCATTCGATTTTGCTGCTTTTACCTAGTATGTAACTTTATGGAGTTGCTGGTGAAGACGCGAAAAGTAAAGACCGACATCTAGGATTTTCGGGAAAACTAGCACATAGAGGTTCCGAATCTGGAGCCGTTCCATGTAGTTGCTGTTACCCGTAATTCCTAGGGTACAATGTCACGATGAAATTTTCAGGTTAGGTTAGGTTAGGCAACCATTTACAAAAACTAAGTCTTTTCTGAATTTTTTAGTCTGACTTCATCTAGGCAATATTTTCCTTTGCGTTCTATTATCTTTTATTTCTTTCATAGCATCATTCGATTTTGCTGCTTTTACCTAGTATGTAATTTTACGGAGTTGCTGGTGACGGACTTCTGGTTGGAGTGAAAGTTGCTAACGAAATCCTCATCGTCGTGTAAATTTGGCAACAACTTATTACTCTCTTCGAGGTGTCAATCTTTTGTACGCAAGACAATATGTATAATATATATTGTTTCTGGTTAGGGAATCTTCATCAGTTGCGCTTCCCACAATTGAATGTCCTCTTGAAGACTTCTTTATGTATTTGATACATTTCGTTAAATTTCAAGACGCGAGAAGTAAAGACCGACATTTAGGATTTTCGGGAAAACTAGCACATAGAGGTTCTGATTCTGGAGCCGTTCCATGTAGTTGCTGTTAACCGTAATTCCTAGGTTACAATGTCACGATTATATTTTCAGGATAACTTCACCTGTCTGAGATATTGAATACTCTCTTCGAGATGTCATTCTTTTGTACACAAGACAATATATATAATATATATTGTTTCTGGTTAGGGTACCTTCATCAGTTGCGCTCCCCACAATTGAATATCTTAGAAATTTGTACTGGAAGCAGTTTACAAAGATACAGTTTGATAATACTTATAACTGAAAAATATTAATATTTATTAGAGAGTAAGGCAGGGGCACTTTCTGTCGCTATCACTTTTTAATATATATTCGGAATTTGTTGAGGCGCTTAAAAGGTGTACCGATGAGATAAGAATAAACGGTATAATGTATCAAATATTCGCTATGCAGATTACACACTACTAGTTGCAGGTACAGATATCGGACTCCAAAATATAAAAAATATAATGAATATGACATGTAAAAAATAGTATGGCTATAAATATCAGGCAAACGAAGATAATATTAATATCCCGTAATTTTAACTTCCCCGTGCCTTTTTAAGTCGACGGAGAAATATTGAGTAGAGATGATCTTTTCAAGTAGACTAGACCATGACATAGAAACAAATTACAGGGTTGAACAAGAAAGACAAAATTTCTTTAACCTCAAGAACATATTTTGCGATAACAACTAATTATGGCCTTAGTCTAAGACTTATAAGGTGTTAAAACATAGCAGTTGAAATGTGGACATACCGAAGATTCCTAAGAATTCCATAGACATTGCATACGAGTAATGACAAGTTTTGAGAATTGCACAGAAAGATCGAAAGTGCCCGACGTAGTAAAAACCCGAAAAACGTGTTACCTTAGGAACTTTCTAAGAAATGAAAAATACTACCTGCTGCAGCTTATAATACAACGAACATATCGAGGGTGGACAAGGAATTAGCAGGAAAAATCTGTCATGGATGCGGAATATCAGGAACTGGACTGGCTTAAACTTTGAAAACCTAGTTCGAGCTGCTACAGACCTTTGCCCGGATGTAATCGCTAACCGATGACGATGACCTTCCCTAAATAAAGCACAAGCATCAACTGATGGACCAGATACGTTCACAGCCCACAAAACATTTTCCTTCAAAGTTTCACGTAAACTCGGAACATTTGATTTAAAAAAATCTACATTACTGATTTATATTATGATAATGGGATATACGTGCGTATCCATAAAAACTCTATTATCATTCAGTTCTAAATAGACGGATATCGAAACCTCTGCATAACAGGAATCATTTATGTGTTTATTTATCCTATAAAACTGTTGTACAAAGCAACTTCTAACAAGTAACTCAATTAGTTGTGAAACAACTGCTGACTTATATACATATTTCCAATATTAATTCTGATATCGTCAATTTCTTTCGAAATCAAATCATTCCTGTGCGTAACCATAAAACTCATCGGATACCTACACCGTGAGAAAACGCCACATTATCAACTAGAATTATAATAATGTGAAGCTTGCTCCCACACACCAGATCCGTCGTCCATCGCCGAACGGGACTTTCGCTAACATCTTCAAAAATCCTTATATACTGCAGGAACTACGGACAGTTATCTGATAATATTTTATAATGCGATATTTTCCTAACCGAGTAAAAGCTACCAGTTCGGCTAATTAATAACCGGATTCGTGGAGAAGAGCCATCCGAAGAAAAACACAACCATAAATTATTGGTATAGGCATTCGAAATCAGTATTGGCTTTTTCATCTAGCCTGCATCTATTAAATGACGTCGCCGTGGACGCATCGAGTTCTCACAACTGCGTGTTTCGTCCATTCGAAAAATCAACAACGGCTCACGTTATTACTGTCGTAATTATCATCATCGGTACTTTAAGAATACTCAGCCGTCACTAATAATGCCTACTCGTGTGGACTAAGTGATTGTTATGGGAAAGACTCGCAAGAAAACAAAACAATTGAGGTGAAAAATTGTTCGCATTTTTTTAATGAAGTAATTTTTTCAAGCTATAAAATGGAATCAAATTATTTTTTATAATGGTTATCCGTCGGTGATAAATACAATAAAATAAACAAAAGATCGTAGTATACCATACATAATTTGGTCAAGTACGAGTTGGACTCGCATACTACATACTACATACTAAGGGTTCCATACCACCTTCAAGATTCTAATATTACAGTTTCAGATAAACAGGGAATGAGTGCATTTTCTTATATTTGCCCTAATATCTTTTAATGGAAGCGTTTTAAATTTATTAAAAATATAAACATTCATTTTCCACACATAGACTTTTTATTTCATCTACTTTAGGATTCGTTTGATTTTTATAAGAATACATATGTATTTAATTTTCTAATTTGGCCCCCAAAAATTAACATTAGAGTTTTATTTAACTAACAAACTTTCAGGGAAGCCTTTTATAATCTACTGTCTGAATTTTGAGGCTCAGTAGATTGGAAGATAAAGGGCAAAATAGGTCAAGTTTTAAATCATAAATTATTAAATGAATTATTCAAATTATTTAAAAATACAAATAATATATATATTTCAAAATTTAAATAGTGTAGTTTCTAAAGTGGGAATTAAGTCGATGTTTAATATTTTTATTAATATCTTTTAAACAAATTATTTAAAAATATGATATATTTGTAATTCACATAATGAGCCTTTTATCTGATATGATGCGTTTGAACATTGAATTTTTATTTTCCACTTAATTGTATAATTTGTCCGTAAAATTACTATGGGGGTTTTCTAATAATTTTTCTTATAAATTTGAAGTGAGCCCCAGTACCCCTAATTATTTTCAAAATTTTAGGTAGTATGGTTTCGGAAATAAAGCGATAATTTTTTATATCTTTATGTTAATATCTTGTAAACAATTAATTTAAAAAATATGAAAAAAATGTATTTGTATTCCTCATAATAAACCTTTCATTTGATATATTGCATGATGCATTAAAAATATTTTTTTTATTTTCCGTTTAATTCTATAATTTGGCCCCCAATATTAATATTAGGGGTTTTTCCTTATTTTTCCAGTAAAATTCAGCCCTTTCATTTGATATATAACATGATGGGTTAGAAGCAATATTAATTTTATATTTTCCATTTATTTCTGTAATTTTCTCCCCAAAATTAGAACTAGAGGTTTCTCCTTATTTTTCCAGTAAACTTCAGGTCAGACTCTATACCTCTAATTTCTTTCAAAACTTTCCGTTTTATAGTTTCGGAGATAAGGAGGGAGGGGGGGAATGGGTAAATTTTGGTACATTTTCGTTAATATCTTTTTAATTATTATTTTTTTAAATATGTGTTCCTCAGAATGGGACCTTTCATTTGATATATTACATGATACATTTGAAAATTTTTTTTAATTTTTAAATTTTTATTTAATTCTATAATTTGCCCCCCCAAAATTTATATTAATGGTTTCTTCTTATTTTTCCTGTAAAGTTCGCGCAAGGATCTATATTTCCTATTTTTTTCAAAATTTTAGGCTAAGTAGTTTCTAGAAGTAACCCTAAAACCAAAATTTCTTCTTTCAACTTCTTCCGTCCAGTAGTTTAGGAGAAAATTGCAAAATTGCTGTAATGTGACAGAGGGAGAAATCCGGAGTGATATTATAAGGGTATCCGTATATTGTACATACGGAACCCTAAAATTAATTTATTGTAACTGTCTAACATATGTATTATTAAGTCTAGCGACTAACCAGCCAAAATACATTTTTATACAAAATTCGTCAAAACAGTCAACTTCCATAACGAAGCAGTCATTTGACAGTTCTTTTCTCCAAATTTCCGATGCCGTTCCTCTTCCTCTTTCGGTGCCGTAGTAGGTCGCCTAATGTAGGCGAAAATTACATTGACCTGTAGTTCGCAGCTTTCTGTATGTTAGCCAAGACGTCTGCTTCTTTCCAGATCCTCTGCTAACTTGATTTTACTTTTCCTTATAAGGTGAACGACTACATCGGTCCCCTCAAAGAATATGCCCTACGTCTGATATCTTTCTTATTTCAATAGATTTAAGTAATGCATTTGCTCTATTTAAAACTTCTTCGTTGGTCTGCATGGTTCTCGAGAGTATTTAGATCATTCTCCTATATAACCACATCTTGAGCGCTTCTAGACATTTGAGTATAGCAGCTTTTAAGCTCCAGGTCTCAGCTCCATTAACTACGGACGAAATGTAATATCTGATCACTTTTGATGAGTGTTTTAGTCTTCACTTGATGAAAATTCATTTTTAAGGTTAATTAAAAACACCAAGCACTGGGTAAAATAAATGCTAAAACTATATTTCTAACAAAGAATCTAAAGGTAGGGTAATAAAATAAGGTGTGGTCTTTCTTAATTGTGGCGGGGTGAGGGTCAGATAAATAATACATTTATGAAATATAGTTGACAACAATTATGTATAATGTAATATAATGTTACGACAATTCATCCGATAGCTGGTGCAATCGGCCATCAACTAATTCGTGAAAGGAACAGATACTTCTGGGAATCCGAAATGTTTTGTCTCTCAACAGGCCGACCGCTGCCGTTACTGGGAATTCCCTTAAAGCTTCCAGAACGCATGAAAGAAGTTTCCCGATAGTTCGTTGACTTGCCAGAATAATTACAAGAGTAATATATAAATACGGACAGCTGGCGATGGGATTTATTCTGTTTTCGACGGTCGTATTGTATAGTAAATAGTTTCTGTGAATATAAATTGTGTTAAAGTAGTGCAAATAAATTAGAGTTAGTTGGACTGTGTTTTTAAATAAATCCAAGAACTGAGCAGAACCCGTGTGTGAAAATAAAAACACTACGATAATATAGAAATGGATTTTGAGATTAAGTAATGGAGATGGATTAGTATCAGTTTGATCATTTAAGAGATTCGGAGAATTTCTGTTGATTTCGAAGGATTTAAGAAGATATAATTTTTTACTTTTAGATTGTAGATGTAAAATTTCGAATGGATTTTCAACTATAAGATTTTGTTTTAAAAAGTGGTCTCCAAATGTGGTTTTATTGTGTTGTTCAAAAGCTTCAGTGTGTTCGCGCCATCTTGAATTGCAAGATCTTCCAGTGTGACCAATATAGAAGTTGGGGCAACTCCCACAGTTCAACCTATAGACACCCGAGTTAGAATTTTTGTGAGTCTTATCTTTGTTATTTTTTATATCTCTAGAGAAATTGTTGTTTGTTGAGAAGGCTGTATGTATGTTCCTGTGCTGTAGAAATTGAGAGATTTTTTGTAAGGTGGTTCCATTGATTGTGAGAGTATCGTAGAATTTAGTTTGGGGTCAGTGGGATATATTTCTTTTATAGCAATTTTCTTTAAGTTTTGTATTTAATAAGTTGTCAATAAGTTTAGTGGTGTATCCATTGTTGACAATCATAAGTTTTATTCTTTCCAGTTCATTAACAAAGTCGGTTTTGTAGAGTGATATTGTCACGAGTCTGTGTAACATACAGTCATATGTAGCAAGTTTATGTTGTATGGGGTGGTGTGAACTTTTGTGGATGGTAAGGGAAGAGTGTGATGGTTTATGATAAAAGGCGAAAGTGTGTTTGTTGTCTTATGTTTTGATTGTTATGTCTAGGAAGTTTAGTGTGTTATCTGTTTTTGTTTCGAGTGTGAATTTTATGTCGGAGTGTAGTAGGTGTGGAGTAACTGTAACTGATCATTTTTTGCCACAATTTTGAGTTTAATTTATCGCTATAGAAGAACCGTTTCATTCTCAGAAAATTCTTGGTAGTAGTTTGTTTCACTTCTGCACTTAATCTGTTTATCTCGTTTTATTGTTATATAGCATGCTTGAACTAGGAAACACTTTCAACGTTTAGTTGAACTATCTGAAAGGAACTATCTGCATGCGGTCGCCAACTAAATGCACCACTTTTTCTCTTAGTGGAATTTATTTTTAGACAGGTTTCCCGTCTTGTTGTCCAACTTGAAGGTCCTGAATACTATCACACAATGTGACCTTATCGCCTAGTATTATCACCTTACTTGTTCACTCCATGGTCTTTATCTTGCAAGGTCTGTGTTATAGATCCGTTTGTTTTTACTCACTAAAAGGTTTCAGTTTGTGATAGAACCTCATCACTGGAGCCAAATCTGCAGTGGAAGTAAGATATGACCAAATCTAGTGAATATGGGAGCTCTTCAATGTCGGTGAATTTTCTTGGTGAAGTTTTATGTTATAGCTTTTCTGCTTGACTTCGTTATCAAATCAATCCATAAAGCAATATAATCGATCGACTAGCTATTCGGAAGAAAGTCGATGAGTAAAATTTCTTGAATGTACCTAAAAACAGAGCCCATCAACTTGCCTGCCTCCTGCTCTACAAATGTCTGATGCTACTACTACACCAGCACTTAGAGCTGATTTTATGTGAGATACTGAAACAAAAAATACTTTTTAACAGTCTATGCAGGTAGTGTTAATTCGACACTAATACGATACATTTTTATCCTGATTACGATACTCTGGTTGCATTTATCCCAATCTCCACAGCTAAATTGTCATTTTCCTGGAGTGTAAGTGATAACTTGATATCTTCAAGAAAAAAAGCTGCATGTCATTTGTTATTATGGACAGATCAAACCAAAAATTGAATTTTGCGTTAACTAAATAGCCTTTCAGAAGAGCTTTCACTAGTCATGACCTCATAGCCTCTAAGTCCTCTAACTCTGCGAGCGATATTAATAGGAACATTAATTTTGATAATTTAATGTAAAATTATTAGTTTATGTTGAAGTTTGTTAAGTAAGAACTAAAGAAAATAAATACAAAATTGTAATCTGTTTTGGAAGCATATTTCACAGAACGAGTTACTCTGAATAGTCTGAATAGGTTCGAGTATAGCTCAGCCATTTGAGCAGAATGGGACACGATAGAGTAGTAAGTCTAACAAGCCAAGATAAATCACCAGTAGGTAGAATATATTATAAAAACAACCCAATAATGGAACAGGCAGAGCTGCCTAACAAAAAAAAGGAAGTAGAAGAGAACACCCATATAAGGGCCGAAAACCCAACCTCTTCGCATTCTGCTAAGCAGATATGTTATATAAAAATCATGTTAATACTGATGAGCTTAACCTCATCAGTATTAAAAGTTTGAAACAATCCAGTGTACACTTTTGATAATCACAATAGGGGCTTTTGAGTTTTGTAATTTGTGAACATGCTTGGTATCTTTGTCATAACATACAATTTCAAAAGTCCTGTGGAACAATTTTGTCTTGGGTTAGTTTATAACGTTTTTCAATAGTTTTCCCTTTTGACTTTAGCGGGATCTCAGGAAAATTTCTTTGATCTCATTTTGGATGAATGTTCTATCTTATACCAATGTCGTACGTACTTAGGAGCGCTACATGAAATTCTGAAGATTACTCGTTCAAAGTCTTCCAATTTGAAAGAAGCTTTGTTATTTCACATAATCTATAGAATTTTTTAGTGCCACCCTGTATATATCAAAATAGCAGTTAATTCTATAGTTTTAACAGCTTTATTGTCGAATATTTAATTTCAACTTGTCATGCGAACCTTATAATTTTTAATTTTCTTGGTCAGATGTATTAAGTTTTACTAGTATTGAAAACGGATCTGATTTAGACCCTAAAACGTTTGGACCATTTGAAATATTCAAACTTTCAAGCAACTGTAGTGTTATCCCCAAAAAATTAGAAAAATACAAACCATAGATGTCACAACTATCTTTAACAAAACAACTAATTTTTTTTTATTGATTTCATAACACCAGTTTTTATTTGAATTGCTGCTATATCCCCAAACCAACCCCAACGCGCAAATCATTTAATAACAAACATATGTTTTCGGGTATACCATTAAATTTTCAAACAAAAATTCCCAAAAAAGATTTTATACCAAATATGAATGCATTTGTTAATTAAGTGTTCCTTTTGAAGTTCAACTTTATTACATGAGAAACTACGATTTTCGTTAATAGCTTTTACCTCTAGATGTTAATTAAGTAACTGTAAATGAGAAGCAATCACACTAGGTGTTGTTTTAGTGTCTTTTTATGGGCCTGTGTGGTGATGAAAGAAAATGTTTTCCTTCATTTACTCTTCCCGATTTTACGGCGAATATTGTGAAGTTTTTGTAACTATCGTTACAAGATTTGACGTATCCTTACGTAATGGTTATGAATGCATTTTGTATATTAGTAGTAGTAAACGTACGCTAAAGTCGATAGTGATGACAAAATTACGCAAATTAATATTTAGTTACTAGCTGAAACATGGTTTTAAAATATTACTTACCTAGTGGCACCCTTAGTCATATTAAATTGTCACAAGTATGTATCGTTTTCAATCTACTATCACTGCTAATATTTGTTCTTCCTAGTCGCCATTTTATTTCTTCATTTTTGTTGTTTTAGTAATGAAAAATGTTAGTAGATACAACCTCGATGCCCACAACAAATTTAGATGACTTGCATTTTTAAGTTAGTAGCATGTATACAGTCAGAACGGAGGTTTTTGCGGCCAGAGTCATAGCTGATTCTGCTTCATTTTTTCGAATTAGTTTATTTATATACCTAGACCGGGACATAAACAAAGTTTTCCGACGTTTCGCCCCCACTTATAAGGGGCTTTTTCAAGGATAAGACAAAAAACAAATCATTTAGAATTTGTACATCATTGTGGCAAGTTGAATAAAAAAGTGAAGTTTTGAAGTTTTCGTGAGAAAAAGATGAAATAAATGGAGTAGCCGCAAGGTAAGTAACATTTGTTTTGTTTTTTGTCTCATCCGGTCCAAGTTCGGAAAAACCAGCATCAGCATGTATACAGTGTCCAGATAACCTCTATCTGATTTAGTGCAAAATCTGAGTTTTTTATCTTAACTTCAAACGCAAAAATGTTGACACTCCAAGTATTCTAAAGAATGTTTGCAAAATGTTTTAGTATAGAATTTTTGATAGAAATCCAATATTGGTGGAGCTGTGGTTCTTGATGATGAAGGCTAGCTTCTGGTTTATTACCACTGTCCAATATTTCATGGTCCTGGAGCTCAATCGTTATCAAAAATTAATCTAAATGAAGCCTGTTCTCTACATTCGTAACGTTACAAACAAACGTTCAACAAACAAGACAATTCAACGAGACATATAAATAATTCAAACACTAATACAGAATTTGCTGTTATTGTACTTAATAATATTGGCCAACAAAAAGGAACAGACATTAAACACTCAAGAATCGATGTAGCAAACATAAAAAATGATTTGCTATACCCATGGCGATATTTAACTGTTCCTAAAACAAGCAATACAACATTGATCCAGTTTCGTTTATAGAGAGAACCACTAAATAAAGAAAAAAAAAGTTAGTCAAAGTCTAGTGCTTTTATTTAAAAATACACAGGTTTGTATATCATTGTTACAGAGAGAGCAATTAAATAAAGTAAAAAAGTCGAGTTGTTTTTATCAAAAAATACACACTCCGGTATCTGCTACACGGTCTGCTTTCAACTTAGTCCCTGTTTCAGCTTCTCCTGGTCCAACAGATCCTTCATATAAAAGATGTATACACATCTGTATATAGTCATAATGCCATGAACTAAAAGGAATAATGAAACATTCACGAAAACTAAATAAATCTCTCCTTAAAATGAGGGTTTTTACAACTAGTACAAACGCGATGACAGCAGTAGATCAATATATATTATCGATGTCAAATACAATGCGTTCTTCATAATAATATTTATTTTTTTTTAATTTACTTTTATTAATGCAAATAATACATTAATTTCAGTAATTTTACGCTTTAAATTAGCAAAACTAAAATTTTCTTATCTTTTTCAGATATTTAGCTAAAGCAGTGCTCACCATGACAACATGAAAGCATTAAATCAATAGAGTTCTGTATGAAAGAATGAAAGGGTAAAGCTGATCAACTTTAGTTAAGTATCATTTATATCATAGACATGTGATTATTACTGGTGTTTTTAAAAGAAACGAAGGATGTGTAGTTTTTATTGAAACTAGAGGTCGCTACCACTAGGACGCACATTATTCACACAAAGGCTCATCCGTTAAAAATCTGATGGAATACAGACTCACATTATTAATAAGAAGGATACCAAATAGAGGAAAGTGTAGTTCATACCTACATTATTGTAAACCATTGAAGCACTTGTTGAAGATTACTATGAGAACGAATCTTAGATAACCTAACCGAGCAGTGCATCATTCGAACATCCATAGAACCACAGCAGCAGCGGAACAAGACACAGAAGACTACTGCATTGGCTTAAGACAGAAAATGTACTGTGCGTTCGGAAGTACGAAGACGATATTTTGTAGGAAAATGTTTCGTCATCCTGACAGTTCACCTGGATCATAATTATGGGCTTCTGAGAGATACTAAAAAGGGTTTAAACGATAATAGGGTGCCTACTTTCTAGAAAGCAAGGGAAAAGTCGCAAAAGTCCAGAAAATTTTGTGATTATACACTTCCCAAAATTGCCCAGTGCATGTAAAATGAGACATATATTTAATTCGTGATTTAGTGTGAACCTTAATCTAGATTATGTAAGAATTTTAATCCAGGACTGGGTGACCTACACCATGGTCGTTTTTGGTCATAATCTCTCATTATGACCAAAAACTGCCATTATGATATTTTTGTCATAACTAGGTTACTTTTGTTTTCATAGTTTTTGTTTTCGTGTTTCAGTAAACTCTCATTAAGAGACAACAATGTTAAAATGTGTGCTAAACAATATATGATTAATATAGCATGGTTGTCTCAAAATCCGTTCTGCACTTTCTGAATAGTTTTAGAATGTCTAATGCCATATCTTATTTAAACTCAGTACTATGGGCAGGCAAGTTCAAATTTCTCCACGGCACCTAAAGATATTAAAAATATCGCGTTTGATAATCCGAGATTTTTTCTTTAAAAAAAAAGACTACCAAATGTAACAGAACGATGATTTCCATAAAAATCAGAATAAACCGTCTCACAATGCCAAAAGTGGGAATGAATCCAAAAAAGCCAAGACTGAGTGGTATATGTCACATTATATGCACTGACGATGATATCATATCCGCCGGAAGACTTGAATATAACAAGTTATATTTGATTAAATATCACTAATTATAGTGAAAGAAGCACTGCTTCAGTTAAAAGAATGTTCCTATAGCAAAAAACCATGTTTTAATAAAGAGCATGAAGGCTGTCCCTTAAAGGTAATTTTTTCAATAGTCTCACAAAAATGTCAAATGGGCATATTCATCAGATATATAAAAATAGAGGGTAAATTCACTGTTAGTGTGAACATCGTTGTCGTGGTACTGTTATATGCTTTACATTAATTATTATCGATATTAATCGTTGTCATATCGAGCTGGCCTGCTCGAAATTCGGCTGGTGGTAAAGCATCCGGGAAACAATTTGCAACAAAGGCAGCACGTAAACGTGCGCCCGCTACAAGCATTGTAAAAAACAACAGCCTTATAGACGTAGCTCTTCGTGAAATTCGTCGCTACCAAAAAAGTACCGAATTGTTGATCAGAAAACTACCATTCCAAAGACTTGTTTTAAGATTTTAGAGCTCAGCAGTAATGGCTTTGCAAGAAGCTAGCGAAGCTTATCTGGTTGATCTTTTCAAAGATACCAATTGCTGTGCTATCCACACGAAACGTGTATCCATCAGAGTTGAGATATTGATCATTCAACTGCTATAATCTACTGGATATATTTTTAGGGGGTTTGTCAGATGTAGGTCAAAGATAGCTTGGGAAAAATCAAGAATTACCCTGGTTAAACGAGCCGCTTGTTCCACTTATACTTCCTCTAAAGGATCAAATTTGGTGATCTTCTGGAAGGCCATCGAATACAAGGGACGGGCGATGTTTACAAAGGGCAGGGACGTAATAAACGCGAGCTTCATGGGGTACTATTGAAAGTCCCAATCCGTTACACGAAGTTACACGGACCTCAAAAGGGGACATGCTTATTCCTTTGGTGTAGTGCTCGTGCAGCCCAGAACATCACAAACCTATTCCTATTTCTATTAATATCTGGGGCCGCTTTAAGAAGATTTTTGTGTACGTCGACAGTAAAAACTCCCTCGGGAGATGCCGTAATCCATCAATCGGCAGGCATTAGGTATGTCGAAATACGCCTAGGTAGCAGACTAGAGTCACTTTCGGTATCGGCATTAGCCAGACAAATCGCTTTTCCAATTAGGAACAGGCATGCGCCAACATTACCTAATCAAGAAAGGATTCTGCAACTGTTAGTCCACCGGTGTCCGAGCCTGATGAGGTTTTCCGTGTTCTTACTGGTTTTTCCATAGTACTTTGTCATAGTAATAGTTTCTGCCGTAAACTGGAATGACATAGTTGACTGGGATTTACATTCTTTATACCAAAATCTCGTAGATACTTTTGGGAAAATCCAAAAAGTATAATTTATTTTGGACTATCAGCTTCTGTTGAATAGTAGTGGCTATGAATTCTCGACAAAATCAGCCATCATCGAAAAACTCAAAGAAATTTTTTTGGAAGGTACACCCGGTACGTAGAAACAAATATCATTCATCTGATAACTTATTTCGTTCAAGGATACATATAAATGATGTAGCATTCCACCTGTCGTTTGAAACCATGTCTAAGTTCAAGTTGTCGGGTACCTCGATCTCTCTTGTCTTCTTTATAACGGCCCTGTTGTACGGCGATGTTCAATCAATCAAAGAACCAATTATTATATAACAGTCTTAAGTGGTCACTCACTTAGGCAACTACTGTGCGCAGCTACGAGAATCCAATTAAATATCTTGTGTAAGTCGAATGCTGCCCCGGGCCGAATAGATAACACAAAGGCGAAGGCGATTTTCTAAGTAGGTTTTCTTGTTCGGTTCCAATAATTATCGATTCGAAAATAACCATCGGGTATTTTTGTCTTTTCTCTACAACGCCATGAGAAAGATCGGAGGAATATCCACCGCCGATGACGAAATAAAATGTATAATTGATGGAAATTTGTAGAGCGTCGTTTTATCAAGATTTAGCCCTTTTTAAACGAATCATCTGGTTTTCAATGCAATTAGGCCTGTTTCATAATGTATTAAGCAATGTTTTAGAAAAGAAAGATTATTAAATATTAAAACTTTATCAAACACTAGCTGACCCGCTCCGCTACACAGGCTGTAGAGAAATCAGCCTAAGTGTAATTTATGATCATTTTAAAATCGCTGATATTTTTGACATTTGCATCATTTGAAAATTTTATCAATTTTTGCAATTCTCGACATTTTTGTACATATTTGGAGTTTTTGCCATTTTTGCTGTTCTCACAGTTTTTGACATTTCAACAATTTCATCATTTTTAACGGTTAGATATTGTTTTTTTTACATTTGGCAATTTTCAGATATTAGCTAGCTGCTAACTGCTTTCCAGTATCAGTTAAATCCATTTTAACCGACTTCCAAAAATGAGGAGGTTATCAATTCGTCGTCACGTTTTTTTATATATGCTCAGTTATTATTCAATAACGGCTTAGGCGAATTTGATGAATTAAACGGCATTGAGTTAAGGAATACTACAGAAAGGTAGCATATAATTTTCTATAACGTGAGATTTAAGTTTTTCCAGAAAATCAGAAAAACCGTAATTAAGGGACTACATTTCTGTGAATTTCAATAAATCTACACTTTTTTCTTCATCACGGCTCAACCAATTAGAATATTTTAAATTGTATTATACAAAGAAATGCTCCAACATGATTCCATATCTTAAAAATATTTGCAAAAACACGGCAAATTTCAAGTGAAATGACTCAAAATATTCCATTAGAGTATCGAAAATATTTTTTTTAGGTAAGCGGTGTTTTCTATATGGTATACGATAGTAGGTGTGTGTGTGTGCATCGAAATTGTGTCAGTTGAAATATTGTCCGAAGTAAAATTACAGTTAGACAGGTGGGTTGAAAAAATCTTACAAATAAATGTGATATTGGGTGGTACATAAGCAGTTCCATAATAGGATTGTTGAAATATACGGTGAAATAGATTAAAACTTATACCGGGTGGTTCAAAAATGTTGTATTGAATGGCACATAAGTAGTTGCGTACACAAGGTGGTTGAAATAAGAGTGAAGTAAAACTACAGTTATACAGAGTGGATAAAAATAAATAAAAAAAATGATTAAATAAGCATATGCAGTAAGGATAAAAATGTTAGAAGCAATTGCATATACAGGATGATTGAAAATATGAGGTGGAGTTGAATTATAGTTATACAGGGTGGTTAAAAAGTGTTATAAAGTGTGGAACATAAGTAGTTGCTTATATTTGGCATATTGGGCGAAGAAAATTATAGGTACACGATTTAAACAATAGATAAATAGGAACAGTCAATAGGATGGAGAGGATTAATAATTATACAGGGTGGTTGCAACATCGTGTAAAGTTGAATTGTAGTTGTACAGGGTGATCCAGAAAATGAAAAAAAATATATAGTGGGTGACCAGTACACAGAAACATATGCTGGGTGGTTGCAATATAGGGTACATTAGAGTTACAGCAAGTTTTACTATTTTCATGTTATTGAGCCATACGATAAATCAATAAATAAAACAGCAAGTGGGCCAAATAATAAAACAAATAAAAAAAGTTAATAAATATGCAGATAATATAAAAACTACAAATTAGAGAGAGAGGGAGAGATAAGAATACGCTAAAATAATCAACAGAATTGTACCTTAAATCAAATAAAAAAAATATGTCAGAAAATAGTTATTCCTTGTACACGGTTTCTAAACGGTTTGTGTTTTGAGTTAGTGGAAGTCGGTTGTTTTGTAAATATAAATTATCTCTATTTTTTTTTAATTAGATTTTTTCTCGCGGTAAAAACTATGATATCCTCTATAGTAACACAGGTCCTATAGTAACTAAAAATTAGTGTTTCTCATTCTAAATGGACGACTAGACTTCCGGGAAAATGGCGGGACGGCCCACACGTGTAAATAGCTAGTTATAGATAATTAATAAATTAAAGTAGTCAGAATTAGAATTAAATAGGAAATAGTATTAGAAAACAGTGATTAATTATAAGTGCTAATAATCCTTGTGAAAAATGGCCAGTTTGAGACAGTAGACGTTGCCCAATAAGAGACGCTTTTGGAAGTGAGAGACGCTCAAGAAGTGATAATAGCTTATAAGTGAATTAGTAATATAGGGACGATAGATAAGAGGGAGAAGGGATAGGAAGAAAGAAAAGTTTAGTTAAGCCGGAAGTCCAGGAGTGGCCGTCCCAGAAGAATAAGTTTTTCATTTGATTTTTTACTGAAATTGCTAATATAGAGGAGGATGGGTTATCCCAGACGCATTTAATTATGCACCTCTTCTAACTTGAGGCTGGCTAAATGCTTATTGGCGAAGGCCACAAACCAACCAACCAACCAACCTAAATGGACGACTATCGACACCAACATCAACATTTTCATTTTACAGTTTCATTACAAATATAGATCCTAAATCGATGACTAATTACACCACCACAAAAAATTTCAAATAATATTTCACATACAAACAATGTCGTTTTACAGATTTATTAATAAATATAGATTTTTACACGGATCCACAGAACGATGAAAAGCTTTCAAGTTGAGTACCTTGTTTTTGTGTTTTTTTGGGAAAAATACAAGGTTTTGGTCTGTCCTCGTCGTCAATGGAAAAACGATCTGAATTACACTGACAATAATAAAGAAAATGTCTTGGTTTGCTACTCTCTCGGTTTTACTTGTAAATTTACTGCCTTCTGATAAGAGCTTTTCCTAAATGGTCCATTGCTGGTTACGCATCTATTGATACATAACAAATATCGCTACATGTAAGTGCATGTTGCGAAGAGAGAAAAATGTTAAATATCTAGCTCGCCTAGTTCTGTACCTCTAGGATGGCATTAAATAGAGAATAACAAACTGTATATCTCCTATGGACTAATAATTAGTATAATCATTAGCATCTGACTACTACTGTATATAAGTAAAGGCTGTTGTGAATCATTTATATCTAATTTGAATATAATTTGTAATACAATTATAATACTACGGTTCATACATGAAATCCAAATTGTAATAGACTCCGTGAGTTCAAATTAAATTTTAACAACTAATATTCACTTCACTTTCTAGAACTTTCTTTACAACTCCAAATTCAATATAACAGCTGATTTCGCAAACAATTTACATCAAAATAATAACACTATGTACGCTATATTACAGATCAATTGTCAGACCGTTTAATTTATATACCACATCGATTTTTCTAGCAAATTCCGACTGTCATCTCCCATTTTGTTCGAGTATTCAATGCTGACACGTTTTTGCTATAGCAGAAGGTTCCTGATAGTTGTTTTTACTCCCATACTAAGTTAGATCTCTCCAGTGGTCGCACATATAAATTTTATAGCAATATTATGTGTTTACATAAGACGTTCAAAGAGTTATAGTTCTAGAAATAATTTATTAATATAAAAAGTCATAAGCAATTTCTGAATGATTGAGGAGGTAAATATTTATTTTGATTATTCCTATAGTTTTTCTTTTCTTACTACGATGTCTGGTAACATAATTTAAATAATCGAAAATCAAAAGCAGTAAAGGCAGTTTATGAAAACTGCCATGGCCCCTGGTTATTGTCTTTTTGAAAAACAAGTCATATTATAAAACTAGTGTAATAGAAGAAGGGACAGTTTGTTCGTGTGGCTACTAAAATCTTCAGATATGAAGGAAGGCACTGGGTATGACAAATCAAAACTCTGTATTACTAACAGAATTTAACAAAAATTAAATAAAGTTAAATTGTTACTCAGCCAGTATAAAAACATTGACAATAACTTTAATTTTGTTTCTCAGCGCATGCTTGATCATGAACGTTGAAATCAATTATTTCTTAAAATGAATTGTTAAAAATCATTTGTTGGCAATAAGTCCAAAATGAAGGAAGATATCCAAAAGGGGTTTTCAGTGTTTCTTGCACATATAATTCACTTTCCGAGTATTTTTATTTCCGGGCCAAAATAAGGGAAACCATAACATTTTCAAATAAAGCCCGCCCGCGTGTTCTGCTTTAGTGAATGTGGGAGGTTTATTTTTGACTTTCATTAGCAAAGGCATATTTATTTGTAAATTTGTTGTAAGAGGGGTATCAGCACAACTGTCTCCAGAGTTCTCGATCCATGATATCACATAACGTTCCATTTCTTGGTTTTAATACCTTGAATTGCTCCTTCCATAATTCTTCCGTTGAATATAATTCTCCTTAAAATGTATTGTGTCCAGTTAGTTTTTTTTTATTTTGATAGTTTGCACTAGGTTCTGTCTTCCTTTACCCTTCTCAAGACCTCTTCATTTCTTATTTTATCTAGCCATCAGATGTTCTCCATAGTCGCCTTCCAAAACCATCAACGAATTTTTCTTCTTTTTTCTTAATGTCCATATTTTTGACCTATATAAAACTACACTGCAGAAGTAACATTTCGAAAATATTTATTTTTTCAGATTTATGGAAATGTGCCTTGTTATTAACAGGTCCTTTACTTTCACAAATGATTATTTTGCACATGGATATTCTGCTCCTGATTTCTTCAGTGCAACTTCTAGTTGAAATTATTATTGTTCCCAAATATTTAACTTTACTTGCTTGTTACAGTTGTTGGCCATCAGTATTTAATCCTCAGTTTCTACTGTTTCTCCTATATTTATGTTCAAATCATACTTTTTGCCACTTTCGCTTATTTTGCACACCACGTTTTGTTATTAATTTTCTGGTTCTGCTAGTAGTGCTTGGTCATTAGGATATTTATACTAACTATTCGAGATTTTTCAATACATTGAACACAAGACAACATTTTGTTTCTAGTCGAGAACCTTCATCAGTTGCGCTCCCCTCAACTGATTGAATTCTCGAATAATTATTTATGTATACAGTACACATAAGTGAACTTAATATTTTATTGCGAAAACAACATTCAGGAGTTTCAGGAAAATCTAGCTCACTGAGACTCCAAATCGGAAGTCGTACTGTCTGTAACGTCGTTTCCCTGTGATTCCTAGGATATAAATTAGACGAAAAAATTCGTAGGTTACCTAAAACCTGTTAAATAAATCACGATACTAACTTTTCGAGACATTTCATTCCATTGAGCTAGATTTTTCTGAAATCCTGGATGTCAGAATTTAATGTTCTGTATACATAAATAGTTGAGGGGAGCCCAACTGATGATGGTTCTCGACTAGAAACTAGTGTTGCGTTCAATGGATTGAAAAATCTCGAAAAGTTAGTATCGTAATTTCTTTGACTGGTTTTAGTAACCCTACGATGTGTGATTTCTATCCTAGCAATCACAGGGAAACGACGTTACACACACGACTCCTGATTTCGATTCTCCTGGATGTCGGTATTCATTTCGCGATAAAACATTAGGATATTTAATATTTTTCCACTTTTTTAACTGATTAAATCAGTAGAAATCCCCCCTGCTCCAACCATTATGTTTCCTCCCACGACAATAAAAAAAAAACAAAATGTTGCGTAATTTAAGTGGCATGACAGTTTGTACAAATATTGCTGTTCTTGATCCTACCATAGGAGAAACTCTCCTAACGGTAGAATGACAAACTAAAAATTATTTTAAGCAACTTCACTTGACCATTTTCTTTAAATCATTTTTCCCAACGATCTACGACAATAACTTTTCGAGGTACAGTACGTTAATTCAACACCCCGTATAGTGCTATTATTTTATCTATATTTAGATTAAAATCTACCGGTTATGTTTAGCTTTTAATTTACAGTTTTCTTTAATTTGCTTCGTAAATACCTAGAACAGTTATAGTTTTTATTTAACGTTTGAAGACAAATCTGTTATGTAATTTATTATCTAAATCAAATTCAGTAATTTTTCTCTATACCCCTAATTCGCTTCTAACAAATTTCCAACCACTTCGTTGCACAAATATAGCTTACAGCTATAATTAACCACACTGTTTCGAGCATGTTCCCGAACCGATTCACAAGCCCTACAAACAATGCACCCCCTTCAACTAATTGTAACAAAACTTGCCGACATTAATACAAATCAGGGTCACTGGAAAAGAACTATTCACACATAGTTAGTTTCGAATGAAAGTGTAGATTTGTTCTTATTTTGACCATGCTAATTTTCCATTGAGAAAGGGTGTTAAGTTGAGGGCGACTTCCACGCATCGATGGGCTCGATGAAAGAATCCACTTCAAGGCTCATTGCACACCTAAATACGCCCTAACCCTTTTTGCTGTCTGGCGGTCGGCGGTCCTCAGCGATTATTAGGCAAATAGCTTGCTAATGTGCCTAGAAGCACACTTTTGGCTATGACAGGTTGGTAAATAAGTTGTCAGGAAGGAAATTAGGCGTTGTATGTAATTAGGAAGCTACTATGAAAAAATGGTTTCGATTGATCGCTCAAGTGAAAATGTATTAAGAGTTAACATTAGTTTTTTAACCGACTTCCAAAAAGGAGAAGGTTATCAATTCGTGGGCACGTTTTTTTTATGTATGCTCAGTGATTATTCTAAAACTTCTTGTGCAATAATGATTAATTAAATCGCATTGAATCGAGGAATATTACAGAATGCTACCATATAATTTCTATAACGTGGGATATACGGTTTTCTAGAAAATCAGAATAAACCGTAATTAAGGCACTACACTTCAGAATCTACACTGTTTTCTCTAAAATGGCTCAATCAAATTTGTATCTAACATAATTGCAACGTCAGATTTGTTAGTACCTAAAGTATTGTCTAAACTGTTTGACAAATCGGGGATGAACAACAACATTTGCCATGAAATCAATGTGAAAAGGAAGGCTTGCCATAAATATCGAATTGGTTGATCAGAAATCGACTATAATTTGTACAAGGCCTGCTCAAACACTGTAACGGCTCTGACCAGAAATAGTAAATCTACTTTTGAAAACAAATTTTCGAAGACGTGAAGAATCATTGCTTACCCCTTTAACTAATTTGTTGAAACATCTTTCGAAGAGTCTTGTGTTCCGGCTGATTGGAAAAATCTGAATAGTTGTCCCAGTCTTTAAAAAGGGTGACAAGTTAGTCACCAGTAACTATCGTCAAGATAGTTTAACTTGCCTTCCATGCAAATGTTTGGAGAAACTAATTGTTCGGGATTTAACTGATTATTTCGATACGAATGGGATTTAAATGACAGACAACACAGTTTTTTACAAAAACGTTCAATAATAACTAACATGCTATACTGTGTTAATGCGTGGATCAAAGCTGTTGACAATTCTGAGCCAGTTGAACAATATGGTGTTTGGGGAAAATTGTTAGACTGGATTAAAGACTTTTTAACGTATCGATCGGCTCGCGTTCGGATGCACGGTGAACTGCCCGAATCATTCGAAGTAATAAGTGGTGTTCCTCAAGGTTCAGTTCTTGGGCCTCTGCTGTTTAATATGTTTGTCGCTGACCTGGCTTTGCTGTTTGGTACAGATGCAGTGCTGTATGCGGACAACATCAAATTTTTCGGGAATCCATTAGCCACTGATAACCAGCTAAGTAGTGATATTGCTAAGTTTGCACAGTGGTGCAGTGATTGGTCTCTTCACTTGAAGTCCGACAAGTGTTTGGTATTGCACATTCGTTATAACAACCCAAATAATCATTACTTTATTAATAACACTCGAATAGTCCCTGTTATTACCCAAAGAGACCTTGGATTAATTGTTTCTAACGATTTGAAATCGTCTGCTCATATTTCCAAAGGAACAAAAAAAGCCAACTCTATGGCATACATAATTTCCTTGGTTTTTAAAAATATGTCTCCTACTTTGCTATGTAAAATATACAAAACCTATATACGTCCATCACTTGAATTTGCAGTTCCCGTATGGAATCCATATGTTGCTAAATATATTCATCTACTGGAACAGACTCAAAGTAGAATCACAAAACGGTGCCCTACCCTTCGTAATTGTCCCTACGAGGAACGCCTAGAGAAGGTGGGTATCACTTCACTTACAGACAGGAGATTACGTGGTGATCTTAATGGAACTTATAAGATTTTTCATGGTTTTTATTCGGTGAACTTAAGTGTATTAGAGGTGATAATTTAAAATTGTGCCCGGAAAGATTTTATAAGTTGTGTCGACAATTCTTCATATCCCATCGAATCGTACGTTCATGGAATTTGCTGCCCTCCGAAATAGTGAATGCTACATCCATAAATTCTTTAAAGAATTTATATGATCGATATGTCACTAATATGCCCATATAATTCAGCTAATTTTCCTTACTCAAATGGTATTCTATGTTGCAGGGTGGTTGCAATATAGAATGAATTAGAGTTACACTTACAGAAAGTGGTCCAATTAATAAAACAAATAAAAAAAGTTTAAAAATAGTGGAAAATATAGATAAAAATACTAGTTAGTGATAGAGGGGGAAAAGAGAGAGGCAAAGAGAGAGAGAGAGGTAAGAAGAGCTAAAATATTAAGAGAATTATACCTTAAATCAGAAAAAAAAATGTATATCAGTAAATAGTGATATATCATACACGGTGTCTAGACGGTTTTTATTTTAAGCCAGTTGAAGTCCGTTCTTTTTTAAATAAAAATTATGTAACATACTGTAGGGTCAATTTTCATTTTTATTTTATACTCATTTTGATAAACCGCAAAGTTTTAGAGTATTCGCGAAAATCTTAAGTAAAAATTCATAATATTCAATCGCAAAGAATATTTCATTATGAATTTTTGCTTGAAATATTTCTCAATATATCTGAAATTTTTTTTTTTGGGTGGAAATTTTTTCAGAGGCTAGTATGAGTGGCATCCCCTCCCATTGACTGCATCCGCTTTGAAAGATTTCAATTTTGTAAACCAAATAAAAAACAACAAAATGCGAGCCACACTTGAGGACTTTGTAGGACAAGAATTCAATGAAACGACTATAGAATAAATATTCTTATCAGCCACCCAACTATTTTACAAGGACTTGTCAGTAAATGTGAGTCCCACACTACCAGCGTCCATGACACACACCATATCTTAAGTATTTGAAATTCTGTTAGAATTAGAGAATAGTAAGGCAATTTTAAAAATTTTTAATTATGAAGTGGCCACTTCCTTAAATTCGGGCTGAACCCCGGATCCTCTTCGTAAAAGGGGAGGGGGTAAAAATAATACTCGTAAACGTTAATAGCTTTCCTACTTCCTGTGCTTCTTCTTCTTGTTGGCCTTTGAAATGTTCTTTTAAGCTTTACCCACATTCTTAGCTGTTTGACCGCTTGTGGCTTGTTACCCGATAATCTCGTGGCGATATAATTAAACGTGATTGGCGAAGCCAGATTTCGTTATGTTCGCTCCTTCAGTGGTTAAACAATCCTCCCTAAGCTTGGTACTCTAAGGTCGCCTTGTTTCGTTCATAAAAAAAATTCTCCATTTTTCCGGAGGTAATATTGGAGATATGTATGTTATAGAAATACTATATCCGTAGTTATAATGTTACAGTGTTGTAGGTTAGTCAAGGTTCTCAAACTAATCTCTGGTCAGTGATAAATTCGGAGATACCCGAGCGTCAATAGATTCTCTCTGTTTCAGTTTTTGATGAGTGGCTATTGAATAGAATTTTAAAATGACAGTTTTTGTTGCTATTTTGGTCCTCTAGCACTTGACATTAAGAAATGAGGGTGCGTTTTCTTCAGGAATGTTAAAAATTTTGTTTATTTTTCGGCTGCGAGCGGCCAAATGATATGGAAGTTTCTTAGACATATTCGGACCAGCAACCCATAAATAGGCTCTATAATCGTCTGTAGAATCGGTTCTTCTGAAAATAAAAATTGTTCCAAAGAAATAAAAAAAACTGTGACAATAAGTTCTAATGGTGTTTACATTATTGACGACGTTCTCGACACTGAATTTAACGAGGGCATGTTGTCGCTCAAGTTCCTTGAATTTGAGAACAATATATACAAAATGTGTGGAAAATTCTTAACACGAGAAGATGTTCTACCATCCAAATCTTCGATAATTTGTAGAAGGAATTTGGCAGTTCTGCTGCTGGCGAGTTAAATAAATTGTGATGGTCCTGACTAGGATTGCATTCTTACTTACATTGGAAAGTCCATAAAGGTGTGCAAAATAGTTTGGTGTTAGTTTTCTGAAGTAAATTCAAATTTTTATTCCCACAATTCATTTCTGAAACAAATAAGTATTTAAAAATTGTAATGGAATAGTGTAGTAGGGGTAATTTCGTAAAATTGTTCTGTTCATTTCCTGTGTAATATATTCTGTGTGATTTCTGAGGTTATTCGTTCGATTTCCGTTATCTGCAGCACACCAGAAGCCCTCAAAGAAGAACAAGTGAAACTTAGAGAAGACCTTTTGGCGGACGGATATCCGGAAACGATCATTACCAAGGCGTTTGAAGAGCTGGTCAAACCACCTAGGCAGGAAGAGGACACCACGGTCGCAAGTCTACTATTAACGTATACTAAAGGCTTGTCGGAGAAACTCAGAAGAATTGCACACAGCTATGGGATCAGAATGATCTTTAAAAGCAACGACACCTTGAGAAGCATAATAACGAGAACGAGGCCCGGCGCACCAGCAAGACCAAATAACTATATATACAGCATACCATGTGAATGTAGCAATCTTTACATTGGAGAGACAAAGCAATCGCTGGACACCAGGATTAAGGAACACCGCACAGCTACTCAAAGGGCAGAGGTAACGAAGTCTGGGCTAGCGAATCCCGCATGAACCGAACACCATAATATCAACTGGGACCAGGCTAGAACAATTCACAGGGAAGAGCACTGGTACAAAAGAAAATTCATAGAGACAACATATATAGTCTCGAACGCAAATATAATTAGGGACCGGTTAAGGGTATATATAAATACGACCTATACTCTGAATTTCCTATCATTCACCTGATGACGATAGCAGATACACAGCTATTGAAACGTTGTGAGATCAACCACTTCAAGACGATGGAAGTCCAAGGAAACTTTGAGGAACGAGTTACATTGTCTGCCAACTTCAGACTTCTGTTAGTTCATCATAAAAAATTAAACATTGTGATGATCTGTTACTAACCTGGAAGCTTGCTAAGAAAATTCAAGAGATTCGTTAACCGATTTAGAATTTTAGATTTTAGAATAATTTTCAAGAGGTGCGATGTAAGGCGACCTTGGGACACAAGTGTTAGGCAGCACCATATATCTACTCAAGCGGAGGAGATATCGAGGTCTTTGTAAGTCAGTAGTAACATATGGATGCGAAATATGGACAATAACCAGGGCAAATTAACATAAAATCTTCTGAAAAATGTACGGATTCTAAAACGATTAAAATACTAACCGATATCGCATTAAAAACTCTGTGAAATCCAAAAGGCGTACAATGCTATAGCCACTCACGGCTGAATTTCGTACCTGATGCGCTGCTTAAAAAGTGGCAATCACCTGATTTGTTGAATTCTGCTGTTTTATGCACTAGGACAATTCTCCGGGGGTATAAACTTGAAAACCCTTTTTGTCGGTATACAGTTTCACAAAATTTTCGGTATACACTTCTTCAAATTTATCATTTATTCCATTCGGCAAGTTCTTTGGAACTCTGAAGTTTATTTGACCTGAAGGCATAGTTCAAGAGTTTCAATGGACTAGATGTCTGAAAGTTTTTGAAGTACTGTATTCTTAAATCCCAACTTTGATAGAAGAATATAGAGTATGTTCAAAGAACTTTCAGAAGTGGTGGACTTTACTTTTTACATTCGCTATCGGTACTATTAAACAATGAAGTTTCAAAGCAATAAACTCATAGCCAAGGTTCTGGCTATGCAACGAAGAGTGTGAAAAAAATAAACTTCAGGAGACAATACGCATAAAACAAAACTTTCTTAGTTTGTGTCCATTGAGACTTTGGTTCCACACGATCAAAATATAAAGTAACAACGTTCATCTATCCGTAAGAATTCTGTGGGTTTCTTAGTTTCTATTAATGTTTGATTTACATAGAAAATTTTCTTTGATGCAACCACGTCCTTTACTAACTTTGAAAACCGAGCATTTTTCCAATAATTATTTCGATCGATGACATACCTAGAGGTTCATTTTCAACACGATTTCCGCGACTAATACGATATTTGCAGTAAAAACATATAATAGCACTTTAGTGGAGTCTTACATGCTGTAATTAAAGCAATAAAATGTGCACGACTACCAATTTGTGAGTTTTTTTATGTTTTAACACTCGAATTCACGAGGCAATAAAAACTCTTATTCCGCCGTTCTCGATGTATCACAGGTTGTTGTTTTCTGTTTGTTACGTAGTAACGGACAGGTGTGTATACGCCACCGTATGTTTATTTTTTAAAGAAATTCTCCGTACTTGTGTTGCCCATGTTAATTTTCACACTTAGCATTGTTTACACTAGCAGTCTACTTGAGCAAACAGTGCCGACTCTCCTGTCAACTTTACATCAAACTGCTGGAATTTGTACAAGCAGTTTGTTGGATGTGAGTCCCGAAAAAATTAACGAGTGGGTGAAAGAAAAAATCATCGAGAAACTGGTCACACGTTGTGTAAACTGTCATCGATATCAGATGAGGAAGTCGATGGTTCGTACATTTCGTGGCTGTTTGGTCTTAGTTAATTGCTTTTTTTTGGAGATTTTTACATGCAGGCTCGTGTAGTCAACAAAAAATTTCCATTAATATATTCATTAGATATTAGCAACGAGCCACTAGTGGCTTAAATATTCTTGGTTTTTGCAGAGTTACCAAGTCTCCTGAGACCTTAATTGCATAAGTCTTGATATAGATTAGCGGAATGATAAAACTAATTAAAAGAAGTTTATCTATATTTCTAATAAACTGTGAGAAGACCGTATTTGTACATAAAAAAATTGTGGCAATTTTTATCGTGGTGTAGGTAGTCATTATTTATTTACTAGAAATATCTCGCCTCAAATGTGTCTCCTGTTTATAGATAACATTTTCTGTATTGTGTGGTACTTAAGCGAGTATGGGGCCGTTTCAACTTCAACTCTGGAGTCCTTATCAATCGCTGTGTTTACCAGCTGGAAGTTGATTAATAAATTTTGTTTGATAATTTTTAACCGACTTCCAAAAAGGAGGAGGTTATCAATTCGTCGCGTATTTTTAACCGACTTCCAAAAAGGAGGAGGTTATCAATTCGTGGCGTATTTTTTAACCGACTTCCAAAAAGGAGGAGGTTATCAATTCGTCGCGTATTTTTTTTTCGCTTTTTTTTGTATGTATGTTACCTGATTTCTTCTCCTGTGGTGCACCGTTTTGAACAAATATGGTCCTGTTTAATAGAGTATATATTCGGATTGGTGAAACTTCAAATCCCTAACATTTTAATCGATTTTTCGATAACTCCTTATGGATGTGTATAGTTTTTTAACGTTTAATCTATTAAGGAAGATCCTTAGGTGATCTCATATACTTTTCTGCGACGTGCAACTTGCAGTTTTGCAGGAAATCGCCGAAAATTCCAAAATTCTTATCAAAAATTTCATTGAAATGACATAACGGACATTTCCTCATAAATATTTTAATTCCAACGTAATAGTGCGTAATTTTAGGCACTGGAAGTTTTAATTGCGAATTTGAAAATTTTCTATGTACATCTCAAGCATATAGGTAGTAAAGCATAGTATTTTCGGCTCTTTAAATCAATGAGTACCAAGCTCGATTTGTTTGTATACCAGGTAAATACCTATTTAAATGCAAATTTTTCCATTTTGGGAAGACGGTACTTTTGGTTGTCACATTCTCCCAGCCTAATAGAAAATTCAGTGACAACATATGTCAAACTTTAAACTGGTACTTGGTGGCTTATAGACAGGGAGTTTAGTTATAGCAAACAAAATCACAAAGTAAAGTGGTAGAAGGAGTTGCATTTATATGAAGATTGAAATATAGGACGGTCTAGAATATAGTGGCCCGTAGGCAGCCGTATATACAGGATGATTGGAATATAGGATGAACTGGACGTTTGGTGGTATAAAAATGTTGAAAAAAATGTGAAATTAAAATTATATAGGGTGATTAAAAAACTGTTATATGACATAAGCAAATCATATGGTTGAAATGTATGCTGGAGTTGAATTATATTTACACAGTGTGATTAAAAAAATATTTATTTTATAGCCCATAAGAAGTTGCATAAAGTGTGGAGAGGAATTAATGATAATATAAAATGTTAAAAATGAAATAATTTATGGAGTAGCCCACAAGGAGTTATATACTATGGTTGAAATATAGGACGGATTTGACTCCGTAAATATAGGATGGATTCTACTCCGTCCTATAGTTTACAGAAGGCAGCTAACAAATTTATGCTTGTACGTGGGCAGTCGTATGTACAGGCTGGTTGGTACATAGGTTGGAGTGGAATTATCTAGTTATACAGGGTTGTCAGAAAAAGTTGTAAAAAGGTTACATGGCGTAGTCCATAAGGCATAAATATATTTATTAAGTCAACGCGTATTAGTACATTTTGTTCGTAAAGATTTGCCTGTCAATTTAAATGAGTAAGTATCATTGTTTAATGTTGAGGCTTTCGATGTTACCTGGTTCTGTCTATTAAGGTTATACATACAAAATAAAAAATAAAGAATGAAAACTACCTGAGCTCAAAAATACTAAAAAGTTGAAAATAAAACATTTAAAAAATATATATAACCGACTTCTACCTATTACTAAAAAGCTAAAAATAATTATAACAAAATACAACTCTAGCAAATAAATAACACATTTAATGTTGTTAGGTACCTACCCAGGAAGTGAAAAATGTAAACATTAAAAGGTGCTCATTCTGTACAAATTAATTACCTACCAATCTAGTATATTTTTGAAGTCGGTTCCTAGCAACAATCTAGTTTGATGAATTAGTAGATAAGTACGCAATGAAGGATTTTAGATTTGCTTGGCACCGGCTTCAAAATATACTAGATTGGTAAGTAATTAATTTGTACAGAATGAGCACCTTTTAATGTTTACATTTTTTACTTCCTGGGTAGGTACCTAACAACATTGAATGTGTTATTTATTTGCTTTATTTTGTTATATTTATTTTTAGCTTTTTAGTTATAGGTGGAAGTCGTGTATATATTTTTTTTATGTTTTTCTTGTTTTTATTTTTCTTTAGGAATAACACTACATAAACTTGAAAATCTGTATATTTCAAATAGTTTCAAGGTCTAAATCATACCACGTTTTCATCGGTAATTAACTTAACACAAATGAACAAGCCAATTAAAAACTAAAAGGATTCTAATGAAGGCTTTGGCTACAGCAGTCTCATGACTGATTTCCAGTTGTTTTCTGAAAGATTTACCAAACGGGGTTTGGTTTAGACTTTAAAACGTTTAGACTGTTTGAAACATACAGACATTCAAGTTTATGTGGTGTTATTCCCAAAGTAATAGTAAAAACTATAGATGCCACAACTATCTTTCGGATAACATCTTTTTCTTGTGTGTCAAAAAAATTTGACAGTGAGGTTTCAGAGGTTGGGGATCACTTGATACTGAGGGACCGCATTATTCTAGCAATAAATGTCTTCAACCCAAATCCAGATCAATTGAAGGTGCATACACCTGACTTTCTTAAAAATTTTACTTTTAAGATTTTGTTCTTCAACAGGATTTTTCGTTTAATCACTGAGAATCCTGTGGCTGCCCGTGCTGTTTAATACAAGGTTGGGAAATTAGATTTGTCCACATATCTTCTGTAAATATTATATTGGTGCCCCTTTTTCCTCACTTCTATGCTCTTGACGTTTCACTATTATTTGTATGCCACTAAGACAAATAACACTGAACACACAACTTTAGACAATAGCTACATTAAATGTGTTCATATGTGTAAGAATAAAGCCTAACGTATTATTTGTTTTAAAAACCGTTACATCGTATTTATTTCTTAAAGGCTTATTTTTTGAGATACACCCGGAATATGTAGAACTATGTTCAGAATTTTGTTTTTGCTTTGTGTTTGGTTGGTATTAGTGATGTGGCGGTTGTCCATTCAGTTTTGACGATGCAACTTTCGTTATAGTTTATATTTGTTTGTGAGGTATGATATGATATACCCTTTATTTTGAGAGATAGGTACAGTATTTTGAAAAACACATTCATATCTATAAGGCACAAAAATATTTGACATAAGTCAAGATACTGGGGCAACCGCATGTGGGCGCATGTGTCCTAGGCTAAGATAAGTATGTTTAGTTAGCAAACAGAACCTTGAACTGTCGGAAATTCTATGCATGATTCTGCCAGGTTATTCCCTAAAAATAAATAAACTCTTTTAGAGTGATGAAAACGTTCCAAATGTGATTGTGACTGTTAAGCCGAAAGTCTAGGGCTGTCCCGTTCCTGAAAATAGTTATAAGTTATGCTATCCGTATTATAACACGGAAAATTTTTAATAAGATCTTGGAAGAAGAAGAAGGCATACATAATTCACTTTGTTGTTAATGTTACAAACAAATTTGTGAGTTTTGTGACTAAGGCACTAGTCCTATAGACTAACACACACGCTGGTATAGGTAGAAATATACTAAAATTTTCTAGTTCTTATATTTGCTGGTACATAGTTGTTGCTGCGTTAATATGATATCTTTCTCCATATTATAGCGTGTCATGTTTTACCAACTATTTTAGATAAGTGTTGATATAACTGAACAGCAAAACTGACTGACACAAATTTCTCTTACTGACAGTTACTAACGAAAACTCTGTAGCCCTTTTGGGTTTTATACCAATTCGGTAGTTTCATTTTTGCTTCTCTGTAACCGCTTTTATTGAAGGTGTCGTTCTGGTCTCTCTCTTCTCTCTCTCTCTCTCTCTCTCGTTCTCTCTTTCAATTCTCACTTTCTGTCTTTCTATCTTTCTCGTATTCGTTTGCTTTATTTGACTTTCGAAAAATACATAACAAAACACCACTTACGATAACTCTTTGGGCGACTTTATTTTCGCAACTTGCGGATGCATTGGCCTTTCCACCAGCACTCTTGAATTCTTATTGGTCCAAATTTGGAATTCTGCTTATTGACGAATCCATTAAGATGAATGTATGCCTCATGGCCAAGGATGATTTTCTTCATGAAGTCTAAATGCAATTCAGTGTATTTGAATAAACCATAGAGCATTTTGCCGAAGCTTCAAATGGTACGTAAACTTTAGTTCCTGAGATAATTAAACATGATAAGCATGTAAACTCCCAAATTAGCATCAGAGAGGTCTGTGAGATGTGCAATTGCAGAGCCCAACCATCCAGCTCCAGGTACAATCTAGCTAAAGCCATTGCCCGTGGAAGGTCAAACCAGAATGGAGAGCCACCGGTAACCTCACCCAGGAGGAGGACTTCTCTCCACCCGCACTTCCAATTTTGGAATCTTGCGAACATTCCTGTTTGTTTAAGATGTTCACGCCGATGGGTAACACGTTCGACTTCCAAGTCTACCACTTTTACTTTTCTGGACGAGACTGACATCCGCTTTCGAGGTGTAGCAGTTTTATGAATAACAGGCAATAGGTCGGCAAAGGGTTCTCGTCTCGAATAGTAGGTAGCGCCCCATAGAGGGCGATGACCTGATATCTCAAGCGACTATCCCACTGTTACCCACCAGGTCGTCTCATCGCCACAATCTTGAATGAAAGCAGGTCTAAAGACTACTTCTGTTAAAGACTTAAAAGGTCGGCCTCGTTCCCTTGCGCCCAATCTCGAAGGAAAGTGTGTACGACGAACTACTTGTGTTAAGTTTTGACAAGTCACACTCGAGGGCCCGGAACCCTCTCCTTTCCTAGTTACTTACGGACACCGCCTTGTCGCCAGAAACAAGGTCTGGAATCGACTGCCATGACTTCAAAAGGTTTATGAGTAGCCACCGGGAAGTGGATTTGACTACCCCGATTTCCTATAAATGCAATTTGCTGAAATTTATTCACAATTTTCATGATTGTACGCGCATTAGGCCGATTATACTGATTTTAAGGCGGTGCTCGATGCTGTGCCTATCCATTGTTGTATTTGCCAACGACTAATTGTCTGAAACTTCACGAGAAATGTTAAACCAAACTTGACGTTTGAGTGCGGTTCACAATTACCATCGGCCCTTAAAGTTGGTTCCCCGGTGACCTTTCAAATTCAAATTTATATTATATCAGGTAGTTTCAATTCGTGAAAAAATCCTTGGGTTTCCTAGGGGATTTTCCTGTGAAAATGAGATTTTCCAAACAAAAAAAAGTAGGTGCTGAGACGACTTTCTGAATACTGCTGTGTTAATAAAACGATAGGTTACCATCTATAATACTCCAAAAGTTTTATCTTAAAATGATCAAAAAAATGGCATTACGTCTGCTAGGGACAGAATAAAGATGAAAATTTTCCGCACAATTGAATATTAGTTTATACCCTAGGAAGCGTCTTGCCAATTTTTTTTGGTGATTTCGATATAAATATGTTTGATTAATTTAGTTGACAGGACTCAGAAAATCATTCAAAATTAAAATTGATTCTTATATTGGATTGAGTTGGCTGTTACTTGGTTGAAGTTGAAATTCATGATGACTTGAGTAATACAATTCATTACACACTTACACCTTATTTAGAAATTGTGATAAATGTTTGGGGTCCGATACTTTTTGCATTTCCTACGATACTAGCATTGTATGAATAAGCACCATTGGACGCGAAACATTTGTCACAATTTCTAAATAAATTGTAAGTTTGTAATGAGTTGTATTACACAAGTCATCATATATTTTTCTTACATGTTTATATATCGATTTGCTCCTGCCAAAAAAATTTTCTTAGTAAAATCGATTGTAAGTTATTGTTTTATTAACATGGCAGTACTCAGAAAGTAGTCGCAGCACCTACTGTTTTTTTTTGTTTGGTAAATCTAATTTTCACAGGAAAATCCCCTAGGAAACTCTAGGATTTTTCCATAAATTGTTAGTACCTCATATAACCTTTCAGTACTTCAGAAGGAAGGATTTAGAAAATCGTGTGAACTTCTAATTCAGATCTCCCGGTCTAATTCAGAGGATATTATAAAGTCTAGGTATTTAGATCTTTTGTTTTCTTTTATGTTTTATTAATGTATTATGTTTCTTTATTAGACCAATCAATAGAGACTTTTTCGTGCAAAAAATACTATTAGGATACTGCCCGTGCCATCACATTAAGAATGATTTATAGTGATATTTTGCTACCTTTTCCACTGGCAACTATGGTTTTTTACTTTATTATAAACAATTGAAATGAGAAAATTGCGTTTTTCTTCGTTGCATGTTTATAAAATGAAAAATAATAAACCAATCTCAATGGTGTCAACAGGTGAATTTTAAAGCATGGAAATACCAATGAAATGAGCCCAGGATCGATCCCATAAGATCTTTAGTAACAGGGAAAAACAAAAAAAACTGGAAAATTTAGCGGTTTTCTTTATATTATCATGACTCCGTCACTATCGAAGTTGTAGAACTGGACTTGTGGGAACTGATAGTAATTGATATTTACCTTATGCGTGACTAAACCAGGCGCTATCGGTTTATTAGTTTTTGAATAATTGCGATCTGAAGTTTTTAGTCCACTATTCTTGCAGTGTGTCTCCATGCGACATGGATCGTCAAATATCAATTCAGAATAGAGATGTTGAAAGTAGAGGTATCATTCTGCCTCTATTTTCATTTTTCATTAAATGTCTGTGAAATATACGAAAAATGTTCGGAAAAATGACCAAAATTTGGTGAGCGTATGAATGTGTTCGAGTAGTGGGGGGAACACGGTTGTTGAGGGGAACTGCTAACAATTATTATTATCGATAGTAACTGTCACTCTGACAGATGGTGAAAGAAACTAATCGCTAAAAAAACTTGTATACAGAGTGATTTGTTCGATTTTATTATATCAAACGAGAACTGTTTGTTTATTAATATATTTATATGTAAATGGTTTCTCGTTTTTGCTTTAATTTGTGGATTTTGGGTGTACGGAACATCGAAAGAGAGCGGTCATTAGAAAAATTCTTAATTGTGAGGATTTTAAATATTAAAACGATCTATATATGTGTCTCAACTATATATTACTATACGCTTCACCTCAACAACCATGTTTCCCCCACTCCTTGGATACATTCATACGCTCGCCCATTTTTTGTCATGTTTGCTAACATTTTTCAGATATTTCAAAGACATTTATTAAAAAATGTGAATAGAGGCTTTGTAGGATGACACCTCTACTTTCAACAACTTTTTTCAAAATTGAAATTGGATTATCTATGACGCATGGGGGCACAATGCAAAAATAATGAACAGAAAACTTTATATCACAATTGTTCAAAAACTAATAAACCGGTAGCGTCTAGTTTTGGCATATATAAAATAGATGTAAATTACTATCACTTCCTACAAGCCCAGTTCTACAGCTTCTAAAGTGACTAAGATACGATTTTTTTTTTAAAATGCTACATTTTCCAGTATTTTTTGTTTTGCCCTCTTACTAATGATTCAATCGGATCGAGCCTGGGCTCATTTCATTGGTATTTTCATGATTTACAATTGGCCTGTTGACACCATTGAGATTAGTTTATTATTTTTGATTTTATAAACATTTTAAGAAAAAAAAACGTAATTTTCTTGCTTCAGTTGTTTATAACAAAGTAAAAAACGATAGTTGCGAGTGGAAAACATAGCAAAATATCGCTAGGAATCTTTGCTAATGTGATAGCACAGTCGGTATCCTGATAGTATTTTTTACAAATTATCAGTTAATTATTGCTCTATTGATTGGTCTATATATTTCCTAGACTTCACGGACTCTTGCTATAAACGCAGGACGTTCCCCTTACATACCCTCCACTTGACACAAATATTAATTAAACAAGCAAAGTTGCCTATTCTAGTATCCATAGTGGGGACTACCTTTATAAAGCTTATGCTTCAAATAAGATCTACTCTTTGTCTTTACCAAAATGTGCATAAGCTACTTGGTAGGTCTTGCAGAATGTCTGCCAAATGTTTTCTGACAAATTAAACAAAAATCTGAAGCTAAATTATAATTAGCTGATTATATCAATAATGATTCGTTTTACTTTCATTAACTTCTTCACTAATTTCTTCTACAGCATCATTATTGCTACTTACGGTAACCTCGTCGTGTTCATTAAAAAAGGTGATGAGTTAATTTGTCTTGTCCATCACACTCAAATCATTAGTGACTTTACTGAAAGTAAAGACAAACTCTTCTGTCAAGATAATAATCAGAGATTACCATAATGAAATCAATATCGCATATTAGTGAATATATGAATACATTACGAGTTGCGGTCTTCGAGTCAACGCTGAAAGGTAAGAATGAGAGGTGCCGCGCGCGATACCTCTTGCGTTGCGCTCATACAGCCACCCGATGCTCGATGGCTTGTACTCATTTGAATGTTTGACTCTCTTTGTAATGCATATGCATGTAGTTAGGTTGGCGAAGACATGAATGGAAAAGAAGACGTACCGGGAGAATGAATGGAGCTACATTTCCATACAAGTAGGCAGATTGAATAAACAATAAGACGAACATTGGGATGATAAAGCTCGAAATGATGTGATTAATCTGTTAGAACGATTAGTTTTTTAAAATTTATTACCAATAATTTTAAGAGATATCAGGAGAACATTTATAAACTATTTACAGTTTTTGATAACTATTACAGCAACCTGGAACTGTAAAAATAATTTGGCACTAGAAAACTTTTTGATATATTTCACTGAGCCAGCTAACTCTAAAGTCTAAACAAAGCTCGTAATCTTCTGAAGATGTCTGCCGCAGTTGAAGATGAAACGTTCAGAAGAAATTTAATTCTCAACTTATTCCTGGAAACAGGAATAACCTGTTGCTACAGTAATGAGCATGAGAATATTTTGTATTAATGGTGCCATTTAAAGACTTTCTTTGCCATCAGTTTGTGCTTAGACTTTAAACAAAAATGATGGAGACAGCCGTCAGCAAGTTTCATACCTGTCAAAATTAACATTTTTCCAAAGAATGCCAGAAAATAACAGTGTTTTGGCCGATATTCGAAAAATTTTACTTCAATAATTTGGTCCTAAATTCATTTAGCGTATATGTACAAGATTTGAGCCATCTAGAGTAAAATTGATTTTTTTCTACTTTTAAACATTTCTTTAGGGGTCCATATATATAACATGACACAAGATATTTCCCTCTTTTACATCACAATAATTTTCTTCTAAGCTACTTTCAAGGAAAAGGTTGAAATTCGGTATCACTGTAGAGTTTGGTGATCTGATCAGGAGTTAATATTGAAATGAAGACAATTTGATTTTAGGGGTAATTCTGACTCAACGTCCCCCCTTATGTTTAAAACTACTCAGCCCAAAATTTTGAAAATAATAGGGAATATAGGAAGTTGCCCGAGTTGACAGGAAGAATAAGGAGAAATCATCAAGTTTAACTACAGGGGCAAAGTATAGAATTTTAGAATAATTAAAGATTAAAAATGTGCCAAACGCATCATGTAATACATCCAATGAAAGGGCTCATTCTGAGGAATACAAATATATTTTTTTCATATTTTAAAAATAATGAGCTTAAAAGATATTAACACAAACATATAAAAATGTATCAATTCCCCCCTTTTTCTCCGATGTAAAATTTTGACAAAAATCAGATAAATAGGGCCTCACCTGCATTTTACCGGAAAAATACGAAAAAACATTTAATATTAATTTTGGGGGTATCATTAAATTATTTCTAACGCATCATGTACCATATTGAATGAAAGTGCTCATTATGAAGCAAAAATATATTTTTTTACATATTTTTAAAATAAATTATTTAAAAGATATTAAAAAAGATAAAAAAATTTCGCATTCCCCCTACCTTATTTCCGAAACTATAATACGTAAACAATTGAAAAATAGGGATATAGAGCTTCACATAAACCTTTACAGGAAAAATAACGAGAAATCCCAAATACTAATTTTGAGGGGCAAATTACAGAATTAAACAGAAAATTAAAATTTAACTTTTTTAAACTCATCACTACATCAAATGAAAGGGTTATTGTGAGGAATACAAATGTATTTTTTTCATATTTTTAAAATCAATTCTTTAAAAGATATTGACAAAAATTTTTCAAAAATACTCATTCTTCCCGTTTATTTACTAAACTTTAAGTCCTAAGATTTAAAAATAAATAGGCTCATATGGCCTTACTTGAACTTTACAAGAAAAATAAGGAGATACTCCTAATATAAATTTTACTGGAAAAATTATAGAATTAAACAAAAAATAAAGAAATAATAACTTTTTTAACGTATCATGCAATACATCAAATAAATGGGCTCATTATGTAGAATACAAATATATTTTTGCAAATTTTTTAAAGATATTAACAAAAATATTAAAAAATGTCATTTCCCCCTTTATTTCCGAAACCATATTACCTAAAATTTTAAAAATAATTAAGAATACAATGCCTCACTTGAACCTCATAAGAAAAATTAGAAAAAAACCCCAATATTAATTGTGGGGTGTAAATTATTGAATTATATGGAAAATAAAATATTCAATTTTTTAACTCATAAAGTATGGATAATATATTTTTCACACTTTAAAATCATCTGTTTAGAAGATTTAATATTTATTTAATATTTGAACCAGAGTCACAGTGAAACAATTTATCGCACAGTTTTTTTACAAAATTGTTAGTCAGGTAATTATTTTTTAAGAAATTCATAAATATATTGAAATTTTAACATGTCTGTTGCACAATTCGAATCAAAATTATGAAAATTTGTTTCGTAATTGTTTATATCACAAATACATTAAAAATATCAAAAGTTGTGTACACAGGCCGAATACTGTAGCTGGAAAGACTAAGTCAGTTGTTAATGAATCATCAAACGGTTTTCCAATTGTAGTTATCCTCAATTTTGAAAGTTCCTCAAGATGTTACTTTTTGAATCAAATTCATCTCTGGAAAGCTCACAACTGTCATCATTGATTGTGTGCCTTTGATAAGCCCGAACGCATTTGTTGATCCATAATCTTGGATGACTCAAGTTACATTTCTATAATTTGTTAGTATCTTGGATATCCGATTACACAAGATCATTTTGTATACCGAATTCTAAGTCTACATTAATCCTTGTCTCTAAAACTTAATGCCAGAAACTGTTTTAGCCTCACCTAAGTTCAACTTCTGCTCTATTAGTATTGACCATTAATGGCTGACAGCTGGATGCTGGATACTGTCAGTAATATTCTGGATTTTGATGGCGGCTGATCTCACAAAATTTACAGATTGTTAATTTCCTGAAGGCACAGGTATAGTTGTTTTAAATTGACTATCTGTACTTTCTAAATGATTGAGGAGGTAAATGATTATTTTGAATGTTCATCTGGGATCTTCTCTCCTCGCAATGGTTTCAAAATAATTGACTATATGTGTTTGTTGAGCCTTGTGGAAGCCTTACTATACAATTCCATGAGATTTTATGAGAGTGTTTTTAGTTCTCTAGTGACAGTTCAATATACTTGCATGTATTGTGAATCTGATTCATTTCAACCCGTATGATAGTAGACATAGGACTATAACCTCCCAAATATATGAACCTGACTCAGTGGTTCAAGTAGTTCACAAGTTACAGTGTAACACACCAAGGCACCAAATATAATTATTCATTGACGTCTCGTAGGACAAGGTTTCCTGAATGCGGAATGTCTAAATGAATCTTTAGATTCATTTCAGAGACACCTAACGACTTTATGAGTATATAGTAATTAGATCTGTCGTTATCATCTAAATGTCCAATATCATTAAATTTAGAGGAAATCTTTTTTTCTAACTACATTCTGAATCTGATTCTGCATAAAAAAATATGCCCCAAAGCTAAACACATTCTAGATGTTGTATAGTTTATTTAGAACAAATCGTTAAAAATCATTTTGTAAGCATTGGCAAGTGCCAGAATAAATTTTTATATTAACCCATTGAAAGAACAATTGCCAGCGTACATTTATTGTATTTTTGCACGCCCATGTCGTGAAAGGTGGCGTGGGATGAGCTACAATTATTTTCGGTTTCATTGTTTTTTTTCTTTCTTTTCGTTTAAGCCTACACTTTTTGAGCTGGTACGCAGCCTAGCAATTTTCAAAGTTTATGTTTGACAGATACGAAATGCACAGCCCAATAACGTGGGCAATAATTGGTTATAGCCCGTGGACAAAAGAATAAAACTCTGCAGAAATTGTTCTTTCTACAACCATCATTTTTCTCGTTCAAAACAATATTAAGCTGAAGGGCCGACGGCGCGAAACATTCACGAGAAAATTACAAGTGTTTGTAGACGATTTCAGACGTTTTGTGACAGACTGGAAAAATTAAATAGGATTTTAAATTTACACACTTTAAGCAAAACAAATATAGTATATCAACAAATTTTCTTTATACATGTTGAAAAGGTAAGTGTTAAAAATTCTCTTGAAACTGTAATGCCAGAGTTACTGAACAATATACAGGGTGAGTTTTTTTTTGATGATCAGTATGGGAATCTCGGAAACTAGCGGAAATAGAGCAATGGTTAAATTGGGAAAGATTTGCAGTTTTACTGGCCCAATTTATGACACTTTCAGATTTTTGTAGCAAGTCATGGCTTACAAGATATTTTGAAAAAACTAAATTGTGTCGATTTATTCAAATCCCTCTAGCTCCTTTGTTTTTGATTTTATAAAAAAGTGTAAATATCAAAATTGAAGGGAATTGTATCCCGAATATGATTGTCATGTCCTCGTTTGCCTGACACCTCTCGTTTTCGAGATATGACACAAACTTTTCTTTTTTTGAATGGAAACCATAGTTGGCTTTGACATTTTTAGGGCTTTTCAACGATATAATACTCGATATAATTATCTCTTATTTTCACTTTTAACTTGCTAGAAATTTTATTTACACGTAAAAATCAAATATTTTCAACATCTGATTCTAATACAATAACATTGAATTCATAACAATAGGTAAGCTCTACTAACTAATTATTGAAATTAATATTACCTTATATGGCGTACGGCGAATTTTCTGGTCGTTCTACCTTTGTTCGCACGGCGTATAGATAAGCAGTTTTTGCCCCATTCAAAAATTTAAATTCTCTTGTTTATACTATCCCAGCGATTGATGTTTAATTGTGATGAATAATGCTTTACGTTGCTTTAGTCAGGGATGGCGTTAATAAATTTTATAACAATATTTTCGAGTTTTGCCCACAAACCGACTTATATATATATATTCTATTTTCTGTTCTACAGATTTACAAAACTTGGCTTTTGTTGTTGTTAGACCAATCTTTAGACTAACATTTCAATTTTGAATTTCCCATGTCTAAGTTTACTGTGAATGACATACACTGCACTCGCTATAGGTATACGATTAGAGATAGCGAGAGGGATAGAAAAGACTGCCCAGCCAAGAGCGAGGGATGCTGCAAAGTTTCTAGCGTTTGGCGAATTGTCACCACTCGAGTTGTCGTTCTAATCCGCCGCATTAGATATTTAACAATAAAAATAGATGATACAAAAATATTATAACTTATACGACTTTAGAACTCGTGCAAGTAAGCCTATCAATTACCAAACATGTGAGAGTTTGACGTAAAAAATCAAATAATAAACATTGTCAAATATTTAAATTTACATCTTGGAATTGTACCTTTTTAATCCGTAGTTTCTTAGCCATTGACAACGGGGTCTGATCTAGACCCCGAAGCGTTTGGAATATACAACAATTTCCTTTAAAGTGTGGTGTTATTTCCTAATAAACACTTAGACACTGGATAATTTGTCCAAGCAGCACCGATTTTCCTAAAAATTTGGATTTAATTTCTACTTACCCTTATTTCAAAGTTGACCCTGTGCCGAGGGTTGCTTTTTTCTCGAGGGGGGATGCTACCCCTTCTCGGGGGTGAAAAATATTATATGAAAAAACTAACTAATTTTAAGCAACTTTTGTTCCAAAAAGTTTTTTTTTGAAAGTCAATTCTTTTCGAGTTAATGGTAATTGAAATTATTCATTTCGCATCCAAAAAAAACATGTTTTCATACTGTTTTTCGTAAATAACTTTAAAAATCTGCACTTTAAGAAAAAATCATTTAGATAAAAATGTAGCTTATAAAAACGCAAAAAAATATTTGGTTTATGGTTTCTGTAGAACTAATACAAATGGAGTTATGGTTTGTTGAAAACTGATGTTTATTTTTCAAAACAAAAATTGAAACATTTATCGAGAAATAATTGAAAACCAATGCATTTTCGGGAAAAGGTTGTAAATATTAAAAAACAAATCCTTTAATTTGTTAGGGTTCCATATATACAATATACGGATACCCTTATGTCTCCCCGGATTTCGGCCTCTGTCACATCACAGCAATTTTCTCACTACTGGACGGAATAAGTTGAAATTTGGCATCAATGTACAGTTTGGTGACCCGATCAGGAGTACATATCCAAAAAGAAGAAATTTTGATTTTAGGGGTACTTTTGGGGGCAAAACTAAAAAAATCGACCGCCCCCCTTTGATCTCCGAAACTATTAATCCTAAAATTTTGAAAAAATAGGAAACATAGAACGTTGCCAGAACTTTACAGGAAAAATAGGGAGAAACCATTAATATTAATTTTGGGTGGCAAATTATAGAATTAAATGAAAATTTAAAAATAAAAGTTTTTTCAAAGGCATCGTATAATATATCAAAGGAAAGTCCGCATTCTGAGGAATCCAAATATATTTTTTTTATATTAAAAAAAATAGTTAAAAACATATTAAAGAAAATATACCAAAATTTATCCATTCTCCCCCATATCTCTGAAACTATAAATCGTTAAGTTTTGCTAAAAATTAGAGGTATAGGGTGCGGCCTGAAATTTACTGGAAAAATAAGGAGAAACCTATAATTTTAATTTTGGGAGGCAAATTACAGAATTAAAATAAAATATATCAAAAGAAAGGGCTCATTATGGCGAAAACAAATATATTTTTTTCATACTTTTAAAATAAATAAATTAAAAGATATTAACAAAAATATAAAAAAATTTACCCATTCCCTCCCCTTATCTCCAAAACCATGAGTTGTATAATTTTGAAAAAAATAGAGGTATAGCGCCTCACCTGAACTTTACTGGAAAATAAGGAGAACCCCCTAATATTTATTTTGGGGGGCAAATTATAGGAAAAAATAGAAAATAAAAAATTATAATTGTTTCTAACGGATCAAGTAATATACCAAATCACAGTGCTCATTGTGACGAATGAATATTGTAAAATATATTTAAAAAAATATTTAAAAATTACCCATTCCCCCCTTTATTCCCCAAACTATATTATCTCAATTTTTTTGTTTACAGTAAAAATACGAAGAAATCCTTAATATTAATATTGGAGGCACATTATAGAATTAAACGGAAATTAAACGGAATAATAAAAATAAATTTTAACGCATCAGGCAATACATCAAATGAAAGGGCTCATTATGAGGAATACAAATATATATTTTTCATATTTTTTAAATTAATTCTTTACAAGATATTAACATACAGATATAAGAAAATTCTCATTTCTTGGTTTATTTCTAAAACCATACATATAAATTACAAAAGTATCATATTTTTAAATAATTTGTTTAAAAGATATTAACAAAAATATTAAACATCGACTTAATTCCCACTTTAGAAACTATACTGTTTAAACGTTGAAAAATATATTTTATTTATATTTTTAAATAATTTTAATAAGAGATTTAATAATTTATAATTTAAAACTTGACCTATTTTGCCCTTTATCTTCCAATCTACAGAGCCTCAAAATTCAGACAGTAGTTTATAAAAAGCGTCTCTGAAAGTTTATTAGTAAAATAAAACGCTAATGTTAATTTTTGGGAGCCAAATTAGAAAATTAAATACATATGTATTCTTATAAAAAGTGTGGAAAATGAAGTGTATATTTTTTATAAATTTAAAACGCTTCCTTTAAAAGAGATTAGGGTAAATACAAGAAAATGCCCTCATTCCCTGCTTATTTGAAACTGGAATATTAGAATGGTGAAGGTGGTACGGAACCCTTAGTATGCGAGTCCAACTCGCACTTGACCAAATTATTTTTTTATAAAAGGTCTACCATGAAAATGATCATTGTCTGGACTATTGGAATATTCTTGTACAGTGGTATATAGATAGGAAAGAAGTGTATGTTAAATGTGTTTTAAATCTATTTGTAATAAGTTTTTAATATAAAGTACTCTCTCATGCATATATTCATTCATATTACAGATAATTCTACCCAGTTAGTATGTCGTATTTATAAATTTTAATATAATTTTATTTTTGTGGAAAATTTTGATGAAGATTTATGCTCACACCAACAAAACAATTGTTGCTTAATAGCTGTATACAAAATAATTTTATTGAACATTACTTCGCTGCTCCTCGTGATATCTTTCGCATGTCTTTTATCAACGAACGCTTGTGGGCGGTACGAACCAACTAACCTCAAAACACGAAAGTTCAATTCCCCCATAATTTTCGTCCAAACAAACAAGACAGACACGTTCCAAATCTGCAAAAGTACTTAAGTCCTTCTCACGCATCGAGCAGAGACATTACGAATGACATTATTAATTGCCGTATGACGACGCAGCATGAGTTTTTGAGATTGGTTTGGTTTTTTCATTAGGAGGCAGAGAAGAGCATTCGGTGCGTCGGTCCATGAATCATTCCGATACTATCTACGTATGTCTAGTTTCAATCGAGATGTTGTGAATGCAACGAGGCGCACTGGAAGTAATTTGACTCAAGTGCCAAGAGTCGCTTTAAATGAGCAACGATTTTGCATTTGGCTATCTCACCTCACATCGGATTACACCGACGAATTATATGTACTTACATAATATTGATTTTAGTGTGTAGCATTTTGTTGTAAATGAGATATGGCATCCAGCTAGGTAGAAAATACTTGAAAAAAATCATTAAAGCAACCATCGCCCAAGAAATTTAAGAAGAAGTGGATCTCAACCAATTGGAAATAGGTTTTGCTGTACCTGGAGAGATTTTTAATCTTGGTAGGGAATTATGTCTACCTATGGGAAAATAAATTCAAAAAGTACTCAGACAGCTAATAAATGAATAATTGGATATAATGAATACATTTAATACACCCGTTTGTCTAAAATAATCCACAAGAGATAATATTATGATGTAAGTAAAATTTAAATATGTAAGTCTAAGGCAATAACCGACTTCCAAAAAGATTCCCGTGCAAGATGGCGAGGTGGCCGGTCGTGTGTGTGTTCGTCCTAGGATTAAGTGTGATAAGTTCCAGTAATAATCCCCTTTTCTTTTAATTTCAATAATTTCACACCAACGATGTCCCCCACAGACGCTTATATAAAGTGAAAAGACGCTCTGGCAGTGATATTTGTCTTAGAAATAGTGATAATGCCGGGAATCCAAGGCCACCTCGTGTTGTAAATATAGTTTTATTTATAATCTAAGTAATCATAATCTCTTTTGACAATATTGATGGATTATTGATTTATTTCGTTACGAGGAACATTTCAGTTGAGGTATTTTTACCAAAAGGGTCATATTTAGCAATCATAATTTCTTTGGACAAATTTGGAGGAATATTGATATTTTTCATTACGAAGGACATTCCAGTTATTATGGTATTTCCAGTGAAAAAAGAATCATAGAAATTTTTAACATTTTTTATGGTTAAACACTTGTAGCTGGCTAATCGTGAAATGGACAGTCTTGGAAGAAGAAGAAGCAGACTTCCAAAAAGGAGGAGATTATCAATTAGTCGGCAACTTCTTATTATGTATGACTACCTAGTATTCAAAAACGGCTTGGGCAATTTCGATGATATAAACTGCATTATATTAAGGAACATTACAGAAACGTACCATATAATTGTCTATAACATGAGATTTACGGTTTTTCAGAACATCAGAGAAAAAAAGTAAATAAGGCACTAGAATTCAGTGAATTTCAATAAATCTTCACTGTTTTCTCTAAAACGGCTCAAGCAATTTGAATATTATAAATTGCACTCTACAAAGATATGTTATATGTTATATTTTTCTATAACGTAAGACATACTATTTCTCTGAAAATCGGAAAAATGCGTGCAATAAATCTGTAAACATCAATGTAAATGTTAAATTTTCATCATAAATATCTAGTTTAAATGTTAATGTTAAATGAATGTATATCGTACAGGGTGTTTCTAATGGTTTTCATTTTGAAGTTTTTTTTTAGAGATGAAGTTAAGTTACGGGACTTATGGTCGCTTGAAATGGCAGAAAGTATTCCATTAGTTTAACGAAAAATTTCTTATGTCGGAAAACTCTTCTATACGGTATACGGTTGTAGGTGTGTGCTTGCGTACATGTCTGTGATATTAGGTGGTATATAAGTAGTTGTATACATAGGATGGTTGAAATATAATTTTTTAAATCAAAACAGAATGTTTCGCTGTTTTATAATGCATGGTATAGTTCAGAGCAACTGATATAATTATCAAGGATATTTTATATAATTCTGAGGCATTGCCCCTAAAATACAAAAGATTATTAGTTAGGTAGGTACATATTTAATTTATCATAAAAATTTAGCATCCATGATTTGAGATGGTATACTTACTTCAGTTGGTTTGTATATAATCTTTAAATTAATAATATGATGTATATTGACTGTCAACAATAATTAAATGTAACAGGGTGCTAAAATACTTTTTCAAATCGGTGGGACCGGTAATACTGTTTTCACTCAGATGACTGAATGGCCCTGCTACGGTTGAGAAAACAGCAATATTTATGACGAGCCTTAGTTTTATACCACTCTAATCGACATAATTTATTAAAATGAAATTAATACTTTTTGGCAGATGTTAAGTCACTATAATAAAAACTACAAAATGTCAATTAAATAGGAAATGATCAACAATAAATATGCATTACTATGCATCTTTCTCTCTTTTTCTACTTCTTACCCTCTCACACACTCTTCAGACGAACTGTTCTCCTTCTACTTTCCTCTCTACTTCTTTCAGTTTTTCTAGTTTGCGAGCAGCTGTCAATATACGAGTTCTTTGCCTTCCACTGAAATGCTCATTTCCTCTATTTCTATTCATTCTCTCTCCCTTTCTCTCTCTGCAAACACCTTGTATATACACTCTTTACAAGTGCATGTGCCAGCGCTGTTGCACAACTACAAATGAATACTTACCTCTGTTTTCCCATAACTTTTCAAATTTTCCCACGACAAAGTGCTATTTTTATTCTGATTAATTTTCCCTAGATAAAATAAGGTATTGTACTCTACATACAACTAACATAAACAAAGCACATTTTACTGCAGTAAAATATATGGACGTTGCGTATAAAAATAAAAACTCACACTTGTGGCGGCCTAGCTGTAGCATAACATGCAATAAGAAACTTCATTCCGAAAATCTGACAATGATTGCTTTAAAAAATAGTTAAATTTCACTTCAGAATTCATCTGAAAGCATTCTGTAACCATTCGGAAAGTAGGGTTTACCTTAATTCAATATTTCAAGAAAATATCGAAAGTGCAAAAACCAAGTAAAATCATCCTCAATTTGCCGCACACTTTGTAACTTAATTTCGGCAGAATGATGAAACCTCATCTATACAACTATAGGGGAGGGTCACATACTTCTTTTTCTGAAGCACAAAATACGCCAAATAAATTTTCCGATTTTTTCAAAATAGCTTATAAATGCATCTTTACATCCTTTGAGGAAAATACTTTCCATATTACTATCTTCAGTGGATCGGGTTGTATGATGTCTGTCAATCAGACTGTCACGAAATGACCTTGTATAAAGATTTTGACTAACACTTAAATGGTCAATGCCTCCGATCGTTATTGCTGACAAAATGTTTGAAAATAGTAAATTTAGAAATAGGACCACATGTACTGGGAACTGTACCGAAAAATTAACATTCACTAAGTTACAGAAAATTTTGAGGTTTGGTAACATTGGAGAAATACCTTAAAGAAATATACATTTACGCATTAAGTAATCAATGAGAACTGAATTTTTTATTAATTTTTATAACTAATCGCTCAGATGTTGATCTGGATATATTAGCAAATATTTACGCACCATGTATTATTTTATAACACAAAGTTACCTGGTTATTTATTTAGCAATATAAATGTCAAGTTAATTTGTAGCGACCAAAATGTGGTGATAAAAAAACATCGGTAAAGAAATGATTATCATCTCGTAGAAATATACAAATATATCATTCCTCTTCTCAAGCGAATAAATTACAAGATTAATCCAGTAAGAAAGATGTGTCAAGCTCGTGCCAATTTTAATTTCCATAATTTTGTTTCAACATGTGTACAATTCCGTATCATCAGAAACTAATTTACTTATATCTAATTTTACTTGACTGTGAGGGATTAGATCTACCTGAATCCGAATTCGATTCCTTTGTGTCTTCACCTAACTTGGCAGGGGAGATGTTTAAAATCCGTATATTTTATAAATAGGTACTACTGCTAAGCGGCAGATGTCTCCAACAAATAAGTGTCAAAATTCATAATTTGTAAGTTATATCTTTTAATTAGTAAAAATAAACAATTTAGTGTAGGCAACACAGATGACTTTTATTTGATGTAGTTAGTTTACTTTAGTCCAAATTGATCTACAGGGCAAGTCTGAGGGCATTTCATCATACATCATTTAAGGGTTGTTAAATTTTATGTCAGTTAAGAAGTTCCGGTGACTGGACTAACTGTATGTTTAACTTTTTTGTCGTTTTCAGATTAAATTTTATTTTTACCTTTTTGATTGCATTATTAATGCTTTGGCTTGACAATTACTGGAAATTCCTAAGAGGAATGATCTGATGTAATCCTTCCAATGTTTCAAATCTTATTTTTTAATAAACCGGTCTTTAAAACTCAGAAAACTGAATATATAATGTTTTTATAGCTATGAGGGATTATAATACAAACAAAATTAAATAAACACAATGATAGAGACATTACAGTAGAATCAAATATTCGATTTTGTCACTAATGTTGTATATTTAAAGATTTGAGGCACACCCTGTTCTAATCTCTTGTCCTTATACTGTTTATGTAACCAACTAGCTGTAACCCGCGGTTTCACCCGTGTATGGAATGTAGAATTGCAAAAAAATAGCTTAAGAAACATATGGGCTACCCAATATAACAATTTTTCTAACATTGTTGAATCACCTAACATAACTATAAATTGCAACCGTCCTGTAAATGCTGCTGTTTATTTGTCACCCAATATAACTTTTTGAATACCTGACTATAACTGTTCTCTACCCTATATTTCAACTATGCAACTGCTTATGGTCTACGCCGTAAAACAATTATTTCTGATATTTTTTGAACCAACTTTTGAAGTAGAATTTCTCTTTACTCTATACTTTAATCAACCTTTATATGCAGCTTTTTCTAACATGTTACACACTCTAAAACTATAATCTTGCTTCTCCCCATATTTCAGATAGTCCATATTAGAATGCAACTATTTATGGTCTACCCTATATAACAATTTTTTTAAACTTTTTTTTATCCATCCTAATGGAAATGCCTGTTGAACCTTTGATGTGTCACAAATATAAAAACACAATTTTGCACCCTAACACCAAACTTTTATTTAAACCCTCATCCAAACTGTAACTGCTTATTGGCCACCCTATGCAAAAATTTTATTCAACATTTTTTTAACCACTTTTCATAACAAACTCTACTTCCATCTATATTAAAACCATCCTGTATATACCGCTGCAAATATGTCAAACATTACAACTTATATTTGAACCACCCTGTAGAAACCATAATTTTACTCTACAAAATATTTCAACCACCCTGTATGTGCATAAAATATTTAAACACTTAACTACAACCCTGGTCTACTCACTATCTTTTATAGCCAACTGTTTATAGACTACGCTTTATATAACCATTTATGAACCACCCTTGAAAGTATAATTTTTCTCAACCTTGTATTTCAACCACACCTTATATGAAGCTTTTTCTAACATTGTTTTAATCACGCTATATGAACTATAATTTTACTTATATCCATGTTTCAGATATTACATCTTTGCAACAGCTCGCGTTCTATCCTACAAAAAATAGTATGCTTGTATTTGCAACTACTTATCCGCCGCCCAGTATAACATTTTTTGTACCACCCTGTATAACTATAAATCCATCAATGCCAAATATATTTCACCAAGACCGCAACTGCTCATTCGACACCAAATATAACAATTTTGTTCTACATGTTTTTGAATCACCTTGTATGTATTACAACTACCCTGTATACGCTAGTGCTTAAAAACAACCAATATAACATTTTTTAAATAAATTTTTCCTCATATTTTTTTTTCATTTAAACCACCTTTCATTTACAACTTTTTCTAACTTTGTTTGAATGAGTGTTATAACATTTCTTTATAATTTTTTAAACCTAACTGTATAGCTATAATTATACTCCACTACAAATTTCAACCATCTTATATATGCAACTGTTATGGATATAAAACAAATTTTTAACCACAAAATAAACTATAATTCGACTCCATCTTTTATTTCATAAACAACAGCTTCTAACATTTCTTCAACCCATTTCATAAGTATAGTATCTTATGAACATAATTCAAAGATCCTAACTGCTTACATAAAACATTTTTTAAAGATTTTTTGTTGACTATATAAATATTCTACTCTTTTTCAACCACTATATATGGAACGGTTTATGGCCCACTCAATATAACTTTTTTGGACCACTCCGTATAACTAATTCCACTCCCACTTATTTCCACCACATTGTTTATATCCAGCTGCTTATAGGACACCAAATGTATCTTTTTTTAGATTTTTTAAACCCATGTAATTTTACTCTGCTGTAAGATTCCTATATACAGAACACGCTGTAATATTACGCTTGTTATATCAGTTAATTTTTGGTAAAACGAAACCTGTTACATTTGCACATTCCGCATTTTGAATAAAAGCTAAGCTGATGGTTCGGTGGAACCAATTAAGTAATTGTATTACCCAACTTGGTAGAGGTTTTTTCGCTATATCTACCGTTTCTGTCAATTTAGAGAGATAAAATGTCTATCAGATTTTAGGTCAGACTTCGCGACAACAAAAGATTAAGCAAAATCAGTTAAGTAGTTCTTATGTGATGCCCGAACAAACAAACAAACAAACAAACAGACAAACTTACGATTTTATAATAGTATAGATAATAAGATGCCTGCTCTAGAAATAGTAACATGTGTTGGACCGCCATCGTACATACACCAAATCTGTTTTGTGGCAACACAGGTTCGCTCTAAAGTATTAATCACGATTCTTGATGTAAAAAGTGCGTGTACAAATGACTAGAAAGTCGCTTAGACAAACAGAAAGCACGAAATAAATGATATGCAATTATACCATCTATACATTCATTGCTCTAGATTTTACCGTGACTTTCTGTAGCGTACAAGTGATTTACTTCTTAAGTCTAAGGGGAAAGCAGAGGATCACACAGAATACACTTTGTAACTTGATGACCTATAAAGTTATATCTTGCGTGTTATAGATTTTTTTTGATTTTTACATATACGGCTTTTGTTATCTAAATCAGATGTCACTTCTCTATTAATAATAAAAAAAATACTAATATTTAAGTGCTTAAACCTTGTACTGGCGATAAAATCTGGTGATTCCCCTATTGCATTAAAAAAGAGTTTTTTCTCTTGCTATGCTCTAACAGTACGTGATCTACCTGCGTCATTGAGAGTCATTTTAAGAATTCTCTAAAAGACGCCTATAAATATGGGTTATTCAGTTATCATTTATTGGGATAGCGCTAAACGTACAGAGTCTGCATCTCAATTCGAACAGGTCACCTTGGACAATTCTTTTGACAGTGTCCTAATTAGGGCACTTAACTATTAACTTCAATTAGTCCGTGCCAAATTGAACAACAAAGTTGCAAAGTACAACTCAAAAAAGTTATTTGCAATTTAACTTGACACCGATTTCAGAATATGTATTTAATTGTTGTAGAAATTTTTTTTCAAATTTCTTATTTTGAAAGCGGTTTTTGTTTGCTTGCAACTATATTTATATTACAATTTATAATGATATAATAGCCTAATATACAGTTTTCAAATCAAATCTTCGATATTGCCAAAAATAAGGTATTTTACTTTTAGGCAACATTCATTATTTTGAACAATTTCGTTTACTGACTAGAATAGAGCAACTTGTTTTCTAAATATTTATGTGCCATAAGAAAATATGCAAGACCTCAACTTTTTTAGGTGTGTTATCAGACAATTTGATTTAATTCAAATGACATTTATTTAATAGTCTCCGAAATTTCATTATAATTCAGTTTTATCATTATAAAAATATTCATTTTATAATTTTTGGTGACAACATAATTGGATGCAGTTTTTAATTCAAATAAACTTTGTTAAAAATTTGAAATATTATCAATAATAAAGGTACTTACTTTACTTTTAAGCAAAATCGTATTTTGTGACAAAGCTAGTAGGCTAGGAGTGGCATAAAAGAGACATCTGTTGAAAGGGAAAAATCAAATAACTGGTAAAGTAAAAACTGTTTCCAGATAGCATTATTTTTGTCATATGGCAACCTTGACGCAAGTTCGATCGCGGCTAATTTCATACTCCTGTCACTTGAAACATGGCGGATTCATGAGAGTGTTGATAATGGGATTGAATAGTACTTTTTCTGTTATAATTGTGAAATGTCTTATCGAGTGCTGCGTGTTAATTTTTGAAAGGAACACAACAAACGGTTATGAATAGGATGCCCCCTTTATAACTGTCCCTTTCAAGACTGCTGTTTTGCACTAGGTTTCTAATAGATTTTTTACTTTGTTTTCAGTTTCAAAAATGCCCCGTAAGAAGAGAATGTGTCGATGCACACAAAATTGAAGAGGCAGTTAATGAAGTGTTACAAAAAGGCATTTCTGTGAGATCGGCTGCGAAGACAGTTAATGTAAGCAAATCCCATTTGCACAGATTGGTCGCAAACGCTAAAGCTTCTGAATGTTCTTCATTTTTATATTAACCAAACATTGGCAATCAAAAAGTTTTCACTTTAGACCAAGAATGTTCCCTACTTAAAGACCTCTGCAAAAAAGTGGCATGGCTTGGCACTAAACAGGTCAGAGAACCAGCATATCAGTATACTGTTCGTTTAAATGTTATTATACCATCTTCTTGGGAAAAAAATAATACAGCTGGTATAGATTGACATAAAGGTTTCTTAAAAAGGCATGATTCGCTAAGCTTTAGAAAACCAGAGAATACTTTACTAGCAAGAACTACAAGCTTTAATAGGCACAATGTTCAAAGCTTTTTCGATAACATAGAGAAATGTTACTTAAAACCAAGATAGTTGCCCAAGTGCTTTACAAATGATAAAACATGACACGATGACCATTGTAATGCTTGCAAGAAAATATATTCACAAAGCACTGAAGATTGGTGTAAATGCAAAATTTGCACGAAATGGGCACGAAACCTGTGTCGTCAAAGGTGTTTTTAATTTTTTTTGCTCTCTATGTTACTAGTATCTAAGATTACTTTTGTAATTTAAGGAGGCTGTTGATTATAATTCTATTAAAAAAGCAATAATTATTTTTCAAGTGCCGTTTAAGTCTAGAGGTCTAAAAATTGTTGATTTGTCTTTAGTTTTATATGTTAATTATAACTATACTGATTATAAGTGTCTTAAGAAAAACTATTAATAACTAAGTTTATTATATCTCAGAAAAACATTTTAATATTGTTGATATCTGATCAATTTATATAAAAGTGTTTAATTATATTAATCTTTAAGATTGCCCCTTTCATAAATTGCTACGTCCCTTTCCATTTATGAAAGGGACAAAATACATTTTTTTTAAAGATGCGAAAATAAAAAAAAATTGATTAATGACAATTATTGTACTTCATGTCAATAGTTTAATAATAAACGCTTCCTATTCGACTCCAACCTGCTCCAAATATTTTCACTATCACTTATTAGGACCTCAAAATCAAAAATGTCCCTTTCATGCCACTCCTCCCAAATACAGTTAAAAAGTGGCATGTAATGATTACAGTATACGTTTCCGAACATGCAGTTCTTCATAAAAAGACTTGCTTCGTTTTGTGGTATTTGGAACGTTGTCATTTAAAGATATAGCTCAGGTCATTTACGGAGAAACAGACCTTTTGGTGACAAAATTATTAGTAGAATAAAACCAACATCAACGTGTTCCAATGATATAAATTGAAAATTGTCATAAAATTTAACATTTTTTCTCAATGCGTTTTTGTTTCTTATCAAAAAAACAGCGAAAAATCGGTAACAATTTAGTTTTTCATAGTTTACACAACCTCCACCGATAAAACCGTGTTTGCTACTATTGGCAATGTTGAAGAGAAATGAAAAAGCTACAAAATGAGCAGATATACGCTCAATTTCGTTAAATGATTTCTTAAATAAAGGAACCTTTACCCGAAATTCAAAAAAAATACCTTACATATTTTTTTATTTTATAGCTGAAACATTTTTATTAACTGAAGCGATAAATCTTCGCATACCCAGTTCATGTTCTAAAAATAAATACTGTAGCCCCGGTAGTTTTTGCAAAATTTCAGTCAATCCTATGGAAGATATATTTTTTTGAACGGACATATTACCTCACCGGATGACCCTATCATTAGGAATAAACTACCGTTGAAAAATAGAGGAGTTGATCTAGAGACCCCCCATCTCACTTTTCAAAAATTTAAACTATAAATACATATAAGTATGGAAAATATTTGGCCATTCACTAAAAATTATTTGGATGAGTCCATTCGAAAAATTGCTAAGGGATGGTACTATGTCCTTATAACTAATAATCTTAATGCAAATTTAAATTTTACGAAGACACATATTTATATTTCTTGCATAATATGAATTTATGTAATAAATTTAGCAAAATGGAATACCTAAACTCCATTTAGACAGACACTGATGATAATGATGGAGCAATCATTTTTAAAATGCTTATTTTAAATTTAAATAAAAAGCGATAATTTGCCTTCTCTATTCTTTGATTTTTTAAAACATAAGTAAATAATACTAGGTTCCATTGTTTACACTTTCAGAACATTTCATATTTTATTATTATATAAAAATGAAAAGCTGATACAAATTGATAGTAGTTAACAATAGAAGACATTAGATTTATTCTTCAATTAGTTAACAATGCAATTTTTATGTTCTTCAATTCAGATTCCTGTTAATTTTTTGTTAATAAATACTAATTAGTGACAAGTCAAATTTCTTTAGATATATAGGTAGGTATGTCTTGAACTTTTATTGAAACATTTAAAGATGGAATAATCGCTTGCCTTCGTATTTAGCGTAATATTATGATTTGCCCGTCATTATCATCTGTGGCTAAATGAAGTGTAGGTATTCCATTTTGCTAAATTTATTACACAAATCCACATTATCCAAGAAATATAAATATGTATCTGGTTAAAATTAAAATTTGCTTTAAAATTATTTATTATAAGAATATAGTACCACCCCTTAGCAATTTTTCGAATGGATTCGTCCAAATATTTTTGTACGGAATGGCCAAATATTTTCAATACTTATAATGATTTATACTTTAAATTTTATAATAGTGAGATGAGGGGTCTTTAGACCAACTCTTATACTTTCCATCGGTCTCATAATGAGAGGGTCATCCAGTGAGGTATTATGGCCGTTCAAAAAATATCTCTTCCATAGGATTGAGTGAAATTTTGCAAAAACTACTGGGGCTACAGTATTTATTTTTAGAACATGAATTGTGTATGAGAAGATCTATCCCTTCAGTTAATTAGAATATTTTAGCTATAAAATAAAAAAAAATATGTAAACGATTATTTATTTTTTTACAATTTCGGGTAAAGGTTCTATTATCTAAGAAAGCAATTAATGAAGTTGAGCGTATAGTAGCTCATTTTGTAGGTTTTTCATTTCTCTTCAACATTGCCCATAGTAGCAAACACGGTTTTATCGGTGGATTTGGTGTAAAAGGTAAAGAACTAAATAATACAGATTTTTCGCTGTTTTGTGTTAAAAAACAAAAACTCATCGATAAAAAATGTTGAATTTTATGTGAATTAGTCAAGTTTTATTATTAGAACCCGTTGATGTCGGTTTTGTTCTACTATTAATTTTGTCACGTAATTTCGTAAGTGACCTGAGCTAATAAGCCAAATAGAGGATTACCTACTATATTTTCTATTAACGGAAATGCTTTTGAAACTGACGCACAGACAAAAAAAAAACCGTAACAGTTATCCCAATGTTTTCAACTAGTAGCTCTATTTCTACGTTTCTTCATTTTATCTTCATCTCACTTGTGGCAGAATTTAGTGAACTTTAATATCACCTATAAACACTACATGCGTGCATACAGATTCCTGCTTGCACCAAACTAGGAATGCATCTGAAGATTTAATACCTACAACCTCATATATTTATGAATTATGCTTGGTTGATTCATCCCGTACCCCTGTAAAATAATTTATCAGCATTGCGGCCAACAAGATCTCGCTGTGTTAGCACGGTCCGAGAACAAATCTATATAGAGCCTCTGTCGAGACACACGGGCCTGTTTTATGAAAATTATGACACCAGCCAACTCAACGCTACAAGATATTTTCGTTATTGATTCGAAAAATATGTGAGACGAATCTTGTATAATTGTTGTGCGATAAAATTTATCGCTGCGTTGTTAGGAAATGACACGGGTGATAGTGCTAACAATATGAGCTATCACCTGTTGAATGTTATTTATGAAAGGTACTAATAGATGTTGTAGGAGAATTAAGTTATTCAATACAGGCGAAGCTTGCAACCACGAAAATAGCTGATTTAGAAAATTTAAAGAATGTTTAATTTATAATACTGTAGTGTTTTTATTTTCACACTCGGGTTCAGTTCAGTTCTTGGAATTATTTAAAAGCACATTCTCTAATTAATTCCACTACCTTAATACAATTTATATTCACAGAACTATTTATAATTTATCTCTACGTAACTATACATCCGTCGAATACTGAATGAATGCTTCGGTCCGCTCTCCGTATTTATATATTTCTTCTCGGAATTCTCTAGAAGGTCAACGAGCCATCGGGAAATGTGTTCTCGAAGATTCGATAAAGTGCCGATTCCACGAACTGGCATATCGGAAGAATACTCGCCACAATACATAAACTGCCCTAAAATCTCTCACATAAGGTATCAGTAGACGTGTTTTACAGAAACTAGTAAATGCTAGGCTATTTCATAGTCACACATCCGAACCGAACATCATTTTTGCCATAGTTAAGAATTTTGTTTTAGCTCTGGCAACTTCACCAGCGTTTGAGTTACATTAACACAACAGCAATTGGTCTTGCTTTTTGCAATACTTTCAGGTACTAGATCAAGACCTAGACTAAATGAACAATTACAAATAAGCACGAATCTAACCGAAAGACCAAAACTTATCATTATCTGCCATTAATTGATTTAGAAAATTCCCTAAATAGCATTTACAGACAAAATAAATTTAAATTAAGGACTATGGTAGAACATAACTCTCCAAAATTAATTGATCAACAGTAAAGTGAATTATAATCTATTTTGGAATACTTTTTTTTCTATTATTGACTACAATAGTTCATATATTGTTTTTAAAACATAATTTTTCTTCTTTGCCATAGACTGAAGAAGAAACAATAGGTTAATTCTTTTAAAGTGAAAAATACTAAAAATGAAAATGATGTAGCTCTAAATCTAAAATCAAATTAAATGTTCAATATAGTTGGACTAAGATCAATTAAATTTAATTGAAATATTAGCAAAAATCTAATAGGTCTATTTATCAGATTAATTTTATGGGAATTACTACGAATTTAAAAAATTTATTGCCTATAAATTTGGAGCCGAATAAAATACAATCAAGTTAAATCTTAACTATTTAATATTTTGTACTGTTATTTCAAGAGTTTGTGAAAACACAGTTTTGCACCCTAACACCAAATCACAAGTCCTACCTAGATTTACCAAAGGAAATTAAAGATCATTGGGCCACACATAATGTTATAAATGGGATCAGAGATACTGAAGTTCAAATAAATCTAAAATTTAATGGCATCAAGAAGAGCAGTAAAGCTTTGCCCCGGGCTTGGGTAGTAGAGATGTTATAAACATTTCCAAGCCGAAGTTTGGAGGAGTTTCTTTCGACCAGAATGAATCAGAAGCATTCCTTCAGACAGTATTGACCCGAATAAACAAACTACTGGAACGATAACAAAGAACAGACACCAGAGGAACATGTTATCGTTGTGGACGGCAGGACATTTTCAACGATACTGAAGAGTGAGGCTACCTGAACAATTTCACCAACCAAGAAAACTCCGATCAGTCCGTAAAAGGGGTCAAATGGCTGACTAACCCTCAATTTTTAGTATTTTTCACTCCACCAGCCGCCAGGTCATCATCCAAATAGTAACCATTACTTTTGACACAGCCGGCGCTGAGTCCATTCCCAGGTCCAGAGTGTTACCGGCGAGTCAATGCTAATACGAGCACGACAGTCCAGAGTGTCTTAGTAGCAAATTTTGAGGACAATGTTATATTCAAAATGGACCTAATCAGCCAACAAGGGTTCATCTTAGACACGAGATATGATTTGTATTGACGAAACGGTGACTTCCATAAAAACTGTAGCGAAATCCTCTGCAAGAATTCTAAGACGAACGGAACAAATTACTCATGAGCAGCTAGAACTCCTGGGAGCTAAGTTGAAATGGTGAATCCCCTACAGTTAGCTCGTGTCTATTTGGTTGGTCGGGCTACAGTTAAAACTGGACCAGACATTCCATTAGAGTCCTGAATATGTTCAAAAACCACATTCAAGTTGCTTGTTTCGAGCCAGCAGACACCATCATCATAGCGGGAAGCTTACCGGGCCTAGTCAAATTCGCGTGCATGTGAATGAAGGACAACAGGCATCGAACGAATCCATTAACTCAAGAATAGAGAGGCACCCAGGCCACCATGGGAGGAGGTAGCTAGATGCTTGGGCGCCCTGAATGAAGTGTTGAAATAAGTTTGTGAAAGCAATGGTGGCAGAGAAACCAAGTCCGTTCTGGTAGTCCAAATTTAAAGGGTACCAGCCGTCCTGACAGAAGTACACGGGATTACGGAAGGTCATCTGAGCATGAATAAAAAAGCCACGGATAAAATTTGCCAACTATATTAATTCGCTAACGGTACTACTGGGTAAATTACATAGAAGACGTCAGAGCCTGGTGCATGAAATGCGTGCAGCCAGTCAGGACTAAGCCCAGGACAAAGGGCAGAATGCAGCAGTAGCATGTGGGCGTTTCAATAAAAAGAATTTCCAAAAATGTCGTTGATTCATACCCCGAGTCTGAGAGGGCTAATAAGTACATTCTGTGCGTTATAAATTATTTTACTTAATAACCTGAGGCATACTTCGTAACAAATCAGGAGACAACCACGGTGGCAGCAGTGTTGCTGGAACAGCTTTTCAGCACGTTTGGCGCCTCGTAGGAGCTACACTCGGACGTAACCTTGAATCCAAGTTATTCCAGAGGTTTTGTACAATTTTGGTCTTTAAGAAAACGAGAACCACACTGTTACGTCCACAACTGGGCGGAATGCGATTCAACATCTATTCAAGGTCATCACCAACAACAACGTGAATGGGAACTGACTCCAACCAGAGTACTATTCGGAAAGGAGACTACAATATGATTTGGCTCACCACAAGAGCCATCCCATGAAGTTATGGATTTTGCCTACCAATTCCGACAAAGCGTACTGGCTACGCACGAAGTAACTTTAACGCAGATGTTGTCAACCAGCGATCGAATGAAGACGCGCTACGATCTCAAGATAAATTCAATCGGCTTCCAAGAGAAACAGAGACAAAAAAGTCTGTCTAAACAACACCCAGAGGAATAAGGGCTAGTCTTCAAAGCTTATACCAAATTGGTAAGGGCCATGTGTAGTCGTTAAAAGTATCATGGACGTGGTTTAACGCATTCGTTGGAATCCGAAGGCTAAGATGCAGCGGAGTGCTCTATTTGTATCGACTGGAGAAGAGGATACTTTTCCGGACCACCAGAATTAAAGGGGAGCGGGGCAGTGTTACCACATTTAATTTGACATTGCTGATAGAGAATTTTTATCGGAATTAATCGCCTTGATAAAAAGCGAACAAATCAAAAAACGAATATCTAAGTCCAAACTCAAATTGAGATGGACTATAAATGCTACCACACGACAGGAGTAGGGCAGAAGTTAAACAGCTGAAGTACGTTTGACTCTGAGTCTAAGAAAAATTTATTTTTGGTTTAAAAGTTGTTCTGTAAACTCAGAAGATTTATAACATTATTTTTATAGAAATAACCAAATCAACTCACATTTATTATTAAATTAAGACCGAATATCATTAAAATGCAGATACTCTCAGTAAAAGATATTTGTTGTACACTACAAAAAAAAAATGTTCATTTGCTATAACTTATAGCTGGTGAAAATCTTTACATCTTAACATTGTACATAATTTCAATAAAGTGGAATCATTTTCTTCGACATTACCAAGACTAGCTACCGAACTACGCTATTTGCGAACTTCATTCAAATATCGCCTGAGTCTAGACATACCCATCGACTTATTAGCATAGAGACCAGGATAATTCCATCATCAATAATCTCGTACGGCCACTCCTGGCGACAGAACACATCGACTTCAGCACTTATCTTTTCTCTTGGAGTTCCTATGACACATATATTTCATTTGCTAGATGATGGCGATCCTTGTCTCGAATTTGCACTTCTTGTAACTTGTGCAAATAAAATAGATTTGTCGCTATGTCGAGGTGTTTCGCTGTACTTGAGACTGTCTCATATATATGTAGTTAATATAATAAAGGGTAGTTACTAGCCGTATGTGTTGAAAACATTTATGTATTGCGTCTAGTTTAAATATGAATTATCTTGCACATTAAATGTATTTATTAAAACTACATGCAAAAATAGGTCATAAAACGCTAGGAGTTTAACTATTTTAAAAAATATTTTTTATATCGAATTCTGACTGACACGTGGCTTCGCCCTGGGTAGAAAATCGTGTTATTAAACATTTTTATCTTAAGCTTTTTTACATTAATTAATAATGTTAGCATGCCGCACATTCTTAGATTATTTGTGAAATTATAATGGAATTTATATCAATACTCGGACATATCTACCGTATTTGAAAATTTTAACTTGTAATATTTTGGATTTACCGTTTATCATTTTAAGTAAGTTCTCATATTTGACGTTATGGCGTTTTGAGGTTTATGTATATTTGGCATTATTGACGTATTTGAGACCTTTCAAGTATTACGTAAGCACTATATAGGGGGGGGGGGCGCTTTGGTTTACTAAGTTTTGATATGTTTGGTGATATTGGTGGTAAGAGCTTACTTTTGCTGACAAATGCCAGGGATGAGGTAAATAATTGTAATAAATCTGCTTACGTAATACTTACGTTTAGTACTCTAAAACCAAATATTTACTTTTACACTCAATGCCGTTTAACAGCTCAACTTTCTTCTTCATTGAGTAAACCAAAACTGAGTTCGAAACTGCATTGAATGTAATAACAAAGGATTCATGTTAGGGTACAAAACTTGGGATCCCTGAATCAACAGAAGTTTGTTATTACATTTTTGACGAATGCAAAGTCGCACCTAGGAGCGCCATATAAAATTATAAAGATAAATAACTGTTTGAAATTCTGCTATCGTAATTGAAAATTTATTTTCATGGATTATTATTATAGTAGCTTTAAATAAAAATGACTAGGACTTCAAAATATTTTAACATGGATAATATACAAAGTTAAACAAAGATCCCACAGGTTCTATAGAAAACAAAATATATCGCTTACCTTACAATCACAAACATGCATTTACAGAGCAAGAATGCAAAATTCTTATTCAACAACCTCAACACTATTCTATAGCCCCTTATTTTAATAGAATACCTACCTAAAATTCATACCTTTTTTATCCCTTTAAAACTAACAGTCAAGAGCTCTTTAAAAAAATCACCATTTTCCGTTAATTCTGTCATCTTAAAAACAGCGCAGTTTTGTTAGAAATATTATAGCTTATACTATACAAAAATACTTTCACTCTAGCAAATTTTGACATTCTAAATCTATGCAATAATGTTAGCAAAACACGTTCTATAGTCAAAAAACCTTTAAAATATGATTAGTAAATCAATGCATGCTGTTGTCAATTAATACAATGATGAAACTACTAACATTTTGTACAAAATCAAAATATTTTCAAAAATTGAATTGTGCCGACAAAATATTGACATGGTTATGGCTTCCTATCTGTCTTGTGCCTTAAGCAAAGTTTTTGTTGAAAATTTTGAGGAACAAACAAAGGTTTAATGTGTCATAAAATACATTAAACAGCAAAGAACAAATTATACATTTTAAAATAGAATTTAAACAGAATAACAAACTATATTTTTAAGACATTCTAATAACTAATACAATATCGTCATTTGAACCCGAAGTTTACAGAAAACTAACTCACACTAACAGGTATCTCTAGTGTAAATCTAATCATCGAAATTCAGTAAAAAGAAGTATCACCAAAACTCTATTTGAACGAAAACCAACTCTTCGGTCATCAATAAATTTAATAACGAAAAAAAGTTTAGAAACACGTGCTTTTTGCCTATATCTATCCAGAAAGATGTATTAATAAGGAACTAAACAAAACCGAATGCCAAAGGGTCGTTAACAATCAACACCAAACTCTCCCAGCGACGCTGAGTTCCAAGGTAATCACATGTTACAATAACTACAAATAGTGAGCAATAGATTGAACCGAAATGGCATTTAAATGAAGAAATACACTACAATCAAAACAAAACCAAAAAACACAGCTCAAAATTCAAAATTTGCATTAGTGTAATAAATTTTATATTACAGAAACCTCTAGACCTCTGAATGTTCGAATAACTGAACATAAAAATAAAATAAAAATCGACAAAATTTGTAAACGTGTTTAGGACCTTGGCCATAAAACACAATTTCAAATTTTAACTAGGTATATTATATAGGAATCTAATGCTCTGTTAAATGAAAAGGGTAATACCTCCCTAGAATTCAGTCGATTCTGGTAGCCGAAAAGTAAGGAAGAAATTACTAATGGTCATATTCTTGTGAATAACCTAATAACGAGATAGTTCATGAGGTTTTTCCTAGGTTTTCCCTAATGATTTAAACGGGATCACTAAATCAACAAAATTTTTTGAATTTTTGGCGAATGCACTATTTTGTAATAGAGTGGTACCTTGGAGTGCAATAAATTCTTACAATTTAAAAGAAACATTTTTATTATACGATTTTTAGAATTTCCTTGTCCTATTCTGGATATTATCAAATAAAGTTGTCACAGTTATCTAGTCCGTCACATAATATTGTCAAACATTTTAATTTTTATAATTGTACCTTTTTATATAGTTTTTTTAGTGCCATTGACAAAGTGATTTTACCTAGACTGCGAAACAGTGGCCGATCCAGGATTGCCATTTGGGGCTTTTACCCCGTTGCGGGGGGGCGGGGGAGATGAGCTCCGATAAAGTTTTGATTTAGCAAAATAAACACTAAAACAGCTTTGATGATTTTGGGGAGGCTGTTCTCACCCGGAACCTAGCCTTGTTCATATATATATTTGTTTTTAAGTTTTCGCGGGCACTAAATTTTTAGGTGGTTTCCGGGAATTCATCCGCTTAGCCTTCTGCTTTCGCTTCATTCGAGTAACTAGAAGCGATAGCAGAAGACTACAAGAATTATGCGAACCGACCTGAAAAGGCAGATGTGACTCTGCCGAAACGTCGTCATTTTACCATCGATCCCGGCAGGGATCAGTTATCAACTACGCGGATGAATTCCCGGAAACCACCTAAAACATATATATATATATATATATATATATATATATATATAACTCACAGGAATTTATGGAAATGTGAGTTTTATTAAGTTATTGTGTTTGCCCAAGAACCCTTAAATATATATTATGATACGTTTGAGTTTCTAGAATCAAAGTAGATTGGGAGATACTATTCGGTTTTATGTGGTTAATTTTCAGAACTTGTCAGATCAAAAAATAAAAATAAGGAGAAGAAGAATGCTTAAAGGCAAAAATTCGAGCGTCGCCGGGCAATGGACGTGATCGTGAAACGTTTTTTTCCCGAAAAAGGCAGGTGCGTGTTTTGTGAGAGCCACCCGCGGGGTGACTGACGTACCAACTACGCCCCGTTAAGAGGGTACACTGCCAAGACACCTTCTTCTTGTTCGTCTTCGAAATGGTTTTCGTGCATTCTTTTCTCGACACATCGCTATAAAACTCTTTAAGCTTCGTGCTCATTCATAGCATCCTAATTGCGTCAACTGAAATTATGATTCTATAAAATGTTAAGTAATGAAATTTCCCTGTATATAAGACTAAAACATGTAGTGCTACAATAATATCATCTGGAACTGCCAGTCCGCACAACTGACAATACGTTTGATTGTCGAAAGCTTCGTTAGCACAATTGACATTCATTCTTCGAAATAAACAAAAGAAGTTTCCTTCAAGCAATAAACTAAAAGTAATATACTGTTACAGTTAATTAAATACAAAATTCTTATACTCACTATTAATATTTTTATTTCACCAAAAACAATTCCCAATAGTTCCTAATTTATCAACAATGATGACTAATACTAAACAGATGATCGCACTGATACAGTTGAAAACAACTCAACTCTTTTTCTGTTCTGGTAAGCTAATCATTTATAACTTCCCGTTCTAGAATTCCACATTCCTACAATTTTTTTCCATCTCCGTCTTTTCTGTTGCTCTTGTATATTGAATGGTTTTTATCGTTTAGTTGCAAGTTTATTTTTTATTTAGACTGAGTAACATACAAGCATTCAAACCGATTAACTTTTGTGATTATATTGTTTAAATATGGAACAAGAGAGGTTTAGTTTGTGTATCATATAGGTTCTTTTTTTTATTGCAGATTCTCCCTCTTCAATTTGCTGAATGTATGCAACAAATCTGAACTACTAAACCGATTGTCGGCCATGACATTTATAATATTGGATTGTTGTGGCTGATACTTGATGTAAATCCACGATGGGAAACACAAAAACGAAAATACACTTCTAGATTTACACTTTATTTTGACACAAGGACACGTGTTTCGGCATACAATACCCGTACTAGAGCAAAAAAGAATTTATTTAGCACAGGATATAAATCTTATTGTGCACGTCATTTAATAGAGGATAATCATAACTTTAATGATAATGTAAAAATTTTACATTTAGAAATTAATCCGAGCAAAATTAATTTATTAGAAATTAACAAATACGAATATTCAGGTAGGCTACTATATAATCAGTTAGATCTTAATCCATCCCAAATTTCTTTAATGGCTTTGTATAACTATTTAGGTGAATTACAATGTATATACATAATGGTGTAGCTAGAATAACTTTGAATAAATATTTTGTGAAACTTGATAAATGCATTGAATGCGGAAACACGAGTCGTTGTGTCGAAATAAAGTGTAAATCTCAGGATATTTTTAGTCTTATCTATATAATTATTATTCCAGTTCCCAAAACACGTCAATCGATTACTGTACAATATTTCTTTAATTTCTATTGTCCACAGAAATCATTTCACCGAATTTCATATTTTGAAGTAAGAATACGAGTATAGCTATGAGGGCACACTTTTGATATCAAAGCGCTATTGTTACTTTTTAGAGGTATTGTACAAAATCACCTCGATACGTTTTTAAAATCAATTAGCAATGCCGCAGCTGTCCGAGCTATTGAACGATTACAATTACACGGAAAAAGAGGCTGTCACTAGACGCGTATGTTCTTGTGTCGAGGGGTGCAGGGCTCTAATCGCACCCGTGTTGACACAATCGTTTGTATGAATCGTCAAAGAATGTTTTTATACAGATTATATTGTATCAGAATTATTATTGTTTTATAGGAAATAAAGTTATTACAAAAATACTTTAGTAAAACATTGTCTTGGAAATATAGTTATATCTATTTTAAGACTTTAAAAAGTCTTTGAATATTTTAGAGCATTTGAGAGTAATAAAGTTAATAATTGATTACAGATCTAAAGTAAGTAAAGTGAAGTAAAGTTTTAAAAAGGTCCTTCAATTTACATGAATGAAACTATTATCAAAACGTTTTACTTTTTTGTTACAAACAAATCATTTTCTACCCTAGTAAATCGTTGTGTTAGTTTAAGTCATAAGCAAATTTCGACTTAGGCAAAAGTATATGGTTATGAAGAAAACATACCGTTTCTTGTAAATTATAAGCGATTCCTTCTCAATTCTAACATCTAATCAGTTCAAGAATCACATCTGGAAAATGTGGTGTGTTAGCAAACACGTTCTTAGGTATTACTATCAATATTCAAGATGGGTCCTTTTCATCTGAACATATAGTGAAGATATGTTCACGTTATTTCCCTGATATTATTTATCAGAAGGGTATCTATTGGCGAGGAACGCTATAAACTAGATTAATCAATAGTGTTAATGACCGTTATCTACATTATCGACAATATAGTCGTTAATGTTACGAAGTGGATCAAATGTTTTTCATTTGAAAAGTTTTACACCCTGTAGGACCTTGAGCAAAATTTTCTCTTATTCTACCAGCTAAATTTGCTTACTCCAAGTTTTGTTCAAATCGGTTCTTTTCTTGAGCCTTGTCTTCAAGTTATTAACTTGTTACATTAAAACTTTTGCATTTACTTCTTTCCCAAAAAGTTTTTGATTGTTAAGCAGTTTAGCAATTGTTTGGCTTTTCCATATACTTCATATTAGGAACCTGAGACTTCTCTTACATCATCGGCGAACAACAAAATTCATTTTCAATAAACTGTAAATCATTCCCTGTAATTTCTTTCAAGAGTTGTCAAAATTTGTACAATAACAGGCATACTTTTTCCTGTTGACACTTCACTCATGAGCAAAAGCAAACGATATAAGTAAAAGATAATTATTATAGATACATAATAAATGGTTTTACTCTTGCCTGTAACAAGCACCAGATACTTTTGTTTCTATCAATTTACTCATAAGGAGTATTTTGCCTGACCGTTTGGAGTTTCTCCCGTCTAATTTTTTCTCCAACAGATTATTATTTGAATATTGTAAATGAAAATCAAATTGAAAGGATTGCTGGTTTTCTATACAGAAATAGTTCTCCTCAGATATTTTGCTAGAAAGAGGTTACTAACATACGACCACACAGTATTCCTCTGTATAAAGAGTGTCTTGGATATTGTATTATACTTTTCTGTGTGGAGAAAATATAGGATGACCGGAAATTTACTTGGCAATATACCTAAAAACCACATGATCTTTTCCAAAATCTGTGGTTCTGTTAAAAATGTACTGTGTTCGAATAGAATTCAAGTTAAACATTTATGTTAATAGTTTAAAATCATCTTTAATTATTCCGTATTTGCAGAACCAAGCTGGCACTCACATATAAAAAAACGTTCGGACCTTGGTTAATGTCCTTGGTACCCAAACCTTTCTTCTTCCAAAACATTTATAGACTCTGACTTAGGCCGGCAGTCTATCTTGATCCATCCATTGTACATGTTATAACTAATTTTATTTTCTTCTTTATTTTATTTCATTTTTAATACATCCAGCTCTGTTCTGATTTCAGGTTTTGTCCAGCCTTTGACTTTACTCTCTTGTGCTTGTATTCAACTTCTATTGACTGCCAAAACTGTCTAATTCTTGCATTATTTCCAGGATTAGTTTGAATTGGATTTAACTTTCAATTACATCACACATCCAGTTTACGTAGCATGGCATAGAAAAACACAAGGGTTTAAATTGATGATTGTTTCCGTCTTCACTTGATGAAAATAAATTTTTAAAATTACCTAAAAACACCAAACAATTGTTTAAATTTTCACTATTAATTTACTTTTATTTGACATATGTTTCGCCAGGTCTGGCTTCTTCAGAAAATACTACTTACTATTGCTTTAATTTAACTTGTTTGTATATTTCGTACATACTCCTGACTGTCGGAATCGTATTTAAAAAGCCTGAACACAAGTTAGTTGAAACAATTACAAATCAGATTGAAAAACACATAATTGCACCAAAAATCATTTTAATGTACGTTATACATATAACTATTCGAATTATATCTTGAACAAAGTTTTTGCCTATGATTTCAATGAATAATCACAATTGTATAAGATTCGACAATTAATTAAAACGGTACTGCTGATTCAACTCTGTCTTGACACTCACTACGTGAAAAATTGCAAAAAATTTTGAAAAATAGTATATGTCCAATATGTCAGCACAAACACAAATTCCATTGCACTGGAAGACATATGAGTGACGCACGAAAAGTTATCGACACTTAACAAAGCAATTAAAATTCTGGTCGCATATGCAAAGAGAAATTGCGAATGAATTTGTTTGTATTGTTCAGACTGTTGGCATTCGAAAAAAAATCTGTTACAAAGTAATGTCCTCTCATTTTGTGAGTCCACTGAACTACGGTTATTCTAAATTGACGGTCTGTCTAATAATGAAACTGATTAAAAATATCCAAATTGCGTTCTCAATTAAGTAAAAATCAAACGGTTTGCTGAATATTTTACATTCAACACTATATGAAAATTCTTTTAATAGAATTGCACTTAAATCAGTTCAGTTTAAAATGCTTAACTTAATAATTCAAGAGACACCACATTAAATTTCTTATTAACAATTAAAACAAGCAGTAATTCCGACAAGGTTGTTGAGGAGGTCTTGAATTATTTTACCTATTCATTGGGTTTTCTCTCTTCAATTTTTCTTTCCTGCAACAGATAAATATTTAAAATTTGTATATGGAGAACAAAGTAAGGCAATTTCGTAAAATATATGTCTACATGTAGATATCTCATTTATTTATCAATAATAATACCTAAATACTGGATGATGCAAACTGCACATTGGTGTTATGAATATTTTAACTTCCTTGTTCAGGTAGGTTTTGATGTGAAGGGCAAAACTTGTTTTATTCAGATTTAATTTTAACTTAAGCGAATTAAAGAAACGTATAATATTTTTTAGGACTTTTTCTGCTGTTGGTATAACTTCTTGTCATAAATTTGCAGTGAAAACTATGACAGTGTCGTCCGAATGATATTATTGTCCAGGTAGATTTCTGAGTCAATAAGTTGTTAATATATACAAAAAATAGGATCGGCCCCAATACTGTACCCTGAGCAACACCACAATTTATTGACAGTTCTGTACTGAACGTGTTATTTACAAGAACTCCTTGCTTCTTGTTTTATAGTTAGCTAGAAATGAATTTGTAAGCATGTCCAGGAATACCCAAATTCTATAATTGGCTCATTAAAACCCCATGATCGACAGTATCAATAGCTTTTGCCAGGTCAAGGTAAACACGAAGATAAGGTAAATTGTTTTCAACCGCTTCATAAACTTTAGACATTAAAACTGCAATAACATCTTGATTCGATTTATGTTGAAGAAAGTCAAACTAATTTTTATGTATTATTTTATGTTTTTCAAAAAAAATAGTAGCCTAAGTTTTAAAGATTTTTCAAAAATCTTGGCAATTGAAGAGGTTAAGGATATAGGTCTTTTAATTTATATAATATACTTATCATCACTTTTGAATATAGGTTTAACGTTAGGTTTTTTTAACATTAATGGGAAAACACCTTTAGTAAACGACACATTTATAAGGTAACATAGCTGCTTAGTAATATTAGTAATTTTAGAATCTCATTTGGGATGTTTCTGGGCCAGGCGACTTACCATTTTTTAGCTGTATTAGATGAGTCTTTATCTCAGCAGGACTTGTTGCTTCTAAACAGATTGATTGGGAAATGATATTTTTATTTATAGCACTAAGGTGATTTGTTTTTGATTTATGGAAATTAGAGCTAGTTTATATCCAATAGTCGTATAAAACTTATTAAATTCATTTGCAACATTGAAATTAACATTAATTTCTTACTTATTATCTAGCACTAACTTGTTGATTTCGCCGCTGCCTTTTTTCGTTTTGTTCGATAACTCATTTGCAACATTCCATAAATTCATTGATGAATTAGTATTTTCCTCTATTTTGCTCTTGAAGTACTTTTTTAATTAGACGGTTAAATTTGTTTCTATACGTTAAGTATTCTTGTTTTTATATCATTTAATGAATCTTTGATGTATATTGACAAACCTGATTGAACATATAGACATCTCTTTCTCTCAGAATAACTGTGAAGAAGAATATCTGTACAGACAGCCAGTAACCCGAGCAATTTTACGAAATTGACTTACTACACTTTGTTCTCCATATGCAATTTTCTGCAATTTTGAGGAGAGAACACCCAATGAATAGGCAAAATAATTAAAATCATGTTTTAGTCTAATTATTATATAAACACCAATGTCGTTTGAATTTATACGTTATCAGATTAAGTTCAAATTGACGTACAGATTCAAAAAATGTTTTTAAAGTCTCCATTATTTGGCAAGCCATATTTGTATTTGTAAAATTTGTCTTAACACTTCAAAAAATGTTATTACGGGAAAATTTTGTCAATTTACTGTCATATTTCAGACCTGGCAAGGTCTAGTCTGTAAGTTGAACGATATGCTGCAAATGTGCAAATTAAAAAAATATATAAAGTGCATTTGATATATTTGGTCCTATTATGAATTAAAAATATGAACCACTGTAGTGAATTTAATTCAGTGGACGGGAGTTTTGTGTGATTTTGTTTTGATAAAAAACTCAATTCCTTCCTAAGAAAACTCTTACCTTGTCTACGAGTTAGATCTAGTAAAAGCCTTGGGAAATCTGCCATTCATGTATTTGTCTGCATTTGGCGCGGGTAGCCGGCCTTAACCCTGGGTGTTTAGGCACAACTAGAGTTTACAATGTTAGGCAATGCGCACTCACGAGGGGATTTACAATAAGTGAGTAATAGCTGTATACGCATTTTGGGGTTGCACTAGCGAGCACATAGGGAAACGTTTTTCCTTGAGAGTTTCTAGCGAGGTCCGTACTGGACGAGAGGCAAACAGCCAGTCTCTTCTTCTTCTTACTGCGATTGCGCTTAAGGCAGGGTTTTTTCCAAGCAATTGAGAATATACATATGTAAATATAAAGGCTATCTCTTTTAAACCCAAAAAAAGACAGAGTGTTCTGAACAACCACATCACTGTCATATCCAAAATTTTCAGATGGTTAAAATAAAACTCAAATTATTTTTCATGTTTTTGGTTTCACAATAGAATAGCAAACATGGTCCTTAACTGTCAATACAACTGTCAATATGGATGTAAAATCTGCGAGTTTCTGCTTTGCATTTACCAAATGCGAGCTTGGAATATATAATCAATTATTTTCAAAATTCCTGGTTCTGTAATTGGTTAGAAAAAAAATCATTTTAATTGGCCGCTGCCAATTTTGCTCTTATCTTGCAAGTTTGAGCTTTGTAGTGCCTATGATATTCTGTAGATGTTTACAATAAAACTAATTGACATTTTTAAATAGTTTGGAATCAGGAGCTGGTTGGACTTCTAATTTTATTTACTCCGTGTTGTTATCGAACATTTTTTTCCTGTCCTTTTTTTGTTTGTTTGTTCAGTTGTGTTAAGTTCTTTTACTATTGAAAACGGGTCTAATTCAGATTTTGAAACGTTTGGACTATTTGAAATATACAAACGTTCCAGCAACTGTGGTGTTATTCCCAAAAATCAGAAAAATACAAACTTATAGAAAGCAACGAAGAAATATTGTATTTTATATTACAAAAAAAATATTAAAAGTTGAAAAATCATTTTTTAATATTTGCAACTCATTGCAAGATCACATTGATTATTGTAATTAAACTAAACATTTTTGATTAGCTTATACAAATTTTAATTTCGCACGTTACTTTTCGATATAAAGCCATTCAAATTTACAAACATTGTGATACAATTTACTACAATTTTAAGTAAAACCACAAAAGATACTGTAATTGATACTACACTAAAATTAGTTGAACGATATAAATCAGTAAATACCGGTAAACATTTAGGTACGCCTTGGAATTTGGAAGAAACTGAATGGCCTGAGGAAGATATAATATTCATTGGTGTTTTCAGTAGAGTAAGTAACAGTTATTGTGTAATGTTCTAATATGGTTGTCCCTTTTTCAGCTACCCTCTGGCCTGGAATTAGTACATTTTTTTAAGTTATTTTGCTTTCGCTTTCATTAGCATTGAATTCAGCTTATGCACATCTGCTCAGATTTTACTTTTAATTACTACATTGACACCATTGTTAAATAGATGGCTATACACTTTAAAGTTAGTGTTGTACTCAAAATAGTTTCTCAGCCTGTTTGTTGACAGGCTTAGTTCGCTCAAGTTTGGATCTCCTTTTTCTCAACTCAATTGTTTATTTCTATATTTCTTAATCTTTAATATCATTATATATATATATATATATATATATATATATATATATATATATATAAATTTTAATCCGGTCTTGCAGTTTCTTCAACGGTTTCTTAGATAGTCAGACTAAAACCTGATTTCGTAACACCTTGTATACTACCGTTAATTATCTACAGGAGAATCAAGTTTCTTCTTCAAAGCGAAGCATAAACAACAATTTCAGTCAAAACGGCCGTAATACGGCATGAGGTCCAGCGAAAACGACATTAGATGCTGAGATAACTTGCACCGGTCTCTCTGGTCCAAAGTAAGATTCGGCCTTTATAAGGAATCAACTATAGTTGACACCGACTGGCCCGTCAAACGGTTATTCTCTTTGGTTTAGTTGGCCTCTTTAAAGTGCGCTTAGATTCACGAATAGTCGCCTAGGGTACCTTTTTCAAAACTTTCCATCAGTCTGCATGAGATATTTTGATATAATTTTGATGATTAGCATTTCAGAACCAATAATACAAAATAAACAATTAAGGTTAAAAAATGTTTGTTAACCAGTATAAAAAATACTAAAAAGGTTAAAAATAAGTAAATTCTAACACAGTGCATATCATTTCCACCATTCAATTCGTTTTTTATTGAAAATTGAGTATTTTCATCTTGCTCAAAGGTGCGTACACCTTTTTTTTTAATTCACAGGGCTACCCTACCTCTATGTTTGATTACTAAAGATATTTTGTTTTTTGTTATATAATGTAAGGGGCTCACTCATATATTCCTGAAAATATAGAAGGTATGAAACAAATCGTTTACAATGGGCAGGAGAAATTTATCAAGCACAGGATAGAGCTCATTCAGATATGTAGGTGACATCAAAAAATAACTTAATACTTTAAACTTATTGACAGAAACAGCATGAAATTAAACAATGCAAATTTATTGTTGCTCAACTTGAAATAGTACCATTTTTACTACAAACTACAAACAATGTGCTCCGCCGCGTCTGTCTGTCTATCCACGATAAACTAAGAAACTACTAATTGTATTTTGATCCGGTTTTCACCAGTATATAGAGGAAGGCTAAAGGGTGTAATTTGTCAAGGATTTGTGTAAATTGGTTCAAATATAACTCTTGGAGGTGATGGAAAAAGTCAAGCCACCTGGGAGCTTTTATCGTAAAGGCTGATTAATTTCTTTGAGATATAACCAAACAATGCACTTTGGAATATATATCTCTTTTGTATTTTAAGGATAGCTTATTAAACCTTTTCTATCTTCTAAATAAGTTGGTTAAGTACGAGTTGCACTGGCATACTAAGAGTTCCGTACCATCTTCAAGATTCTAATATTCCAGTTTCAGACAAGCAGGGAATGAGTGCATTTTCTTATATTTACCATAATATCTTTTAAAGGAAGTGTTTTAAATTTATAATTTTCCACACATCGACTTTTTATTTTATCTGCTTCAGGATTCGCTTGATTTTTACAAGAATACACATGTATTTAATTTTCTAATTTGGCCCCCCAAATTAATATTAGAGTTTTATTTTAGTAATAAACTTTTAGGGAAGCCTTTTATAATATACTGTCCGAATTTTGAGGCTCTGTAGATTGGAAGATAAAGGGCAAAATAGGTAAAGATTTAAATTATAAATTATTAAATCTGTTATTCAAATTATTTGAAAAAACAAATAAAATATGTTTTTAAAAATTTAAATAGTGTAGTTTCTAAAGTGGGAATTAAGTCGATGTTTAATATTTTTGTTAATATATTTTAAACAAATTATTTAAAAATATGATATATTTGTAATTCACATAATGAACCTTTTATCTGATATATTACATTTTGCGTTTGAAAATTTAATTTTTATTATCCATTTAATTGTATAATTTATCCCTAGAATTACTATGGGAGTTTTCTAATAATTTTTCTTATAAATTTCAAGTGAGCCCCAGTACCCCTAATTAGTTTCAAAATTGTACTTGGTAGGCTTTCGCAAATAAAGCGTGAAATGAGAATTATTTATATCTTTATGTTAAGATCTTGATAATTTAAAAAATATGAAAAATGTATATTTATATTCCTCATAATGAGCCTTTTCATTTGATGTATTGCATGTGTTAAAAAATATTTTTTTATTTTCCGTTTAATTCTCTAATTTGGCCCCCAATATGTTCTCCTTATTTTTCTACTAAAGTTCAGGTGAAATATATTTATTTTCGCCATAATGAGCCCTTTCAAATATAATTATTTTCGCTTTGACCTTTCATATATATAACATGATGGTTAGAAACAATTTTATTTTTATAATTTACATTTAATTCTGTAATTTAACCTCTAAAATTAAAAGTATATCTTTCTCCCTATTTTTCCAGTAAACTTCAGGTCGGACCCTATACCTCTAATTTTTTTCAAAACTCTACGATTTATAGTTTTAGAGATAAGGGGGGATGGGATGGGATGGTTTATTTTCGTTAATATCGTTTTAAATTCTTTAATATGAAAAAAATATATATTTGTGTTCCTCAGAATGGGACCCCATGATGCCATTTAATTATATAATTTGCCCCCAAAACTAATATTTATGATTAAAAGTAAATTTCCTAGTAATTTTAGGCTCTAGTTTAGGAGAAAATTGCTGTTATGTAACAGGGGCAGAAATCCGGAGTGATATTATAAGGGTATCTGTATATTGTATATATGGAACCCTAAAAATATCCACGTACAATGCGATAACTAGAAAGCTATTTAGATGGATACAGTATTAATCCTTACGTTAATTTCATTACGTATGTCATGCACATTATTATAATCTTTTACACCATCTCTACATTGTGTAAAAGAAAGTAGCTTCTCCCCAGTTGTCCCTCCGAACGTTTAGATCTTTCAAGTGGAAACTTTATAGTTTAATATTGTTTTGTGTTAATTTTTTAAATATGGCGATAACTGTTCTATCAAATGTCGCTGCCATACTCGCTCGGCGATCGTTACATGAGAGAGCGCATACGATCAGTTGGCTAGAGCGATTTCTAATAATGCTAGGGTTTCGGCTTCGATCCCCTGGGTTCCTAGACATTTTTTTGTGGGTATTTTTCAAGTTTAAATTCACAATTGAACCCCATAGGTAGGGAAATTTTATGTGCGTGTGGATATATTTATTATTTAACTCAATAGGTGCCTCTACTATGGGGTTGCAGGAATTTTTTTTATGTCGACCTAAACTTTATGGCTGAGTTTGATTTGATTTTTCTACTCTAGTTTAATATAATTTAACATGCATCCTGGTGAATGCATGGACGCACTGAGCTCCAGCTGATCTTTTTCCAAATAAACTTCATATTATACAATATAAAATATTCGTTTTGACATGAAAGTCTCCTATACAATGTCTAAGTACTTCTTGGGAAATAACACCAAATTAAAGAAAATTTCTGTATATTCCAAACGTTTCGGGTCTAGGTCAGACCCCGTTGTCAATGGTTAAGAAACTATGGATAAAAAAGGCACAATTCTAAGATGTAAATTAAAATATTTGACAATGTGTATTATTTGATTTCTGACGTAACTAAGAGAATTTTATTTGTAATATACACGGTAGCACAGAAATTTCTAAAGATCATATAATCATAAAGTTCCTTTCAAATTGGCAGAATTTGAAAGAGAGATCTTCAGAATTTTATGTAATTAAATTTAGTTACATCATATAATGTTTTGTCAAATTAATGAAAATACCAATTAGTCAAATACGTGGCACTATAGACAAAAAAATGCTCTTGAATATTTCTGAAATTTCGAAAAGTGGCTAGTATTGAATAATGCTATTGCCCTGCAAGTTTTCTGTGGTAAGAGAAATAAAGAGTAAACGTTGACATTATTGAACACCACTGTACTCATGTGAATTTTGTATATACAACGGCGGGTCTCGTATTGTCTTGTGTATATATGCCCCCACAGGTTTTCAGGTCAAATCTTTCACCTTTTACGCAAGCGAAGAATTCTCAAACTGGCACTTTCAACAAATTTAATCGACCGAGTGGAAATATTTCAAAATTTTGATGACGGTTTTGATCGTTAACAAAGTTTGCTAGGTGGATAATATATGTGTCAGAAACATGACGCTTTACATGTGAAACTTCTTCAAGCCTTTGGTGTTAAATGTTTATTTCGATACACCAAAAAATGTTACTATTCGACATCAAATGTTTTTTAGTTTTTTGATATTTTAAATTACCGGTTTATGCTGTAAGAAAACTATTAAAAAATACTAAATCAACCTTTAGTTGCTTGTTATGTAGAATATCCAATTTCATTTTCGGAAAAATTGTTCAACTGAAAAGCTGTGGTCTTTTCAAGGACCTTACTACGCTTCAATATATATTTCCTTAAAAAAAGATGAACAACGGAGCTAAGATGTTTAGGTTTATATCTCTCATTGAATTTAAGGTTATTCAGCACTTTATTGAGTTTATTAATGAGTCACAAAACTTTGACAGATATGGAAAGTGTGGAAAAATTAAATACCTACTATTTCAATACATAAGTTAATACTATGTTCACCTTCACCAGAATCGCAATTTTTTGTTAGGAACTATTAATACTAGTTTTTTATAAAATATCTACTAACTATGGGGCTAAGGAAATTTAGTGTATAAATAATTTATATTTAAAAACGAACCGACTTCAGCTGACTTAAAATAGAAACAGTGTGCAATCAATAACTATTTTCAGACATACCTTCTTTTTTATCTGATTTAATTAAGGTACAATTCAATTGGAAATTTTATCATATTCTTATTTCTCTCTCTCTCTCTGTCTTTTTCTCCCTCTCTCTTTCTCCCTCTGTAATTTTTATACTTTGTCTATATTTTCCAAATATATTTTAACTTTTTTATTTATTTTATTATTTGGACCACTTTCTGTAAATGTAACTAATTCACTCTATATTGCATCCAGACTCTATATGCTTCTGTGTACTGGTCACTCCTATGTAACTAATTGGTCTATCATTTTCTGAATCACCCTGTAAAACTATAATTTAACTGAACACAATATTACAACGGTCCTGATATCTTTAAAAAAACACCCTGTATAAGTACAAATCCTCTCCACACTATTGACTCTTTCTATTATTCTATTGTTTAAATTATTCCTGTATACCAGGATGATTTTACTTCACCCCATATGTCTAATAATCCATTTATGCAGCTGTTCATGATCTACCCTATATAACAAAATCCACCTTTTTGATCCACATTTTATGACTATAAATTGACTTTACCATTTCAATCACCCAGTATATAAAACTGTTTCTAAATTTTTTAACGCATATCTATATTTCTACCCCGTCCTACGTCCTATAATTCAAATATCCTAACTGCTTATGTTTACATAACATATTTTTGATACATCTTCAATAACAATAATTTTACCCCACCCTTCCTTCAAACACCTTGTCTAAGTAACTACATCTGTTTCAAACTATATAACTTTTTAAAACCGCCCTATATAACTGTAATTATAGTCCACCTTATTGTCCAACCATCCTGTATACTCAACTGCTTCTGATAATTTTTAAAGCCTTTTGTATAACTGTAATTATTTTCCGTTCTATAACGCGAATATTCACTCTGTATAACTATAGTTTTGCTCCACTCTTATTTCAAGCACCTTGTATACGCAACTACTTATGTGCTACCCAATACAATATTTTTAGAATCCACCCTATATAACTAACTCAATTCCAACTTATATTTCAACTATCCTATAATACAACTGCTTATGTACCACCTAATATTACATTCACGCACGCACACACCTTCAACTGTATTCCACAAAGAAGAGATCCCCGGAATAACAAATTTTCATTTTAATATGCTAGTGGAATATTTTCTGCAAAATCACGCAACTGTAACTTAACTTCGTCTCTAAAATAAACTTCAAAAGCATCAAAATGAAAATCATTACAAACACCCTGTACGACATACTTTCATGGCATATCTTGACATTTAATTTAGATATTTATGATGAAAATTTGACATTTATCATATTGTTTACAGTTTCTGTGGATATATTTTTCCGATTTTCAGAAAATATATTTTACGTTATAGAAAAATGTACGGAATCAAGCTGGAACATAGCTTTGTATAATACAATTTTTAATATTCAAATTGCGTGAGCAGTTTTAGAGAAAACAGTGAAGATTCATTGAAAACCGCTGAAATCTAGTCCCTTATTTACTATTTTTTCTGATTTTTCTAGGAAACGGTAAATCTCAATTATATACAATTATATGGGACCTTTCTGTAATGTAGTTTAAATCATAAAAATTGCCAAGCCGTTTTTGAATAATCACCTGTCATACATAAAAAAAAACGTTGTAGACGAATTGGTAACCTCCTCCTTTTTGGAAGTCGGTTAAAAAAGTCTAATCAAGGCACAAATTATGCATTTACAGGGACTATAAGAAACTGTTGGATACCATTGACATCTTGAACTTTACGAAACGCTTTGGTACCAGTAAATACGTTGATGTGTTTTGGAAGAAGTTGTTGCTAAGTTTCTTTCTTCTGAACTTGATCAAAGATGCAAAAAAATATCAGAATGTTTAAAACAAGTTATGTCTTTCTTATAATTTCATTAACAGCTGAAATTTATATCATTGCGAGCATTCCCGAACTTGTATAATACTTACATTTGTAAAAAACTTATATATCTCTTAACCTGTTTATATAATGAATGAATATTAGGTGAAAAAATAAATTAATATAGTTATATTATACAATTATATTACTTCATTAAATTACTATTGTAACTCATTACTGTCTTCTCTATACAGAAGAATATTTCCAAAAATTATTTTTAGACCTTAACAAAAAATGATGCAAGTTAAAAATAGTTGTAGGTACCATTTGTTTTTATTTGCGAAGGGTCTATAAATGGTGTCTAAAAACATAGTCGAAAATAAAAGCGAAGGTACGTGAACTGTTTATTTAAATCTACTCAGGAACACCGTGTGTCAGAAATTCATATAACCAAATCAAGAATGTACACCCTAATAACGATTTTTTGGACCGTACAGATTTTTTTCACAATTCTGGTGTAATTTCCCAATTCAGCACCACGTAAAGAAACATATATACAGGCGAAAATGTCGGGATCTCCTTATTTTTATGGCGAAGTTTGATGGGACTAAAAAATAATTTCGTGGTAGATTTTAAGAAAAAGAATTTCTGAGCTGTCCGCTTATTCTAATGATGTATTGCCGAAATTAAAAAATGATTACATGTGTTGTTAACCCAACAAACAATGCGACGAGGCATCTTTTCTGTTATCCGTTCTCAACTATAATTTTCGGAAAGCTCTCTCATCGATCATACAAATTCGATACATCACTTTGTCGTTTAGGCCCTTTCCCAACACATTCACAATAAAACACACACATGGTTGGGTTTTAACAAGTAAAAAAAAACTTTTACTCGCCGATGTTTATGTCATAATTCACTGTATGATGAAACGCCTCAAGGGAAAAATATAATGAAGATGTCTTTCTGAAGAGTATTTTCGTTCATTGTGAGGTTACCAAAAAGGCAGTAATGCCGTTGGAATTGCAAGGTAATTAACAAAACAAGGTGCGATATGTTAATCTCTAAAAAGAGTTTTAATAATTCACTAAGATAGAAAATCAGGAAGATATCAAAATCAGAAATATTTTTCCAATTAATAATGATGATTACTTTCAATATTATTAATTTAACGCATGAACTCACAGCTAACCAATTTTGGTTTCACATTTAATAACATAATTCCTTAGCCACTATTTTTTGGACAAGCAAAAAAATCCAATTTTCACGAAAATTCAGTTTCTTAGTAATTCTCACAAATAATCGGGATCACAACCATGCAGCAACAATGTTTGCTATTTCTTCGTTCTCAAAAAGTAAACAACAAAAACAAATAAGAAGAGAAAAACAGTTCAGTTATCTAGTAACTCTTGGGGAGTAGGCAGATTGAGGTAGTAACAGAACTGAATGTGATTCTGCTCTTTTAATTATAGTTGACGGAAGAGGATGTCACGTGATTTGGGAGCTGTTGCGGTGATTAGTTAGGTGTTGGTGACCGTCTCTGGTTTGTTTAATCTGGCAGTATCAGAGGCCCATGCTGTAGCAAGGCGGGCGCTGTCATCGTGTCGGTTTAAAGAGAGGGGTCGTTTCTCTATTTCTATAGTTTCGCGGATAGTGGATGCCCTAAGGGAATTGAGAGATATGATAGTCCTACTGTCCTCGAAGTTGATAGAGTGTCCTGTTTGGATGTGATGGTGCGCGAGAGCTGAAGTCGGATCTTTTTTATGAACTGAGAGTGTTAACACCTAACCATTCACCAACCAATCGACCGATAAGTATAAATAAAAGAAGTAGAGCAGATCACATTCAGTTCAGATACCTGATGACTCTTGAAGAGTAGGCAATTGAGGTCTCCAGTTCGATCTGGACTCTGGAACTCGTTTTATATTTTGTCTCTTGACCAAAGCAGGAGTCGAAACATCCAGTATTTAACAAATTCAGACGCGGTTCTCACCCGGAACCTAGCGTAGTTCATGATAATGTCCCCGGAAGCCTCTTAGGACATATTATATATATATATATATATATATATATATATATATATATATGATTCTACTGAATTTTGGGCTTAGTAGCAGTAGAGTTATCGATAATTAATATATGTTTTAAATTTGCCATAATGATTTTTTTGTAAATTTTCCACTTGCCTTCAAAATTATGAGAAACTTGAGATTTCCTAGTTTACAATAAAAGAGGCTTTTTCCTGGCAATTTTTCTCAAAAGTTTAGTCATATTCAGAGACTAAAGATGATCTCAAGTATACTGTTGGAAATTATAAAGATTTATTTCTTCAAAAGGAACCATTTTATTTTATGATATTTTTCCAATTTTCGACTTATTAGTGTATTTAAGATATGGGACAATAAGTTACGTTAAAGTTATTTGATTTTTTTTATCTAGCTAATATGGAGAAGAGAGATTTATAATAAACTTACATGTATCACCGTTTACTAAACAAAATATATTAATAAAAATGCTTTAAATTAATTATAGTAAAGGAAACTAAAATAGTGCATTGTACATTGTACATTGATCACATTATACTAAATAAACAAATTTAGAAAATGGCTTTAAATTAATTAGTTGAAGTAACTACGGGATTCCTTAACCCAGCGAGATTACTTTAGTAACAAAATGGTAAACATAACTTCAGGTCTAATTGATATGAAGATATATTTTAGTATCAGCATATATTTATCTACTTTAACTCGGACGAAAATGAATCATTACCAACCATCATTCATGAAACTATTATCTGATGTTAAATTTTATAGTGCTCCCTCATTAATCTTGTTCATACTAAGAACAAGCATAAAAAAATAATAATGATTTGACAAGGTTGGCTTTAGAATCGACAAAAAACATTAATCTTAATCCTCTTGCTGAAGATGGTAAACAATTTCAATTCCTAAAGCTTTATTAGTTGGTTTTTAAGAGAAGCTCCAAGTGATAGTTAAAAATTGGACGCAGCATGCGGTCCAGAGGATTTTGTTTCCCATCATTTGAAGATTTCGGGAACAAAACCGGCGAAATTTATAGCAACAAAGTGGTGTATTTGACCCGCTAACCGATATGATACAAAAGCGTTTCAGGTATATTCGAAAAAGTTAGTCGATTCAGGTAGGTAGATGTGTATGTGTTTGTGTGTGTGACCCCTCTCACAATCTTAATTTTTAAACCCCATCCTTGACAAATAAACTAATAAAATCTGAGTTTTGGAGAAAGATTCATATTAGTTTTATTATCCATATCAATATTGAACCAGTTTGGGTTTTGAAATATAAAGGCACATATTGGGAATTATGTGCAGGACCACTATCTTGTCACATGCTAACAAATTGAAAAACTAAAGGCAATTTCAGAAAAAACGACTTATATGAGGAAGATTCACGAAACGTCAACAGTACGGTGGCGTCACTGCATACAAGGGTACAATGACAGCCACTTGTTAACATATAGATGTTGGTGAATTGATGTAAATATTTATTTTTACATTCTTGTGTTCGTATTACATATTTATTTTGAAAAGTGTCCCTTTACAAAGTTGGTGTGAACAACACCTTTCTCTGGATACAAGATAAATAACAATTCTTTACATCACTGAACAAACTACTATAATTACATTATCACTTCTGTTATCATTATGGAACAAATTTCACTTGCATTTTAGTATAGAATAGTTTCTTTTTCAAAGATTCTAACATTTTCCCACACTGGTTTTCCATATATTTTTTTCTTGTCTAGTTGGACAAAAAGCTCCATTAGATACTATTAAATGACTATGTTTGGGATCTTTTTGCTGTAATTGTATTTTAAATATTTCCAAAGGTATGCCTGGTGAATGCCCCTGGAAAAAATATCTTCAGAAGTTTGTTGAAGTTCTCGAGTTGGGGGACAATACCATAATGAGGTTAGTAATTATCTAATAACGGGTTCTCCAGAGTTTAATTTATGTAGGATATTTATCTTGAATCCTAAAAAAATGTGCAAATAAAATTTTGCTTCTAAGTAATTTTTATCTATGTACAAGGTATTTCATTGACTTAACACCTTATTAATGTTCAACGTAAATCTTGTTGTAGAACTGTGATGGTTAAATTTACATTTTTTGAATGTAAATTCTTCACATTACCCTAATTTTATTCACATCGGTTTGTTCGCAAAAAACTGATTTCTACGAACAAACTACCCGGTCGTCCCAGTGGCTCCCCCAAATTGAAACAACTTTGTGGACACTTTTTCTTACACAGAGTGTGTCCTCCTATATTCAACCCTCCATAATTCTTATGCATGGCGGCCATTGTAACCTTGTATACGGTGGCGCCACCATGCGATTGACGTTCCGTGAATCTTCCTCATATTCAGTTTATTTCTAATCTGTAGCAAAAAAACAGCAACACTGAGTAAGCAATGAATACACGCATAAGTATAATTTTCGAGTTTTAACCAGTTTCCACAACTAATGTAACTGTTAGTTAGACCTTTAATTGGATGAGGTATTCTTTGAATTTCACTAGTCAACTGAGGAATCTCTTTTTTGTATCTTTACTCTACTACTTATTTGGGATCTGACAGCTGTTAATTGTTGGGCTGCCTCTGTATGAATTCTTGAGTAGTAGACAGACGTTGACAATACCGATTACCTGGAAACCAGATACAGTCATTCCTAAATAAGCTTCGGTAGTTTCCGACATCTTGATAAGTTCCTTTGTAGTTATTTCTTCTGGATAGAATGTTTTATCTTCATCTCTGTAGGATACCTTAATTTTCGGTTTGCCAGCATTACTGATGACAATAAATGATCAATGCTTGAATATATAGATATCAAAACGACGACGAGAAAGACGGTAGGTATCAAAATTCTGTCAACGGGGATAACAACAACTTGTTTGTTTCGTGTCGTCTCTCATAAGTCCCTCTAGGTCAGTAAATGCAACATATCAGAGAGAGGATCGAATTCCTGCATCATCAGCGATAATTTCAACCTTTTCACGTTGAAATAAACATACACTGGAGTAAGTTGTACCTATGTCGATACCTATTTTAGCAAATTTGTAGGCAACATTAATCAGCTACTTAAATTATCTTTATGTACTACGAGCAAACAACCAAATATTGAACTTCCATCTTTGTGAAGGTATTCCAGGCTGCCTCTACATACAGGTTTCTCAGGCATTGCTGTGCATGGTAGTCTATTTAGTTTAATGACTTTTACGAGTACATACCATTGTATTTTCCTTTCTCCTTTTCTTGTACATGTCACTTTTGAAATAAGCTGAGAAAAATATTGATTCTCAAACGGAATGAAAAAAAAAATTGCACATCAAGGTAAGTGAAAGAAGAAAGGCGAATACATCTAGTATATTCCCGGAGCAGGATAGAGTATAACAGGCATGACCAGCTGCAATGAGTTAGCTGAAATCGAGTGGTTTGTGATTTGAACTGAGTTTAGTTCAAGTGACAGTGGGTACCAGGACTTCAGGAAATATTAAATTATAAACTCTAATTAATGATTTGCTCTATTTAACGAATTTCTTTGGTAGTGGGTGAAGTATTGCAAAACATGAGAAATTTCATACAAAGGTCAGACAGCTTAAAACTCTTATATTCAAGATTTATCTGTTTCTGTTTTAAAATAATGATCAATCAGTTAAACTAGTAATGCCACATATGAGAACAGAAATATGAACAATAATCTAGAGAAATAAAGGCAATATATTTTTTATGAAGAGTGAAAACAATTAAAGATTATTGACAAATTTCAAAAAAATCAAGTTAAACCTTATTACTTTCATAACAGGCAATGTAAAATTCTACAAACATTATTGGGTTGTTCTACAAAAATTAATAACCTCAAAATAAAGAAAAGAAGTTACTAATTCAATCTGTACTTATCGGCTGCCTTGATATAATACTGTTAGAAATAATGTATTTGTTAGGCACTGCATGGATATTAACTTTCAATACAGTACTTGTTGTGCAGGAGTATAGAAAATTCCTTGAAATGTTAATATAATATCCTGTTTAATATCTCATCGTATTTGTTTTAACCGACTTCCAAAAAGGAGGAGGTTATCAATTCGTCCGCACGTTTTTTTTTTCATTTATATAAACTCAGTAATTAGTCATAAACGGCTTGGGCAATTTTGATGATTTAATTGGCAATGTAGCAAGGAATGTTACAGAAAGGTACCGAATAATTTTATACAACGTGAAATTTACTGTTTTCCAGAAAAAAAAACAGTAACTGAAGGACTACACTTTAGTTTCAATGAATCTACAGGGCTCAACCAATTTGAATATTTTAAATTGTATTCTACAAGGAGATGTTCCAGTTTGATTCCATATAATATTCTATAACGTAAAACATACATTTTTTCTGAAAATTGTAAAAATATGTGCAAAAAAAGAGGTAAACATGAATGTAAATATCAAATTTTTATCATAAATATCTAGCTTAAATATCAAGATATGCCACGAAAGTACGAGGGTGAATCAAATATGAACCGAACTTTTGTTTTAAAAATTTTATTGGTACGATCAATACAAATTTTAATACATATTATTTTTCTACATAGTCTCCTCTCTTATGTATACATTTTTCCCACCGAATCGGAAGTTTTTTAATACCTTTCTCAAAGAATGAAACTGGTCGTGTCGATAACCAATTGCGCACAAACGTTTCTACACCTTCGTTGTCCTCAAAGTGGTGGCCTCCCAGTTCTTCTTTAAGTGGCCCAAACATGTGGTAGTCACATGGCGACAAATCAGAACTGTAAGGCGGGTGTTCAAGGGTTCAATTTTCCTTGAGTGAATGCAGCTGTATGTGGCCGAGCGTTGTCATGCAACAGAATCACACTTCGGATAGACATATCCCGCCTTTTTTGCCGATAGGCAAGTTTCACTTGTTGGAGTAGTTCGCAGTAATACTCAGCATTAATTGTACGGCGTTCGTGCAGAAAATCGATCAGCAGTACGCCTTCAATCTGTTCACGAATTGCGTAGATATTCGCCTCATTGATGCTTGTCGTGGGACGGCCTGCATGAGGCTCATTTTCCACTGTATCTCGGCCATCTGAAAACTTTTTGTGCCAGTCGTACACTTGGGTCCTTGAAAGTGTTTTATTGCCGAACTGTGCAGATAGTCGACGCAAAATTTCAGACAGTCTAAAGCCCTCCCACGCCAAAAATTTGATAACAACACGTTGCGCAACAGACGTATGCACCTCTTGCTCTGACATGATGCTACTAACAGAGCATCGACTACAGCTCGCCAAACCGACGAATTCCCCTCTTCTTAACATCCCTACCTAACATATATCGAGACGTCACGCCACTCGAATTACCTACAGGGCGAGAAACAGAAAAGTCCGGTTCATATTTGATTCACCCTCGTATATAGTAGAGGGTGTTTGTAACGGTTTTTATTTTATAAGGCTTGCAGTCGAGTTAAATGGCAAACAATATTCCATTAGTCTATCGAAAAGAAAATATTTTAGATAAGCCATCTTTTCTATAAGGTATACGGTGGTAGGTGTGTGTGTGTGCGTTCATTGAAATTGAAGTAGCAAGCAATATGAAATATCTGGCGAAGTAACAATAGTTAGATAGATAGGTTCAAAAATTTTTACAAATAAATGTGATATTGAGTGGTACGTAAGCAGTTCCATATAGAGAATGGTTGAAATATAAGGTGAAATAGAATTAAAGTTATACAGTTTGGTTTAAAAAAATGTTGTATTGGGTGGTACATAAGTAGTTGCTTATACAAGGTTGTTGAAATAAGAGTGAAGTAAAACAATGGTTATACACAATGGGTCGAAAAACTTAAAAACTGGTTAAATAAGAATATGTCGTAAGAATATTCGAGTTATAGGGTGGAGGATGCAACAAATGTTAGAGGCAGTTTTATATACAAGATGATTGAAATATACGGTGGTGTGGAATTATAGTTCATAGGGTGGTTAAAGAAATGTTATATAATGTGGAACATAAGTAGTTGCTTATACTTGACATATAGGGCGAAGTAAAATTATAGGTATATTGGGTGATAAAATAATAGAAACAGTCAATAAGGTAGAGAGCGTTAATACTTATATATTGCGGTTGTAAAATCGTGTAGATTTGAAATATAGTTGTATACGGTTATTCAGAAAATGATGTGATATAAGTTATATTTGGTACAAATACACAGAAACATATACAGTGTGGTGGTAATATTGGGTGAATTAGAGTTACACTTATCGAAAATGGTCCAAATAATAATACAAATAAAAAAATATAAAATGTGTGGATAATATAGAAAAAAAATACCAATTAGAGAGAGAGGGGGAGAGAGATAAGAATACGCTAAAATAATCAATAGAATTGTATCTTAAAACAGATAAAATAGAATATATGCCAGAAAATAATTTTTGATTGCACACGGTTTCTAAACGGTTTTTATTTTAAGCCAGTTGAAGTCGGTTGTTTTTTAATAATAAATTATTTTCTTATTAAGATATGTTTCATAAGCATCACAGTACACTTTTTGAAAAAACCTATTCCTAATTTCATACGAACAAGCACACAATTATATTATTTCGGAAGGCCTAATGTTTTCAGAAGTTCTTTGAAATCTTGAGTGGTGGATCAATTCTGATCAGATGTTCTTATTCAGAAAATTTCTTTGAAAGAAATTTTAACAATTTCATAAACCTATGCCAAATTTGGGCCAGGTTTTTTTTCGCACCTTTTTATGAATTGAATTTACTCTATTTGAACAGAGTTGTTTTTAACTCAAATTATCTTTTCCTAGAGGACCTTTAACCCTGGTAAGAAAAAACCTCTACAAAAAATCAATTGTATGCACATCAGTAATATCACTTAAAAAGATCTAAAAATGAAGTTAGTAACATCTCTGACCTATCAGGTAGGTAAATCGCATTGTTTGTTCAGCAATGGAAACACACACACATATGTGTCGAGGGACGGGACTTACAAAACATTCGGTACAGACGGAAATGTCGACCGGCTAGAACGTCACAGTCCGTACAAAACATTCGACGGTATCAAACATCACCATCTCACCACATATAATGGAGAATCTCCGAGCATACCCGGAACGCACGTACGTTCATTGTTGTTAGTTTTCAACCCACCCAGGAAGTCGCTTTTTATTTCGTTCACGCTTTTACCAAAGACCATGTCACATTATATTCGTATTTATTAGAGAATTGCCAAACTCATCTTCTGCCTTTCAAGCTACTTGTAAAGAAATTCTTTTACTTGAATTCAAGTATATTTTTATGTTTGCGGGAGTTAGCTGTCAAGCTCCCAATAAAAATTATGGAATCGTTTTAAATAAGTCGTTCATTCACCATTCACAAAATATTAACTAAAGTTAGTCCACAAATTAAGTAGTTTCGTTGACTTCCACCGTTTCATCTGTTATCGTCAACAGGTAAATGATGGGGAATTCAGATTGTCCGTTGTATTTATACCCTTAACCGCAGCGGTCGGCAAAATTTTAAATTTGAACACTGGGCCGTGTCTGTAAATATTTTCTTTTATACCAGTTCCTTGTGTATCACTCTGACCTGGTATCAGCTGATGTTATGATGTTTCATCCATGCGTGATTAGCTAACTCAGACTTCCTTAGCTCGTCCCTCTGAGCAGGTATACCGTGTTCCTTAAACCTGATGCCCATTGGTCGCGTTATCTCCGCAATGTAGAAAATGCTACATTTAAAAGCTCTGTTCACAGTTATTTGGTATTGCAGAAGTATCCGGCCTTGTTTTTGTAATCCGAATCATATAATAATGTCTAATTCCTGAAAGTTTTTCCGGCAAACCTAGGTCGTTTATCCAGTTCTTCCAAACGGCTTGTTAATGATGGTTTCCGGATATGCATTCGTCAAATGGTCATTCACTTGTTCTTATTTGAGAGCCTCTGGGGTGCTGCAGATATTTTTAGCTCTATGGAATAGTATTTTAGTGTTGCAAGTTTTCATTGTTGATAAATGGTTTGAATTGTAGTGTAGGTATAACTCTGTATGTGTAGCATTCCTGTAAATTGTTTGAATTCCAATCCTAGTCCGTTGGCACTACACATCAAGGAATGGTAGGCACTCACCCTCTTCCTTCTTTATGGTGAATTTAATGAATGGTTTGAATCGGGATTAGATGCTCCAGGATGTCTGTTGTTCTTCTCTCCGTCCTGCCAACTAATGAAAGTATTTGAGAAACCAGTTATATCGTCTATCAGTTTAAGACAAACATAGTATTTAAGTATTTTAACCAGGTCCATGATAGAACAAAACATTAACAATTTTGAATACTGAAGATGGTAATTTAAAGCTATATCCAAACACTAAACAAACAGCTGCTCCTTTTGAGCAACCCTATATCGGTCTAGTTCACAAAGGTTTTCCTCGGTTTTACGCTGAGACTTTAATAGGATTAATGGAACAACAGAATTTTTTGATCATATATTGGAAGTTCTTTCAATTTCAAAATAGCTTAACAATTATTCATGAACTTTGGAAATTTTTCTGCCGCTGTATATCTATCTTTAATTGTGATGTTGTATTACTAAACCCGTATAACATACCCTTTGAAGTTTTATAGTTTTTAAGAACAACACATTGGATTGTTTGGATTCTTCTTTAGATTGAAATGAATCAAATTAAAAGGAATATTTTAGGATCAAAAACTGGCACCAAACTGAAATTGCCCACAAAGTAAGTTTCAGCTGCATTCAAAATTTAAAAATAACGCTGTGATGACAAACTTGCATCATAAATAAAATAACTAAACTATACATACCTGAATGTGTCCTAATGTCGTCATTATGCCTATGAAATATGCTCATTTTTGTTCAAAATTTTTTTCATAAATTTTGTGCGATATTGATAATCCTGTGGAGATAGACTCTGAATATTAATGAACTTATATGGGTACATTATGTTTTTCCAGAATAATCTGTTGATTGACGAGTCATAGATATTCAAATTTGTTTTGGGTCACCATATATGCAAAATGAAATATACTAAAAACAAGATGAGTTGCACAAAACTAGACTATTTCAGCTGGATCTTCACATAAAAGTGGCATTGTTTTTAAAATCACTCTGTAGAACCTGATACAACCCTATATTGCTGACATAAGGAGAATGAGCAAGGTTCATTGAAATAATGTAACTTTGGTATGAAAGATTATTTGTATATTTTTTCGTATCACTCAAAACATATTCCGGAACACAAGTACATTATTCTGTATATATTTGAAAAATAGCATATGAGCTTAGTAATATCAAGTAAAATTGTTATACCATCTAGCTTTCGAATTCAAATTTATATTTTCTTCAGACTTTTATGCCGTTGACAACGAATCAGGCTAAGACTTTGAAACGTTTAGAGCTTTGGACTATACCTACAGCCTTTTCAGTGATTTAATTGATTTTAAATTTTGACATTTACAATATTTAATGTGCACAAAATAATGAATAATTTGTTTTTAATTTGTTAGGTAAAGGTTAGCTTAAGATCTGCATTATGTTACAAGGAAAAAGGATCAACACATATATATTATTTTCAAGTAGAGAGGTATGTGGTATTTTACCAAAAACTAATTATTTTGAGAAAAACATTTCAAATGTCCATGATTTTATTTATTAGGTAAAACTGATCGTACAGGCTTAAGAATTTTGTGTCTCCTTTTTTTAATAGAAGACGAGTATCCTAGACTCCAGAAAAGATTTTACTGTCGCAATTACAAATCATGTTATATTATTGAATTTTCATGAGCAGCTGGTGATGCAAAAATAAATTTGTATAGCGACATCCCTTAAGTATAATGTAAATAGAAAATTCCATTTAAAAATGTTGCAGTAGTAAAATATTCCATTTTGCAGTAATATAGTATCACTCAAGAGTTGACAAATATTCATTTCATGCCCTGGATATTGCGGACCTAATGTTACATTTTTCATTGTTGGAGATTACAAAATACCTGAACCTGCTGGAAAAATTGTAATTTAGTTTATACAGTAGGTACAGTGTCCTATTTGTTCACCAGGTTATAACCTTAGTGAAACATATGTTTCCTTATGGAAAGTGGCACCCGGTGGATTTGGCTGAAATTTTACTATTTTGTAGATTTCAACGAATTGAACAAATGTCTTTATTGTCTTCTAAACGTTGTTTGTGGCATATTCTTGATAACTTTTATTTTTTTTTGGGGAATAACACCACAATAGAAATAAAACTACGTATATTGCAGGAATACCAAACGTTTCAAAGTCTATTCTGACTTCGTTGTCAATGGCTTTATATTTATAAATGTCTTTATGGCCGCAAAGTCCGATGACCGATAGTTTTCAAGTTATGGTTAATTTTATAATTAATGTCAGGGTATACCACGATGAGCTGAGTCGATATGTATATCAGAAACTACTAGGACTATTTGTCTGAAAATTAGTATACAGGGGGTTTTCGAGGAGCTGGTTTCAGTTAAAATAATTTCAGTTATCTACGACTTTCGGTTCTACCGGAAGTGAACCCAAACTTTGTTTTTATAAATGGCACACCTGTTCTTTTTTAAGCTTTTTTAGAATCTAGAATGAATTTCAATATAACCTTATTGAAAATATCATATGTCTGAAGGGCTCCAGTTGAAAGTTATTTAAACTTTTTGAAAATTTTGACAGATGCAGCTTTCTAAAATAAATATTTTTTGGAATTCGGCTATCTCGGAAATAGTGTTAACTCATTTTTTCAAATGGATTTTACGTTTGAATCCCCGTACCTAAATTAAAGGATTTTTGTGGTTATGAGAGATATCTGAATTATTACTAGGCTTTTTTGAACGAATCGACAACAAACAAATGTCAGTGTCAACAAACAATATTTGCTAATAATTTGGTGTTAAAGCACAAATATATGGAAAGCATGTCCCGTTTAGGATTTAGTAACTAAGTTCCGTTCGCGATACTCGGATAGACCAACACCCATTCATGACATTGACAATTGCAAAACAGATGGACAGTTTGTGAAAAAGCAAAAAAAAGGAAACCTGTCGTAGATAATAAAGAGCATAAGTTACAGTCTTCGGATGTTAAGAGCATATCCAGAAAATTCCTCAGTAGATAAAGAAAGAGGTGTAGGAATATCTATGATTAGTTTTCCGAGGATCCTAGAAACAACATAAGAACCATCCGTTTGCATTCTCATTTGTTACGAATTTAAGAGCAGGTGATGATCAAAGACGGAATGATCTTTCGAATTCATATTAATCAGAATTCAAGAAGACGAACATTTTCTACAAAAAATTATTTAAACGGATGAGGCAAAATTTATAGAATAGTCAACTACATTACTGGAGTTATACTAATCCACACGTTATTTTTAGGTGAGAGATATCTCGAAATTTTAGAAAATGGTTTACATCCATGAGAGTTGACAACACGACCTCATAATATTGCACCTGTGAATAACTTTTTAGACAATCATTTTGACGGGACACTTGCTCTCCCGATATCACTCCTTACCTTTTTTTATTTGGGGTCGAATAATAAATATTGTCAAAGCTGCACCGCTAACAACAAAGGTAGATTTCCAGGAAATGATCTGTCTCTTGGTGCTATGAGTATGCTTTGGTCTATGGGGAGATCACATACTTTTTTTTAACCATATCAAGTTCTACATAAATGGTTAAGAAAGTAAAGTAATGTATATACGTTTCCTGACGGTTCCTTTAAAAAAACCTACTAATAATTCATATATCTCTAATAGCTACACGGAAATTTTAATTTTTCCAAGTGTATATAAAAACTGTTTCATTTAGTCTTGTAAGCATAAAGTCTTACTTTTTGGCCTAGATTTCAGTGGTTTTGAGGAGAAATGGAGTTGCCATTTGAAAAAAAAATAGTTATACGATTTTCGAATTTAGTACCAATTTCTGAGCTCTCCGTTTTTTTTTGACAGTTTTCAAAGATTTAGGAAACTTTAAGTTTTATTCAGGCAAATTCTGGTAATTTTTGATCTGGCCCTATTTGCTTCCACAAATATAATATTTTCAAAAAGTTGAAATAACTTTTAACCGGACCCCTTCAGACATATGATGTTTCCCATAAAGTTATCTTAAAATTCATCAAAGGTTTTAAAAATTCCACAAAAACAGGATGTTCCATTTAAAAAACAAAGTTTGGGTCCACTTCCGGTAGCACCGGATGTCGTAGACAATTGAAAATATTGTAACTAAAAACCCCCTGTATACTAATTTTCACATTAATACTCCCAGTAGTTCCTTATATACATATCGACTCAGTTCTTCGTGATATACTCTGACCATAAATATAAAATTAACCATAACTTGAAAACCCTCAGTCATCGGACTTTGCGGCCATGAAGACATTTGTTCATTTTGTTGAGATCTACAAAATATCAAAATTTCAGTCAAATCCACCGGGGCCCATTTTTCATAAGGAATGTGCGGGGTCCTTTGTTTCAAGACAATAGTGTTGTGAATAATCTGGGTGTACTACTTACTTGAGCTATTGACCTATTGCAAGGTACCGATTGTAGGTACTACTACACCAGAAGCATATTTTTAAATTTGCATTAGGTTCCTCAAGACACTTATTTAAAATAACAGTGTTGTGTTTTGTGTACTTCTAAACTAATAACCTTAGAGCTGGGTGTACTGACTTACAATACTTCAGGAGCTATATGACTATAGTTTTGCCCTATTGCATGAGAATTTTCGGCTTCAATGTAAAGCATATGGCATCATAACCGATTGTAAAAGGTACCATAGCATATAAGATCAATATACAGCTACTACTACTGTCACATGACCTATGCTGAATTTGAGCTGTTGTCAATTGTGAGTTCGAGTGTATTATTGAAATTGGAGAGATGCTATTATTTGTTAAATTTGCTATAAAGAATTAGAGCTCTGTCATTCCTACGTAAGCTATTGAAATATTATTACACATTAACTGTTGTTCATATTTAAACTTTGTATAATTGCATAAACAGTGTGCAATATGTGTTTTCAGCATACATTTAATTCTTCAATATCATCAGTTACTATTAATGTATTATTTTGAATCTGCTTACGGATTCTAAACTAATATAGAGGCCTACTGACCTATAGAGCTAAAATATATGCATCAAACTATTTACACCCTATATATATATATATATATATATATATATATATATATATATTACATAAATACAAATAAAAATTAATGGTTCATCATGGAGTTCACAAAGGTATTCAGTGCTATCTTTATTCTTGTCTTTTCATCAAATAAAGCAGGATATTGGCTTTCAAATCAACAAAGCTTCAGAATTCTTTGCCACATTTTATCATCATGTATAATTACGACGGTACAATCTTTTCTGGAGTTTAGGATCCACGTCTTCTATTAAAAAATCTAGACAAAATTATTTAGCCTACACGATAACTGTTTCCTAAAAAATAGAATCATGGACATTTGAAAGGTATTCTCTAATATGAATTAATTTTTGGTAAAATACCAAATATCCCTCTATTTGAAAATAATATTTGTTGGCCATTTTTGCTTGCAAATAATGCAGATCTTAAGTTAACCTTAACCTAACAAATTAAATATTCCCAATTTGAAAATTTAAAATCACCGGAAACCACCGAATGCTGCCGTAGATTCTGTGACAAACAGGGTCGTCTGGTGTTTAATCACAATCTAAGCATAAAACAAAAGAAATAGTAAATCAAACTTTTGTTGAAGAACTGGATAATTATCCAAAACCTCACTTTCCGTTTCTGTCATGGAAATCAAAAGCTCTTCGTAGTCGATAAAAATCTGAGTGCATTTTCTTTCGTGAAGTAATGTGGTATCTTTGAAACGCGATCACCTAGAAGGATCGTTCTGACGGTCAGTGGCAACAGAAGTGTTTTGATACCCATGTAATCACCGAGAATTTTTTTTGGAGGTAGTTTTGCAAAAGTCATTTAAAATAAAATAAGGTGCAAATTGAAAATTCATATTACACACTTGACGAGGAAGTGACGGTTCGCCGTCTGCAAACAATCTCATGAATAACATTAGTATTTCACAGAGAGCTTACGCACACAAACAAAAGAAAAGCCCAGCGAAACGCAATTACCGACGTTTGAAAAAAACATCCGACAAACACCAGCGGAACGAATAAAACAACTAAACAGTTCAATAAAAAGCAATCGAGAAAATAATAAAGTTAAGGAAAAAACACTCGTAAAACAAAAGCTCGACGTGTAAAAATCATTATGGCGCAAGTGTACCCGAGAGAATGCAAGTACGGGAAAAAAATGTTTATAGGTTTTCTCCTAACTCAACAAAGGCGCAAAAGGAGGATCGCATTCGGCGGTGCATCGATATAATGATCGTAGCCTGTCGCGATTTGTTAGAGGTTTAAATAATAGGAAACTTGATAGCTGTAATAGATATTGATTTATTAACCTTTTTATGATTGTCCTTAATAGGCACCAAGATAATAAACACCAAAAAGAACATATATATATATATATATATATATATATATATATATATATATATATATATAACTTAATGATATAAAAAAAAACAAGAAACCTTTAATGTCAATGTAGGAAATGTTGAATAAGCTCGCCGTGAACGTCTTGGCCACGTGCTTATTTGGTACAGAAATGTCTTCTAACGTTACTCAAAATCTCAGGCGGGACTGATCTAATTTCAATCGTCATTTGCCTTTTTAGGTCATTCAAGTTCAGGGGTTTAGTTTTGTATACATTACTTTTGGCATATCCCCACAAAAAGTTGTCCACCGATTTGGAAAAGTTTGGTTCAGGTCCTGCCGGAGATTGATTTCGTAATGTGGCTGTGCTTCATCTTGCTGAAACCATATTGTATTGGCAGGAACTTATGAGTTTACTGGATCAGGATATAAATTTGTAAAAGTTGGCACGACATTATTTTGGAACAGTTCTAAATATTTATCTCGTTTTAAGTTGCCATGAATGAAAAAGCGACCTATGATATGATTTCCAACAATTCCTGTCCAAACATTAACTTTTTCAGGATGTGTATGTTGTGTATGTTTCTCTGTCATTCAGTAAGGAATCTCATTAGACCAACAGCGGCAATTTTGACGATTAACAGGACCGTGAAGTGTAAATGTGCTCTCATCAGAAAACATCTTCTAACTGGATCACATTGTTATCTAACCTTACCATCATTTGTCTTTCCAGAGCTCCTGAGTCGGTATCATTTTATAGGGATGCATTTTACTTTCCTTTAATACTTGAAAAATTGATGTGTAGCTAACCTTGAACAGTGGGGCTGCTTTTCGACTAAAATTGAATATTATGCTTGAAACCAAGCATAATATTTGATTTCGTATTATCACTTTGAGCATTGACAGCTGCTTTTTTTATCTGTCTTGCAAGACCAAACTCGCTAAACTGCTTTTCCATTTTGCTAATTGCTTCTTGGGATACAGGCCGCAAATTTGGAAAATATTCGTGAAATAAGCAAGAAACATCCATTTGTGTCCGAGTGTTGTCTCCATAACCAATCAATTGTAGAATGGTTATTTTGTGCATTTCTGTTAAATGAACCATTTTCCTGATATTATTACGTACAGTTAACGAAATTCAAAAGACAGTAGCACTTTAACACTGATCACCACTGTCATGCAGGCAGACAACAAGATGCTAAGGCTAAGAGTTTTGTCGAAAATAAACAAAACTGTTTTTTTTCAAATCAGTAAAAGGAACGCAGAATTGTCTCTGTAGTTGTGCCAAACGCTAAATTAATAAAATAAAACTTCGTAATTATTTCTGTAATTAATTTTAAAAAAGTTTGGAGACAAAAAAATGAGGTACATATTTCTAAAAATTCAGAAGGTAATATTAGTATTTAACACAATTGCTAGGGATCTCCGAATTTGTGATTTACACAAACAGTATTGTGATTCCTAAGTTGGAAAAGTTGGACAATAAATTATTTATTTCAATAGTAATACGTTGTGCGACAGGGGCCTGATTGGGTATGTAAATTTTAAACTTCTAAATAAGCACTTTCATAAGTACAGTTACATTTTGGGTATGATATAAACAAAGAAATTGTGTATTCATATGGGAAGTCAGTACACAGGGTGATAAGGTGAAACAAAGTACGTATTGCTTGTAATTCCTATGTTGATTTTTTAATATAAGAAATATGTATCTTTGATATTTTTAATAGTTAAGAAACATCTGTTATGGGGAAAAACATCATTACTCAATTAAATTCATATTAAATTAACATAAAGTTTTAAAACAATTTCAATGACAGAAATATTGGATTTCTCTGAAAAGGGTCCCAGTGTTTTTTTTCTTCAAAATGACATATTTGTATGTCATCAGTTATTTGAAACTCCAGTGGCTTTATTCCTTGAAACCTTTAGAAGCTGCTAGTTAGTTAGAGTTATTCAGTTTATATGTTTAAGGTAAATAAATAATACACGCCAACAAAAACATTATTTACCTAAATGTGACAACATTTTGAACACGAATCCTTCATCAGATTTTCACTTTCTCTTTCTAGTTTTCACAAAAATGCTACAACCCTTCTGAAAGTCCATTAAGGGTAGAAAATCGATGTTTGAGTCTAGCAATGATTCAAGAAAATACTATATATATATTTCACTCTCGAAGTAGTTTTTTACATTATTAAATTTGGATCTGGGATTGGCAGTGGTTCATAACTTTTCAGTTTTCAGAAAAATGCTGATTTAATATTGTCATATAGTTAGTTCACTTGTTGAATACGTATTTCATTTAACCCCATTAGATCATGATCAAGATCTCATGAAGGTCCAAATGAGTTATAAGCGCTACTCTGGATGAACCATAATAACTGAGTTTGAATGTGAGGTGCAATTGATTTCAGTGAAAGGGATTCCAGAGTATTTCAGTGCCAAACTGAGTGAATATCATGAATGTGATTTTCTCATAACGATTCAATATCTGATTCCTAGAAACTTCAGCAATACTACAAAGCAGAAAATATATACTTCTAGACTACACACATGGGCAGGACTATAACCTTCTCAGGCTACTAAGTACTCCACCGGTGAGAGTTTGCGTTCACTGGATGATGACGAATGAGGGCTTGCTTTCTCACCCTAACCAATTTTTATTACTGGGTGATCTATTCCTTATAGCTTAACTTTTTTGGCTCTGGCTGCAATGGTGACAGAAAAGGTCTAGCCTTGAGGTGCAGGACCACTAGGTACAGCCAGTGTTACATCTACTTTCAGTTAACCCACCATTCCCCAGGATCTAGAGTTTAACCCCCTGTCTGATGTTCCTCAAGTATTGTGCCACTATCGCACTAGCATCTCGTGATTCATTCTGGTGTCTGAGATATTGAGTGTATAGAAATTTTTTCTGAGGGAAAAGTACGCATTAAGAAAATGCACAAACACTTTGTTCAAACGATTTTCCTAAGTAATTCTGACCTTGAAGTGGTCATGAATCTGACTTCCTGGATTAAAATGGACCTCATATTTGGATCCATTGACCTCAAAAACATGTAGTTATAGTAGTTGGTCAGCAAGAGCAGTTTTAAGTTCTTTTTGACCTGCAGGAGGTCTTCACCTTGACAATAAACTGATATTGTCAAATGAATATCGGATTCAAATTCAATGGCCTACAACCTATAAAGGTATCAAAATGGTAGGTTAGAAAATTTCATTTTATGTTTTTGTATAATTTCGCATTTTCTAGATATTTCAAGAAGATTTCTGTAAACTAAAAGCTGATGAACCATTGCTTAGCCCAAATATGTACTTAAGAATGTAATAAACACTTACCAAGGAGGTTTTAAAATAATTTGTAGCGGTCCCTGAAATTATTATTACCTACACTCAGAAAGCGATTTTCTGTACTTTTGAGGACTTTCAGAAAGTTTTCAACATTTTGCTTAAACTGGTTAAAGCAATTCTGACGATAAATTCGTGTTCATTCTGAACACATATGGTACTTCTGCAAATTAAGTTGTGTGAGTCTAAGTAATTTATCAAGATTTTGTGTGAGAAATTTATGTAATTGGTAGATATCATGTAAATTATAACCTCAGCATTATAAAGCATAGGTGACTTTGAAGATCTGATTCGCTGAATTGTTTAAATACTGCCATTCCTTGCATTTATTATAAAAAAGTAAGTCTGATTAATTAAATAACCCGTCTTTGGGTATCAGGGTAAAGTTTACAATAGCATTTTTAATTTGTCCTATATTTTTAAATGTATTCCTTTACCAAGGAACGAAGTTTTTTGTTAATATTTCAACAGATTGCCTTTTGGCATGTGCTCTCCCACAATGTCTTTATCTTGCAAATGACTATTATCGTTGACAGTAAATCTACCCACAAGAAATCGTGATGACAAAGCTATAATTCCTTTTTTAATTCCAAAATGATTTGATCTCAATGACAGATTTCAAGGAATAGTTTCGACGATTGTCATGTGTGAATAGAACACGACCAGCCTAAGGCCACGTATAAAGTAGACTGTTGTGATTCCAATTGTTCAGATACAGATTGTCCTGAAATCGCCTGAGGACCAGCAAAATCTGCAAAATTGTCGTTGGCTTTCAACATCAATTCACGTCTAAACGTAATGCCAGCAATTTAAATTTTTTCGAGGTAGAATTTCAGCAGAAACCTTTTCATTGTTAATATACAATTAAAAAGTTTCCTTGTAATTAAAAGTATCCTATTATCAAATATTTGCTACACACATATAAGACCGAAAATGAAACTATCACTCAGAGGTCCGTATCCGTTCTTGATTGCTGTTCTCCCTAAACTAGGATAGAATGTCACTATAAAATTTTCATTTTTCCAAGAGATATTGACACAATTGGTCGAATTTCGACCACTGGGCGACAGCTAGTACAATTAAAATGTTTCCTTATAATTAAAATTATCCTATTATCAAATTTTTCCTGCACACATATAAAATGTGTTCCGTATTGACAACAACAATTTTTTCTAAGTTTTAAATGTACAGGATTTAAGCTTTATGTATATTCAAGATTTTTGGAGCTTTGTTAAAAAAAATTTGGTAAGGGCAATAAGCACCAAACAGACACTACTTACATATAATTTGTATTTTCCTATTAATTTCGTGTTAGCTTTATGAGACACAGAAAGTCAAGTTTCGAATGAAACACCTTCTATCTTGTGATATTTATGGATTCTGGAGCCAATTCTCAATACAAGAGCACTATTAAAACTACAACTATTTATATTATCATATCGTCTAGGGGATTAAAACTGTAAATAATTTATTTTTAAAAAAGAACAGACTTTAAATGGCTTAGTTTAGAGACCATGGGCAACCAATAACTATTTTCTGACATATAGTTTTTTATTATCTGATTTAAAGTACAATTCTGTTGATTATTATTTTAGCGTATTTTATTATTTGAACCACTTTCTATAAGTGTAACTCTAATTGAACCTATATTGCAACCAGCCGGTATATGTGTTAGTCATCCAATATAAATTATTTGTCTATCATTTTCTGAATCACCCTGTATCAGTATTGCCACCACCCTGATAGCTTTAAAACTACCATGTATAGGTATGAATCCTCTGAAGCCTATTGACTATTTCTATTTTTCTATTGTTTAAATCACCCTGTATACCTATAATTTTACTTCACCCCATATGTCAAGTATAAGCAAACTACTTATTTTCCACAATATTTAACATTTTCTTTAACCACCCTGTATAGCGATAGTTCCACTCCAACTTATATTTCATTCATCCTGTATATGCAACACCTAACATTTTTTGAACCTCTGCTCTATAACTCGAATTTCCTTACTGCATATGTTTATTTAACCATTTTTTAATTTTTTTTTGGTTCACTATGTATAACTACAGTTTTATTTCTCTCTTATTTCAACCACCTTGTATACACATCTATTTATGTGCAAACCAAAACAAAATTTTTTGAACCACCCTGTATAATTGTAATTCTATTCCAGCTTATATTTCATCCATCCTATATATGGAACTGATCATGTACCACTCAATATCACATTTATTTGTATGATCATTGGAACCCACTCCTCTAGCTATAATTTTACTTCGCTATATATTTCAGCTGGGCACTTTGCTTGTTGCTGGAATTTCGATGCACACCGACACACACATTACCACCGTACAGGGTATAGAAAAGATAGCTCACCTAACAATTTTTCTTTTTGATACGCTTATGGAATATTTTGTACCATTTCACTCTACTTCAAGCCCTATAAAATGATAAGCGTTGCATATACCATGAACCATATACCATACCTTGACATTTAGGCTAGATTTTTATGACGAAAATTTGACATTTACATTGATGTCTACGGTTTTTTGCACATATTATAAAAATTTTCAGGAAAACGGGAAGTTTTACGTTATAGAAAATTTTACGAAGTCAAGCTAGAACCCGTCTTTGTAGAATACAATTTAAAATATTCAAATTGATTGATTTGTTATAGACAATACAGTGTAGAGTCACTGAAGGCACAGTAGTGTAGCGTTTTTCTGATTTTCTGGACAACCCTAAATCTCACATTAAAAACATTATATGGGATTTTTGTGTCATAATCCTTAATACATTGTCGTTTAAATCTTCAAAACTGGCCAAGCCGTTTTTGAATAATCATAACCTAATCCTTTTTGGAAGTCGGTTAAAAATTCAAACAAGCTCTTTTCGCTAATAGTTCAAGTCACAGAAATGTATCCAAATCATTTTTTTTGTAAATAACTCAACTTTCTGAAATCAATGCAATTGTTACAATAATAATTTTACTAAAATTTCATTTCATAACAAATTTAACGTTGTCGTTACATTTGGAATTTCTTCAAAAATAAATTAAATAGCAAAGAAAACACTGTATATGCACCTTATGACATTTAAGGTGGCAGAATTATAACACACCTTGTTGAATATAGAGTCAACTCTATTTATGGTATCTTTATTAGCTATTATTTATTGATTAATTCACTTTTTATCGATACCTAAATATTTTGCAAACACAATCAAAAATACTAAATTGCTAATTTTATTAAATGAAACTCTTGCTCCTTAGCAGTTCTCATGTCTTATAAACACCTTGAGAACTAGACAAATGAGCTAAACTTAGCCATAAATCATGTCTGTATTACACCATCTCTTTTTTTCTAACAAATGTCATTGACGTTGAGGCCTTTATGTACAGCCCCTCAAAACAGTATCGTACAATGACGGTGTGGTCCACTACACAAACACAACAAAGTAAGATGAATGGGCCCTTACATCTGATCTTGCATCATTCAATTTCGGTTCGCGTTAAAAATCTCACACCGTAAAGAAAGGGGTCCGCCTGTCCATCGTTTGTTCGTCTCTGTTTTGAGGTGACCAACATGTCGAAGAGATCAACTTGTATTTTAAATAAATACAAATTGTGTACCACTATTACAATTTAACAAGCAACTGATAATTAAGAAGAAATTAAAAGAGGTGCATTTAAATTTAATTTATTGTCGTAATTTAAAGGAAATATATATGGCGCTTCTGCATCTAGCATGAGTGATGATTATGATGTCTCATTATTTATTCAAACTTTTATAAATAATTTGTTAAACTTGTCAAATGTGATATTCTAGTTGTTGTGCACTTCAGGATGTATATTTGGCTCAAACAGTTTTCAAGGTCTAGAAAGAATAAATAAAACCTTAAGTCAAAGTCAGAAAATTTAACATTTTATAACATTGAAATTGTAATAAAAGTAAAGATTATAATGATAATAAAAAGCGTTTTCTACAGGTCATTAAATTCAAAGTATTCAAAATGTGTAGACCAAGACAAAGTTTCTGAATAGTAAAGAAACTTATGAATTTGCCCAAAACGATTTCACCATTATGTGTCAGATACATCATAGGTATGTTAATGAAAATGTTAAGAAAAAATGCCTTTCAAAAAGGTTTCCTGACCACTGACCAGATAACGTTCACTGCGCTTGGGGAAGCAAGGATCTTATGCTATCAAAGCAATATAAGCTATTAATAGAGTATCCATATTTACCTGCAAGGCTATTAAACATCTCTTATTAGAATAGGAAACAAACATGGTCTCAAAAATTGTTGTCTTATTATGTGTCTCTTAAATAACAAACATATACATACATAAATTAAGCATGAAGTTTTAAAGATATCAGTATTAGATACATACACTACAAAATTTTTAATTCATTTTATTGCTACATAGAATACTATGAATTAGACTGCCATTAACAATGAGGTTATATTTGTCAACCAAAATGTGCTGTTATTTCCCTCAAAATATAGAAAAATATACTGGAATAAAATTGTTACAAACTACAGATAAAAATGAGAAATAATAATAAACATAAAGTTAATCATCTTTTGCACTGCAGACGTTGTTGGACTGGCAAAAATTGTTGAACACTTAGCACAGTTAATAACTAGGTGACAACGCCACCTAACGTATCACATTATACCTACGAACAATACTCTCGACAAAAAATACATGGCGTGAATATGAGTTCAATCAATTGAGCCATACTAAGGTTTCATGCCTAGTATTGGATCCTAGTATAGCAATAAAATATCTTTTCGATAAAAACAAATATGTAAACAACATATTTGCTTTTATTCATGATCTCAATCGGTCACGTCTTTAAGAAGTTACTCGATCACTAACATATTCTAGGGACTTGAACACACTTATCGAGTAGGTATATAGATCTTAACTATCCTCAAAAATATGTCATAAAGTAACAAATTATATTTTTTCAAACTCGACTAGTAGCTCCAGGCAGTATAACATATATAAACAAAACTGTCAACTTTATTATATTAGTATACACGGTTTTTCAAATGAGGTGGTATGTTAGGTGTTTTAGGGAATTAATTTTGGTTTTGGGAGTTTTTGCGTATACTCTTTGCTAAAAATTACTGACTGTTCGCCACTTCCGGTTATACCGGAAATTAACTCTAATTTGCGAACGGATTGGTATATTTTTTGGGTGAATTCGTTTAATGCTAAAAGATATTAATTTATTTCATAACCACTTTATTTGTTTACGATGAACAGTTTTTGGGATAATTTAAATTAAAAAAAAATTCAATGCACCTAAAATATAAAAAACGAAAACTTTAAATTCCTATGGGATATAGACCCAAATTTAGCTAATTTATACTGACCGTTCCGAGACAACATCCAAATTTAAAAAAATACAAATAAGATTATCCATATGTTTTTTATTATCAGATTACTATTTGTATTCTCTGTCTGTCTATGTCAATATTTCCTATTGCTAAAGAAGAAAAGATTTTTTTACCAAATAGTCAACTTAGAGAAATTTGGTTTAGAAAGTTGTGTATATCAAATAGTGCATATTGTCACTTATTCACTAACTCATTTTATAAAACTGTCAAATTAGCTCCCCTTTCATTTTGTGGGAAAAACTTATTTTAAAAATCCTTTTTTGGGTGTCAAAAGAAAATACCATTCAACATATTTAAACGTTTTGTAATAATTGTTTTATATGTCTTAGGGAGGTACAAAAATTGTTTCTAATTACAAATCAAAATAATTTACTGTCACCGATGTGTCATTTTCAATTTGTTTTATTGAAGATACAGCTTCTGAATAAAGGCTCACCCTTACAAGTAAATAGATCAGTAATAAGAATTTAGGAAAATTCAAATCATTCAATAAACTCTATGAAATAAAGAAAAATAAAGCACTTTACGATTGAAACACCAATAATTAATTGAACATTTCAGTATGTTACGAGGGCTGCCTTTTATATTTCGGGATTAGAGAACAAAAACAAAATTAATAATCGAAAATCGCTTTATTGTTTTTCAAAATATTCCCCATGAAGATCTATACACTTTTACATGCGTTTGAACCATTTGTCGAAGCACTTTTTCCACTCTGATTGAGGTATCTCCAAAACATGCATTCTGAACGCAGCAACCGCTTCTTCAGGTGTAGAAAAACGTGGACCTCTCAGTTTGTTTTTTCCGTACGGAAATAAAAAGAAGTCATTTGGTGGCAAGTCAGGACTATACGGCGGATGACTCATCAAATGGATGTTTTGAGTGGTCAAAAATACAGTTGTCTGAGCCGATGTGTGAGAGCTCGCGTTGTCGTGGTGAAGAGTGATCTGTCTTCGGCGGTTTGTTTTCCTCATTTCTTGGAAGACAACTGGCAAACAAATGGTAGTGTACCACTCAGAATTGACTTTTCTGCGTTGTTCTAGTAGTACGGTTGCGACATGTCTAGTTTTTCCAAAAAAACAGGCAATCATTTGCTTGGAAGTGCTTCGTGCGCGAACAACTTTTGTTGGATTCGGCTTATCTTGAAACACCCATACAGTCGACTGCTGTTTACTTTCGGGCTCAGAGGCGTATTACACGATTCATCACCTGTCACTATGTCATTAACGTATTTTGAAGCACCGCGATCGTATTTTTTGAGCTTTTCTTTCGACCAATCGACACGAGCCTTTTTTTTGAACGATGGACAAATTGTGTGGGATCCAACGCGAACAAATTTTTTTGACATTCAAATGTTTATGTAATATTGAATGTATGCTGGTTCCACTAATGTGTAAGGTTGACTCAATCTCACGATAGGTCACATGACGACTTTGCAGTATCAGTTCGCGCACAGGATCAATGGTTTCCGGAAAAACAACTGTTTTTGGACGACCTTCAGGAAATTCGTCTTGGAGTAAACTACGACATCGATTGAATTCACCATACCATCGATAAACCGTGGTCCTTGATGGAGTTTCATCGCCAAAAATTAAATTAAGTTCATCCATGCACTTGTAAAATGTTCACCATTTAATTCCATTTTTAGGCCGAGATGAATTCTTTAAGTTACTGTAAGCAACACATAGCGCTCGTATGTCAAAACGTATAACCTCAAAAATGTAAAACTTTACGATAGAGCTGTCAGTTGTCAGATTGCAACACTAGGGTTGTCCAATCCCGAAATATAAAAAGCAGCCCTCGTAAAAACAATATTTTTCAAAACGTTTAAAAAGTAATTTTTTAAGGATATATATTTTGAATAACTTTAACCACGAAATACATAAAAAAATCATCCCTCATCTAAAAGATCATTCCTTCATTATTAGTTGTTTTCATTACGAAATTATTTTTATTAAATGTGAGCATCGTTGAGAAGCACCAAGTCAGTTCAGGTAAAGAAAATGTGTATAATATATACAAAATATATATTAATTATACTATTTTCGCTATTATTGAGAACTGTCATGAATGAGTTATGAAACATACCTTGAAATTTTGAATTTTATAGAGACTCATTTTAAAAATATACCATTCTCTTTAACATTACAAAGTTAGACTTAACTTCTGACTATAAAGCAATTATCTAATCTCTAGTATGTTCAGTTTACCTAGAACGCCTAACGTACCATTTCGTTTCAGGAACCCTATACATACCGAGCACTAACATCGGTAGGTACTCTGAAAATGCTTCATTACGTTAATATTAAATTTCATCTGCTTAATCGATTCCATTCAGGAATATTTATTTACAGTTTATTAACATTTATTTATTATGAATAAATGATTCAAAAGGAGCGGCAGTCATTTGAGACTGAACGATGGAAGCGAAAGCTTCTTGCGAATTATACTTCCCGTCTCTTGTGATCTCCTGTCTATGTTTCTATTTGTTATAAATTTCAGGAGAATCAAAATAATTGTCACTAGTTGGTTATAACTCAAGTATTAATCCTAATGTGTAATTTAACTCTTAATTTAAATTTCTAAAATGCCAAATAAAATTGGTTGAATTATTAACTTGCAAGTTGAAGGTCATATCCGATGAATTGTAAATACGGCAAATTGATCTTTTCACCCTTTTCGGACTCTTTTCACAATTACGCTTATTATCAATGAAATTAAATGAAATATTAATTTGTGGTGCTTTATTTGTACATTTTCAACTATAGCACATAATTGAATTAAGTTGCAATGATAATTAAAGTGATATTTTCATTTACAAGGAGAAAATGACTCTATATGATAGGTTCGTACAATAATGATACTCATATTAGGTTTAAAGTAATTGATATATTGATAGTGAATAAAATAAACATTAGTAATAAAACTACAAATGTAATGTATTTATTATTACTATGGTTTTCTCAATCATTGTTCTTTTTTACAACAGTTTCAGGGTCAGTGTCGGAGTCGGTGTCGAAACAAATGAAATTGTAAATTATCCAATTCAGTCCCTCGCTCATCTATTTTCATATCTGTAAATGTGGGCCCCCGATAAAAACCATTTAAAAATTATAATAATTTATTTATAAACAAATCATACCGTTTCACTTTTTGGACACCTGGTATAAAACTAAATGTTTAATTTACCGTTTCATTGCAAAATTCATTTATCAACATTAACGATTTCATACGATGGCTATAATGATCTGCAAAGCCTAACGTTTCCATCAAATGTAAGGCGATAATTAGGATACTTCACGGTTGTCAATTAACTATTAGACACCGGTATTGCAGCGAACCTCAATCACATCTGCTCTAATGATTTCATTCTCTGCCAATTTCAGTTTATCCATGGCTGAAGCCTGCTTTGGGCTGATGGGTTTCAAGTCAACTGCATAGTCGTAACACATATTCAGGAGTTTGTTGTTACTATATGGTTGGACATTTTTCTAGTGTAAATGGGCAGAATCGTATTACATACCAATACTCCGAACGAGCTAAAAAATTTCTTCTAAAATAGGGAATGGCTCAGAATGTGGGTTATGTCAGTAAGTTGGAAATTTTAAAATAAATGTTGGAAATAGACTTTTTCTAATTGTTTTCTTATAACTAGCCTAAAGGTTAGGTTAGGTAGTGGAAAAGGACTTTCTTAATATAAATTATTTAGAGTGAAACTTTCTACAAGATTGATTATATGTAATTTTGGAAAATGCTGAGATATTTTCGAAAAAACAAACACTGTAAAACGATAGATATTTTATAGCAGTTAGGTAACTCTAACCCGATGGATATGAGTCGTTAAAGGAACAGTAAATATATCAGTTTAGAAAACTGAAAATTGTAGACTGCCTGTCTCATTTACAAAATTTATAAAACATTAAAAAAATATATAACCGACTTCCACCTATAACTAAAAAGCTAAAAATAATTATAACAAAATACAACTCTAGCAAATAAATAACACATTCAATGTTATTAGGTACCTACCCAGGGAGTAAAAAATGTAAACATTAAAAGGTGCTCATTCTGTACAAATTAATTACCTACCAATCTAGTATATTATTGAAGTCGGTGCCAAGCAAATCTAGAATCATTCATTGCGTACTTATCTACTACTTAATCAAACTTGATTGTTGCTTGGCACCGACTTCAAAAATATACTAGATTGGTAGGTAATTAATTTGTACAGAATGAGCACCTTTTAATGTTTACATTTTTTACTCCCTGGGTAGGTACCTAACAACATTAAATGTGCTATTTATTTGCTAGAGTTGTATTTTGTTATAATTATTTTTAGATTTTTAGTTATAGGTGGAAGTCGGTTATATATTTTTTTTTTGTTAAAAATGTTTTATTTTCAGCTTTTTAGTTTTTTGAACTCAGGTAGTTTTCATTCTTTATTTTTTATTTTGTATGTATAACCTTATTAGACAGGACCAGGTAACATCGAAAGCCTCAACATTACGCAATGATACATTTTCATTTAAATTGACAGGTAAATGTTTACGAATAAAATGTACTAGTACGGGTTGACGTAATAAGCCCAAAATATATTTATGCCTTATGAACCAAGCCATGTAACCTTTTTTCAACTTTTTTTAACAACTCTGTATAACTATATATAATTCCACTCCACCCTATATACCAACCATCCTGTACATACTACTGCCTATGGACAAGCATAAATTGTTAGATGGCTTCTGTAGACTATAGGACGGAGTAGAATCCATCCCATATATACGGAGTCAAATCCGTCCTATATTTCAACCATAGTATATAACTCCTTGTGGTCTACCCCATAAATTATTTCATTTTTCACATTTTATATTATCGCCCTGTGTAACATTAATTCCTCTCCACACTTTATGCAACTTCTTATGTGCTATAAAATAAATAATTTTTTAATCACACTGTATAAATATAATATAACTTCAGCATATATTTCAACCATCCTGAATATGATTTGTTTACGTCCATATCATATAACAGTTTTTTAATCACCCTATATAACTTTAATTTCTCATTTTTTCCACCATTTTTATACCACCAATCGTCCACTTCACCCTATACATCCATACAGCTAAGCGGCTTAACTTATATTTCAATCATCATATGAATGCAATTCCTTGTATCACTTTCCTTTGTGATTTTGATTGCTACAACTAAACATCCTGTGTATAAACCCACAAATAGTAGTTTAGATTGACATGTGTTGTCACTGAATTTTCTATTAGACCGGGAAAAAGTGACAACCAAAAGCACCGTCTGCGCAAAGTGGAGAAGTTTTCATTTAAATAGGTATTCGCCGGGTATACAAACAAAACGAGCTTGGTACTCATTGATTTAAGGAGTCGAAAATACTATGCTTTACTACCTATATGCTTGAGATGTACATAGAAAATTTTCAAATTCGCAATTAAAACTTTCAGTGCTTAAAATTCCCGCATTATTACGTTGGAATTAAAATATTTATAAGGAAATGTCCGTTATGTCATTTCGATGACATTTTTAATAAGAATTTGGGAATTTTCGAAGATTTTCTGAAAAACTGCAAGTTGCAGGGCGCAGAAAAGTATATGAGATTACCTACGGATCTTCCTTAATAGATTAAACGTTAAAAAACTATAGATCCATAAGGAGTTTACGAAAAATCGACTAATATGTTAGGGATATTGGTCGATTTCCATGTACAAATGTGTTCATTCACAAATTTCTTCACTTTCCCAATAGAATTCTTCTCCCAAATTTGAAGTTTCACCAATCCGGATATATACTCTATAAAACAAGACCATATTCATACAAAAACGGTTCACCACAGAAGAAGAATTCAGGTAACATACATACAAAAAAAATACGCGACGAATTGACAACCTCCTCCTTTTTGGAAGTCGGTTAAAAATAAGAATTTTCTTAAATTTTTGCACTGTTTTACATAATGGGAAACTTACACATAAATTTTGATAACATGGTCAATATATTTTAGTTCTGTAAAATGTAAAAAAGGTCTGTCCCTTATCTTTAATTTCCACTTTGGAAAACTTGTATAATACGAAAAGCATAAACGTGAGAGGACTAAGTTTGATTCAGGACTCCATAACTATTTACCTTTCAATTTTTTTCAGATTAAATTAAATTTTAATTCCATAAATTAACGTATTAAAAATTATATTATTTTAAATAAATTGTTCTGTGTTATTTTTCTGGTGCATCCCCCCTTTTGTCGTCTGGCAAATGAAAAATAATCCGAGCATATTGTTGCATGATTCCCGGTGTAAAAACGGTTTATCTTGATTTAGTTGTAGGTAATAAAATGATCTACAATTTTTGTGTTTACGCTTTTTTCACATAACATCAAAATGTATGTAAAAAATTAAAAGAAAAGAAGTTTTTAGTTTTTTGATTTTTATCTTTTGCAAAAACAATGTCACCAATTGTAGTGATAACTTACCTTTTTATGTCCCAAATGCACTTTAAATTTTTGATTTAAAATATTTACTTTTTCACCTTATTTTGACTTAATATCGAAAAAGCACCCTAATTTGTATTCGAACATTCTCAAATCAAAATATCTTAATATTTAAAAAAGTCGCAGGGCTTTTTGTTCGTTGAAATCTCTATTTTCTGATGATGTGTGTTCTCAGAAAATGCAAAGAAAAGAAAGAAACTTCAATCCATAAATTAAGTAACCGCTTTCCCTCTTCTCTAAAATTTTTCGTAGGTCACTCAGCAATAAAACGGCATCTACGCCTATAATTTATAGAAGATGCTATAACTTTCTCAAAATATTGTAGATGTCTGACTAAATATTAACTTTTTTACCTTATTTGGTTGTTAATTATAGTAGTATATTTCGACTTCTCGATGTAACATGGATTCGTACGTTTTTCGAGAGTAAAAATTTAATAAACCGCTTAAAATTGTACATAATGAACATTTACCATAGTAATGCATTATTTTTGCACCATGAGAAAGTAGAGATTTCAACGAACAAAAAATCTTTTTTTAATAAAAGCTGATATTTTGACGTGAGAATTTTCAATTGAAAATTACTGTTCTTTTTTAATATTTAGTTCTCCTAGGGTATACATAAATTTTCACTTGGAAAATCGTGCGGAAAATTTTCAACTTTATTATGATTTTCTAGAAATGTCCCACTAGGCGTCATGTCAATTTTTTTTTTGTCATTTAGTTATAAATATGTTTGATTAATTGAAATAAATAAAATAAAATAAATATTTTTTCTTGCATGTTTATATATCGATTGCAACAGTTAGACCCATTACTACCATCCTGCCAAAAAAAAATTCTTGGTAAAATCGATGGTAACCTTTTTTTAAGATCGCAGTACTCAGAAAATCGTCACATCACCTACTATTGTTTGTTCCGGAAAATTTAATTTTCACAGGAAAATCCCCTAGGATTTTTCCATGAATTTTAGGTACCGCATAGAACCTTTCAGTACCCTAGAAGGAAGGACAGAAAATCATGGTTGAACTACTAATTCAGATCTGTCTGTCTATATGAACTCTATACAACCCAGTGGAAAACTTTCAATTCTCCCGGTTCAAACATATCCAGACAAGTTAAATCAAATATCAAAACGGGGATTATTTTATTCTTTATGTTCCTGGGTTCGTTCACACTTGCTAGACAGCTAACCAGTTTTTATTTAGCATTTGATGATGTCTGCTACAGAATGTGCAGGGGAAAAGCCCTGAACTGTGATTCTCAGGTGACTGGTTCCTTTTTCACGACAACGCCCCTTACGTTCGAACCGCTTTTTGGCCTCTCAGGGGTAGTCTATCGTTCCACATATTTCGTATTCGCTAGATGCGAGTTTTACTGATTCCGAAAATGAAGATTATTCCAATTTTTCAATCACTTAATGAAAACAAATAATATACTTAAAAAACATTTCAGTATTGAAAATCTAATCCCTTCAATAAGTATTCTAAAGCCGTCCGTTCTTTAAAAAAACAATATTCAGATTACAGTTTATTGACAAGATACAGATTTTGTTTGCTTTTCGGTTCATATATGCTCACAGCCTTTCATAACTTTAAGCTGGCAGCGTCACATACGTAGATAGTTTCATTCCCAGCAAGCCCAGTTTTTGTCAGTAAACTTTTTAGCTAGAGAGCTTCATTAGAACTGTACCGAAGTCAGGCTTTTCAATTTCCAATCTTCAGTGTGTCTGTCATAAGCCGATTCGGCACATCAGATTAACGCCGGTTATTCCGTAATGAATTTATCGAAAAGGACGCGGCTTTCATTCAAAGGTTTGAACTATAAACGTCAGTGGCGTAGGGGCTTAAATAAGATTTAAAATCGCTGAAATGAAATTAGATCGAAGAGCTTTTTTTGTATAATGCCTACTATAATAATATTGGTTCTAAAATTTAATATAACTCAGGTAATGAACCTATTTATTTTTCAGATTCACTATAAATAAGGAAATTCTTTTTGGCCTAAAAATTGTGAAACCACAGCAACGTTTTATAGTGTTAATAAAACATACCCTCTCATATTATTATGAAAAATGGCTTTCAGTGAAATTAGTTGAATATAAAGTATGATGTTGCTTATGATCTGTAGAACAAAAGTTTTTCGGGGCACCAAGTTCAAACTTCTTTCGTTCTTAATATGTGAGAGGTCATTATGTTATTATCCTACTAATTCTTGATAATATGTATATTGTATACGCCACCCTAACACTGAAAAAAAAAACAAATATCGATAATGGTGAGTTGAAGTTTTGTAATAATTATGTAGAATAATAAAACAGAAACTAGTTGCATCTACGACAAGACATTAAACTCATTTTACGGCCCATCAGATAGGTTCGCTATTCGGGATGATAGGTTATTTTTTTGACTTGGATCATTTGACAATGATAAATGACATAAGTACCAGAGTAACATACATTACTCCGAGAATTGTGAAAGACTGACATAAAAATTCAACTAAATCCTTTGAAAAAACTGCATTTTTGGCAAACAATCACCATGCGAGTAATTGACAGTAAGTAAAAGATCCAATGACTGAGGTTAACACAAATACAACAATCTGTCCATTTACGGTTGTTATAAATGAAATTACAGAAGTACGAACTTTTATGACATATTTCTTTCTTTAATAATTATCTTAATAAAATGAATTAGATGAATTGTTGTCACTAAGTTCATAATTCTCGAAGTGATTTATCATCACTACGTTACTTATGTCATTAAAGTAAGTTAACCAAACCAAACAAATAAGAGCATATTGCCCCGAATGGCGAACTTCAACTCAATTTCAACGATATATGTTTCCTTTCAAAGTTGGGGTAGCGTTTATGTATTATCAAAAGTAAGTTAGACATCACCACTTTGACTCTCTATATCTTAAGAAGGAAGCAATTTTGAACTTCATGTTAACCATTGATCTACATATTATAAATAACATCATACCGTAGAATCAGCTAACTTGATAGAGAGCCATTTTCCTAGTTTAACTAGATTATTTGATAAATCTTTACAAATCTGACAATACTTTAGCAATTTTACTGAGTGCACCTTTACATATGAAGGACATTTAAGACCCAAAGTCATGCTATGAATGTATTACGTATCTATGTACAATCTCATGGTATTTATACAGTGCGGTCCCAAAATATCATACAAATTCATTTTCATTGTAATTACATATATTTAATACTCGATTCAGCAATATAGAACTTTTTGATTTTTGGACATGGATACTCAAGAAAAAAGTAATTTTATTTTATACAAATATTTAGCCCTCGAGTCAAATGCTTGCCCCGAATTACTATTATTGTCTATCAGATGTCTTTTTCTATTTTATCTGAGTTGTTTGGGAATAACCCCACATAAACTTGAAAGTCTGTATAATTCAAAAGTCCAAACGTTTCAAAGTCTAAATGACACCTCGTTTTTAATGGTATTAACACAAATGAAAGAATAAATTAAAAAATTAAGAGGATTCGCAATGACAAAAATCGTAATCACAATTTGACATTGATTGCGATATGCAGTAAAAGTAGAACCATTTTGCTTGAGAACAGAAAAAAGTAAAATATTTTGTTGTTATCAAGAACAATCTAATTGTTAGATACAGCAGAATATAACAATAATTATTACTAGGCTACTGTTGGTTATATATATCTTAACATCATCAGATAACACTATTCAACTGAGCCTGAATAATTTTTATGTAAACAGTTTTTTCGTTGCTGGTATTTGGAGTGTTCTAGATAAACTACGTCTCAAAGAAAATCCATTTGAAACTATTTCGTTCAATAATATCCAGTATCCAGTATTAGCAAACTTTGCAAAATTGTGATTTTTAATGCCCAGAGAGAAATTTTATAAATATTCATAAAATACGAATTTTAATGAACTACATTTTTGAGGTGGTTCTTTGGGTAAAAACTCAATTGCATTTCATAAAAGAAACGATCACCTTCTCTGTGGTTCAGAAGATTAGTAAAACCTGGAGGACTCTGGCATGTATTGTCCGTATTTTGAAGCTGCTAGCTAGCCGAACTCTGGGTTTGACGGCACGACCAGAACCTATTTCGATTTTGCACTAGCCAGAATTTCAGTTACAAATAAATGAGAAATCTTATGTTACTCATCCGGAGGAGAGATTTTGGGGAAAGTAACCCTGCACCCGTTAACGCACCTGGTGAGAGCCATTAACAGATCGTTTTCTTGAGTTTACAGGTAAGCTTACATTCAACCGCCACTAACCGGGTGTCCGGTTTCTCCATTAGGCAGAGTATAAAAACAAAAAAAAATTGGGTGTATTGGGTCTTTCTGAAAATAAACAATATAACTAAAGACTGTTTTAAACGTTTACTAACTCTGACAATCTGATGCGATGTGATTCTGCTTTAAAGTTAACTAGAAGTCTGTCCCATATATCTCGATGTACAATCAATACAATCAGTCTAGCTTACAACGTACCTGCATTTACTCTAAGAACCTAAACTTTGACAAAATAATGTGTGTACAGACGATTAAAATGTGTTGATAATACAATAATGAAAACACATTTATATTTTGATACTGTTATTTAGTTTAATTCTATTGTTTATTTACTACTAGCAATGAAATTGCAGTTGATCTGGACAATGAGGTCCAGTTTTGTAAGTTTATCTGGAAATTCTCTTGCTTGCCAAGTCAGTGTATTTACATAAATTATAATTGAGAACTATGTACAGCTTATCCTAGTAAATCTAGAATATCTTCTAACCATCAATCAAACAAATTGATTTCAACGTGTTTTTGACAATTGATTTATTTGTTGATATCAACAAGTCGTTAATGTGCTTTAAATGGTGATATCGTCATATTATTACCTTTACATTTTATAACCTTTCAACTAAGATGTCTTATAGATCCCTGTAAGTAAAAAAAATATGTAGAGTTGATATGACTGCTAGAAGTTTATCAGAATTATGAAATTTTATACCATTGCGTACTTGCATAAGTTTGTAAATCGACATATGAGACCGTGTTTATTGCTTTTTGAAAATAAAATGGGTTTGTAAGAATGAGGGGATAGAATCAATCCCCATATGATACAATAAGAGGTCAGTCAACACTATAAAATGGTCAGACTTTAAACATGATTGTGAATTAAAGTGTCTCTCATATAAATTCCGTGACAATATTTTTTTAATTAAATAATGTGTTGACTATATCTTTTGCAATGTCTTAGGTCTAGATGAGATCCACCTATTAACTGAAATTCTTGAATACAAAACTTGATTTCAACCACTTCATCTTGTTGCAACTATAATCAACAACGTTACGTAAACTTTAACGTTGAGGTTGAAACGTCTCTCAAATTCCACTAAAAATTTTTCGGGAATATTTGTGTGTGACATTGCACATCTTCAGATAAAATATTTTATAGAAAAAAATACTTAGAATAACTTCTCTCTTGACCAAAGCCGCGCCGCTTGACCAATCTAACTGGTTTTACGGTTAACAATAATAAGATGATAGTTAAGATATGATGCGAAATATTTTCGTGAATATTCTAGTGAAACTTTAAAACAATTTTTCTCTTTACTAATATTTACGTCGTAGACGTCTTTCTATCTACCATCTTTACTATTCCGAGTTACCTAACTCGAAGCGGTTTATTTTCAGATGTTTCCTTCTTGTGTAATGATCCAAGGTGAAGATGAAATCTTAGTGACAAAATGACAACAAATGTTTACTGTGATAGTTTGTTTGAAACTGTTTAAAGGTGGATTGGTAATTTTCAACGAGATTGTAGGATAGAAAGGCGAATTCTTCTCCGATTTTACATAAATAAAGGATGTTTGTGGTGTCATTTTATAAGTATTCGTAAAGTATGCAGCCCTGTATAAAAAATCAACACGTTTATGTTAGTTCAGTCTTAATAAACTCGCCTATCTAGTGTTAAAGTTAGACTTAAACATCATCAAAACTATCGAAAACATTTCTACACATAGCAAAATAGAAGCTAGAAAAGATTGAACCTAATAATGAACGAAGTAATGGGAAATGTCAAAGGAAGGAAAAAATATATTGTTACGCAGATGATACAGTACTGATAACTCAAAGTAAAGGTAATCTTCATAAAGTGGTAAGCATATTCAGGACGAGAGCAAAAAAATAAATGTCTCAATAAGAAAACCAAAAAAAGACAATTAGCGAATATCTCATCAGATACCTATAAGATAGAAATCGAAGGCACAGGCACAGACCAATAAAGGATGGCCTTTTATGTAGATACTCATTTATATCTTTGTATTATCCGACAAGTTACCTATAAAGATGAAAGAAATTAGAAGTACTAAACTTTCACGTCTGTTCCCTCTGCTCAGAAGTCACCCTGCGTTTGCTGAAAAGAATTATTAATCTAAATTCTTGTCCTTTTCTTAACTCTCACCTTTTGGTAAAGCTGGTTGTTTCTATGGGGAAGAGAGGAATTTGAAAGAAAACAGCCGAAAACGTGACACTTATGTATATACTCAAGGAGAACAGAAGATCCTAAACGGGATAAGAAGGGCCCTTAACCCACGTGTAAATACCTACCAGTAAAGGGAAGAACTACAAAACCAACTCAACTAGCTGGCTAAACAGTTTTCAAAATCAAAATACTCGCTACTATCTCGCTGATCTGTCCTCAGCGCTTAATTTGGAATCACTTAAATTATATCACTGAAAACACTATTTGATCAGTCGAAATTTATGTCCAAGCAAAACTGCCCTACCTGTTGGTGGAGTTTTCACTGCATGAATTACTCATAATGCGACAGAAATTTTAGTAACATTGTATCTGTGCAATATTGTTTTAAAACCATCATCGTTTTCACCTAAGCGTTAAATCTCGTTTGCCTTCTTTTACATTAAGCAAATTGCTTATTTAGATGTTGCCGATATGTTTCGTCTTTACCAGCGATTTTATAATATAATAAAAAATGCAGTAAATATTCAAAAATCCCATTAATCTAACAACCTGACCGTGAGGGTATTACAAAAAAAAATCAAAGTTCCTATTCGAAAACCACAGTAGCTGAATGTTTAAACCATAGAATTTATAGAAATAAACACATAAAACTTCATCAATGTCAAAAATATATTAAGCAACCATGAAACCAATATTGAAGTGTACGGCGGAAACAAGTACCTGGACACATCTAAGAAACAATATGGAATATGCTAAAATGAGAACATAGAGAAGAATAGGGAGAAAATAAACGAATCAACAGATTACAAAAAACAAGCATAGAGCAACTATGTAAATAAAATGACAGACAGCAATAAAGTTAAGGTAGCCAGAAGCAAATAACCAATAGGAAAGAGAAGCATAAACCGACCGAGAAAAGGATTTTGTGACAACTCATCATAAGGCATAACTCATTTTAAAAACAGACATATAAGAAAAAAGGAGTTGGAGTAGAAAGTTTAAATGATAGCACTGCCCATATTTCTTACAATTTCTGAATTAAACTTCCTAAGGTTAATAAGGTTGATATCATGCAAATTTTTGAGCTAATATTGACAACATCTGTCTTGTAATTAATTGAATTTTGACTTCCAGCTCTTAAGATCGTATGATATGTGATTCACGAAATTTGTTAACAATATCATTTGGTAATACCTACTGTGGAATTTCTTCTTTTAAATGGATCATCGGAAAGAAGTGTATATCTCTCCTAAGTTAAAAAATAAGTATTCCTTTCCAAGTATCCGCAATTATAATACCAACTTACAATATTTACAGTTACTGAAAATATGTACCTCATGAATTACTTGTCATTGCCTAAGGATAAGTATTGTGTGAGATTTACCGCCAGTTTCTAGAAAAAAAGCTTTGAGTAAGCTGCCATCTCGAATGCTTTGTTGTCATTTGATCGTGTGTGACAAATGCCGCAGGTGTTAGATGCGAAGACACAATAAGATGAACTCATACAAAGAATGAAACTGGAAAAACATGAACACCCAAAATTGCAGATTTTCTTCTGTAATCTATAATTTACTGACATTGGATTAAGGAGGTTTGTTTGAAAATGGTTATTTTATCCTAATGATCAGGCAAAAGGAATGTTTAGGTATATTTGTTGGTAACTAATGACATTTATAGATCGAAACTCCTAATGTAGTCATAGTTAAGTATAAGAATGATGTTTATGTAAATATTCAATAGTTTTAACTTTTTTGTCACTTTTATTTTTCCTGAGTTCTGTGGGAATAACACAACATAAACTTGAAATTCTGTATATTTCAATAATCCAAACGTTTCAAGGACTAAATCAGACCCCGTTTTCAATGGTATTACTACAAAATGAACAAGAAATTAAAAAATTAAAAGGATTTGCAAGGACAAATATCGTTATCACAATTTGACATTCACTATTTCATTAAGGCATTAACTTGCAGAAACCGATAGAAATCTGAAACATTTGTAATTTTATAATATACGTATCAGCAATTATTGTAAACATTATTTAACCTTACAATTGGGTCAAAATTATATTATAACTATGTCAACTTTTCAAAACATAAATAGGGGCCATTAAAGTAAGAGCAATATGAACAATTCTCCAAATGAAATTACGAAAAATGCAAATAGGAAAATGAATCTAAATGCCATTTAGCTTTATTTTCCTGGATTAACTTGATGTAATAACGTCTTTTTGTAGGTTATATATCATTATCAGGAAAAATAATTTGTAATAATTATAAGAAGAATGAGTAAACATAATTATGGCCAAAGCTTGACAACAAATATTTACAAGGAAAATGAAATTGAAGATGAAATAAAAACAAATTCAGTGGAAGGCGGGTTAGAATGTCTACATTAAAGGCAACCAATAACTGGAAATTAATTTTCAAGCATGACTAGGATTAGAACAATATTTTTATGACCTTTTGTACAAAGATTAAAATAATGTAACAAATTAATTGACTTTGAATTATAATTTATGGATTTTTCGGAAAAAAATAACAATTGGGAAAATAACTATGTTTATTTCAAAACTTCTAATCGTTTCTGGGTCTAAGTCATGACAATTAAGACAAGGAAAAAGAAAAAAACTTAAACATTTTCATACATTTTATGACAAAGTACAATTTCAATTTTTTAAATTCAGAAATCAGTAAATGCGTAAAAATTGTTATACTCTTTTCACTAAATAAATAAAAACTAGTTTAATCACCTTGAAAATTATGTATTGAGGGACAAAACTAGTTTACAAATACGACTTAAAAGTAAGTAAAACCAGTTTGAGAATTTATGGAGGGTTTTCGACTTTAAATGAATAGAAATCTAAATGGTCATTATGCAAAAATTAAATAATATTTATTTATTTTTGCATTATCGCAACATGACACTTGTCTTAAAAAAATATGGAAATATCGAATTATTAAAATATAGAATATAGAATTACCCACCAAAAATGGCAAAAAATTTTAAATTTGTTAAAATGTATAAAATAGGAAAATAAAAAATAATACTGACAATAACATATGAAATGTTAAAAACCTTAAAAATGACTTAAATAATAAAAATATATTAAAAACTAAAAAAATATCAATAAATAGAATGTATTAAATATGCCGAAAACACCTAAAGTCTCAATATTGTCAAATTATATAAAAAACATGTTACTGCTCATTTGTTATAAAGTTTTCTGGCTAAAAATGCTAAGAGCACAAAGACATTCTCAACAGAGACACTATCAGTAAATGAAATTCAAATTTCCACGAATCAGAAACGTAAAATTAAACAAGAATAAGACTAATTTTTAAAATAAATAATAATAAACAATTTCTGAGTACAAACAAGGACGGCAGTCAGTTAAACATGATTTCATAAATAAAAAACTGAGATATAGAGGCAAATCTCGTTTGGTTTCAAATTCAAAGTATTTTTTGACTATACCTTAGACCTCAAAACGATAATTTTATTATGCTCTTACTCCTATGAAGTTTATGCTCTAAGGTTTCTCATTATTGTACATTACACACTATGTCCAGGAGTATATGCTCTAAATTCCGATATTAAGTAATTTAAAAATATTATACTCTTTCTGAACTCAAATATTATTCAAAAGTGAAAATGTAATATGTCAACTTTATAATATGAATTTGGTCATCCACAAACCTAATAGCAACTTGGTAAAATATAGTGCAGTTTTTATATATTGACGTTATTCATTTAATACAATTTATTGATTTTCTAGGAACGAGGAGATTCTTAAGATATAACCTATGTTTCTTAGTACTTTTCTAGAAAACGGAAAGAAGTCTCTGAACAAAATGTAAGAACACTATTATATTGTCAGATCTTTGATCAAATATCTTTGATAAAATATCTTTGTCAAAGATATTTTGTTGTGTAATACCTAATCTTTGATCAAATATTTGTTTGACATATATCTTTGATAGCATTTACACGCGTCGTCCTATATTTGATAAAAGATGTTTGTCGTTAATTGTCAGTGAAAATGAAAATTTTGATTCTGTGAAGTTTATTGTGAATTGTACAGCAAAACTTTTATTAATTTAGTATGAAGACCGTATGTAATCTTGGGATGTAGAAGTCAGGTGTAAATGAAAACAATTTAATCATTAGATTACAACGTTTCGGGGTTTAATATTAATTAATAATTTACCCCTTCATCAGGTAATGTGATTATATGCCTTTTCACACCGTGGAGTTTACAGATTCTATTACCATATGTCATTTAAACTTCAAACTTGTCTAGAAATTCTCATCCTGATTAAAATATAAAATACTATATACTACAAAATACTTTATGTTGACAACTCAACATGACTGGCAGATCTATATAGATAATGAAGCCCTATGTTGTACTCCATATTATACAATTTTTCCATTTGTGTATCTCTTTAGCATTCAAAACTAATTATTTTGCCATTCTTGTCTTCTGTCTCAGCTCTTTTATTAAGTTCAGGTGTAGGGTCGTCTTCGTTTGACCGTTTGAAAAAATTCCAACTGTTGAACATAGAATTAACATTTTGATTAAACTGCTAATAGGAACTTTATGCTTATCAGGCCCACTACTGATAAACTATACCTGTCTATGCGCCCATTACTTTTTTTTGTAAAATGACTGAAACCGTAGCCATAAAAACACACCACAGTAGCACAAACAAGCATAAAATTACATAAATTCTTCATTTTGACAAGAAAATATTTAATAGAATATTTGATGTAGTGATAAGTCATATAATGAAATTTGTTTTATAAAACATTTTATCAAAAATCTTTGACAATGTATTACCGGCATAATTATTGGTTTTCACTACCATACGGAACTATTTTCTTATGTATTAGTGTGTACGAACCTTTAGCTTCAATATGAATATCATACGTGGAATTTACAGACTTATTAAGCCCTGTAATGTAAATTGATTATTTAGACTGCCTTAGATTTGGTCAATATTTTTATAATATCATTAAATATACAGGGTGTAAATAGTTTGAGTGCATATATTTTAGGTGAAGATAGTCCACACCAAATCACCCTACTATGGTCTATTGGCCTCAGAACCTAGATAATCAAAAAACATTTTAACTAAATTATTGAGGCAATTTCGCCCGAAGGCCAACACAAATCAGCTAGGCCAGAGTTCTTAAAGAAATAATTTCATCTACGAGAAAAATGAACACCTCTCTTTATTATTAAATTTTTTTTGAGATTGCTTTCTATACACAAACATTTGTGACATTTTCGTGAAATAAATTTCGTTGTATGATATTATTTTTTGGAAAAAAAATTGGCGAATTTGAGTTAAAACTGCTATTTACATATTATTTAGTAACTTCAAATGATCTATTTAACCGCTAAATTAATCAAAAACTGATTGGTTATGAACCACTTTATCAGAAAAACATTAATTATTAAATTGAAATATATATTATTTTCATCACAAAAATGCACTTAACAGTAAGATTTAATCCAATTTTCGTTAAAATTTAGAATTTTCCACTATACTAAACGTTACACTAAAAATACAATACAAACCGCCACAAAGAAAGGAAAAAAAATTAGCTTAATTAACATTGAAGCAGCCACAGATTTTACACAGAAACAACATTCACCCGATTCGCTGATTCACCTTATATGCGATCGCGTCTTTGTTGTCATATCTTTATGGCAATATTCTGTGTAAGTAGATTTAATTTATAATAATAAAAAGATGTTTGCTAATTTGATTAGTGTAGCCATATAACATGTTTATTATTTGACATATGAAACATCAGAATCATTTTGAATGAAAAATTATGTGTTGGTGATAGTAAAAAGGGTGTAAAATTCCTAATTTTTTCATTTTGTTAAGAGGCTGTTTTATTTTTATACGAACTAGTATTCCTTCAAATATTTGCACACATACCGTTTACACCCTGTATATTAATTAAATGTATTAATTTTAAATAAAATTGGCTTTCTAATTACTACACATATACGAATAAAGGAGAATGAGATTTTTTTTTATTATAATCATAAACGTTCTGTTGTTAACATTAGTGAAATAAAAACGTCTTTTAAGCCCTTAAACGCACTACTAAATTTTCTGCAGAACAGATAATTAATTCAGGCACACGCTTTCATCTTTCATCGATACGTATTGAATATATATGTGCCTCTGAAACCTTATAAATATCAATAGGATTTTTAAGTACGGTCTTTTGTGTTCTCGATGGCATGTACCTGAATATGGTTATTGCGCTTTTTTTACCAACCACAATGGTGTTTGTTGAATTAGCTTATGGTTTGTTGTTGTGAAGTTAACGACACTTAGAAAACGTCTTCAATAGTTTCTTCAAAGGTGCGAAGACAATGGGGAAATGCCGGATACGATTTGTTTTACGACTTTGTTATATTCTGTGGGAAAAGTGGAATTTTAGGTAATGGGTTAAGTGTTTGGTTTGGCCACAAAACGGTTAAAGTTGGGATGTAGTAGCTTATTTTGTTTGGTTGACATAAAGTTTGGAATAATGAACTGCTTTTACAACAATATGATTGTCTTCTAAATGTTATTTGTGGCATATTCTTGATTATTTTTATGTGTTCTTGGGAAATAACTATACAATCTAAATAAAATTCTGTATATTCAAGGAACCAAACGTTTCTAGGTCTATTCTGACCTTGTTTTCAATGGCTTTAAACATTTATTGAAAATATATAATGCAAAATGAAAGTTTAATATATGACAATTTAATCAGCTTTCAAGTTGGAAGAACTTGAAAGAGTTGTCTTTAGAATTTATAAATTCATGTCTATAACATGAGATTTACGGTTTTCCAGAGAATCAGAAAAAAGTTTATTCAGGGACTAGATTTCAGTGAATTTCAATGAATATTCACTGTTTTCTCTAAAACCGCTCAACAAATTTAAATGATATAAATTGTATTCTACAAAGCTATGTATGTATGTATTCTATAATGTAAATCTTACTATTTTTCTGAAACGCGGAAAAATATATACAAAAGTACTGTAAACATCATGGTAAATGTCAAATTTCATCATAAATATCTAGTTTAAATGTCAAGATATGCCATGAAAGTATATCGTTAGGGTGCTTGTAATGATTTTCATTTTGATTCATTTGATGTAAGTTTCTGCTAGAGTCGAAGTTAAGTTAGGGGGCTTATAATCATGTGAAATGATAGAAAATATTCCGTTTGTTTATCGAAACGAAAATGTATGTCAACGAACTCTACTACATGGTATGGTTGTAGGTGTGCATGTGATATTAGGTGGTACATTAGCAGTTTTATACATAGGATGGTTGAAATATAAGTTGAAATTGAATTTGTTATAAAGGGTTGTTCTAAAAATATTATACTGGGTTTGGGTGGCACATAAGTAGTTGCTTATACAACGTGCTTGAAATAAGAGTGGAGCAATACCATATTTATACAGAGTGAATATTTGCGTTATAGGACGGAGAATAATTACAGTTATAAAAAAGGCTTTAAAACTTATCAGAAGCAGTTGAATATACAGGATAGTTGAAATATAAGGTGGAGTAGTAGTACCGTTATACAGGGCAGCTTAAAAAAGTTATATAATGTGGAACATAAGTAGTTGTTATTACTTGGGAATCAAAAATTTGTTATATATGCATAAGCAGTTAGGATATTTGAATTACGGGACGTAAGACGGGATATAATTATAGACATGGGTTCAAAAATTTTTAGAAGCAGTTGCATATACCGGGTGGTTCAAATAAATGGTAGAATAAAATTATAGTCATAAAATTTGGTTCAAAAAGGTAAATTTTATTATATAGGGTAGACCACGATCACTGGCACAAATAGAATACTACGCATATGGGGCGTCGTACAATCATTTAAACAATTGAAAATAGAAAAAGTCAATAGTTTGGAGAGTATTTAAACTTATACAGGGTGATTTTAAATATATCAGGACCTTTGCAATATTGTGTTGAGTTGAATTATAGTTGTACAGGGTGATTCAGAAAATGATAGACCAATAAGTTATATAGGGGTGACCAATACACAGAAGCATAACAGTGTGGATGTAATATAGAGTGAATTAGAGTTACATTTATAGAAAGTGGTCCAAATAATAAAACAAATAAAAAAGTTAAAATATATTTGGAAAATATAGACAAAGAATAAAAATTATAGAGAGAGAAAGAGAGAGCGCGAAAACGAGAGAGAGATAAGTAAACGCAAACATTTTCAATTGAATTGTACCTAAAAAAGAAGATATGTGTGAATATAGTTGAATAATTGATTGCACACGGTTTCTAAACGGTTTTTTAAGGTGGTATTTCCAAAAAATATATTTTGTCAGCATATCCCATTTATCAATTATGATGTACAGATGTACTCATCGTTGTGAAAGTTTCATAGCTGAACAGAATATTCTAAACAAATATAGCCTTTATTTTTTGTTTGAAATTACTATATAAATATTTCTAACCCCTTTAAAGGTTTTTTGAAAGAACTTGATTGATATTAAAATCAAAAATTGTCAATTATTTAAACTACTGTCAGCATGTAGGCACTCTGGATCCTGGGTTTTTCAACTACGGATCATAAATGTCAATTGTATCTGTGTTAGTTAACCCGCATTGGAATAAAATTCATGAAAATTATGTGTTTTATATATTTCCGGAACACTTTTGCTGACCTGTTACGATCTTGAAATTTTATTTGTTTTCTGAATTATAGTTTGGCATCTATAGTTTGTATTTTTAGAATAGCTTCATAATTATTGGAAAGTCTATATTTTTAATAAATTCCCTAAACGTCCAAATAAGACCCCGTTTTTAATGGCAATGGTAAATTAACCCAACGGAATTAAAGAAATAAAAAAATTAAAAAGGTTGCAATTGCAATTCTGGCGTTCGCTTTTGATACTAAAATGAGAATATAAATTGACTCAACTAAGAGAATTTACTCTAATTTGATATATATAGGGTAGCACATAAAAAAAGCTACGATCATTTGAAATATCAAAACTTCTTTTTTCAAATTGGAAGAATTTTAAAGAGTTATCTTTACAATATATTGTGTCGCTCCTTTGTGCGAAATATTATTGTAAGATACTGCATTCGCCAAAAATGAGACCAAAGAATTCTAATGTTCCAGAGATCCCATGAAAATCATAAGGGAAAACCTACGAAAAACTATATGAACTATTCCGATGTAGGAAACTACCATTATTACTTTTATCCTTAATTAGGGGTCACCAGAATCAGCTGAATTCTACAAAAGTAATGGCGACATAATCGCTTTTATTTAATAAAATTAAAGCAGGCTTTCTCAGCTTTTGATTTGTTTTGTGTTATTTTTTCTGTAATATATTTGAATTTTTATTTATTTATATATATATACATACATATATATATATATATATATATATATATTTTATAAATGTTGAATGTTATGACCAAGGTTCCCAACATGGTAACTTTTTTTATTATCAAATTGTTTTATTCTGCGACATTTGTGTTTTATTATCCCTACATTTAGAGGTGTAGAATTTGCTCCAATTTAAAATCCATAACAATCGCTAGAAATTTTATAAATGCGATAAGGGTTGATTTTTTGATATAACTATATTTATTCTATTGAATGTTGTTTTAATATCAAATCCATTGCTTACTATATTTTTTCTGAACTACCCTGTATATATGGTATGGTTGTGTGGTAATGTGATTATCTTGGGTATCAGTATTTTTTGGTTGTCTAACTCCTTGTTAATGAATTTTAGAATATTTATTCTCAAAAAATATCCTGTCTCGTCATTATTTACGGTTTTATCGTTATTCATTATCGTGAGTATTTATCTAGTTCTCTTGGGAAACAGCTCAAAAAACGAGTAATATAAATCAAATAAGTTTGAAATTTGTTAGTAAAATTGTATAGCTTAGTTTTTTTGAGAAAAGAGTTGAGAAAAATTTCCAAATAAACTTTGCAATTATTCATTAAAGTTATTAAATACTTTGACACGCTTTCTTTCCCAAACAACTGTGTTTCAGAAATTAAAAAAGGTACTTATTTGGTGATATAAATCAGGAATTTATTTTCTTTTCACGATTTTACACTCGCTTTGGAATTACAGGCAGGAATTTTTTGGGAAACATATTCGATTACTCTTTGATATATATACCACAAGAAATTTGATTTTTTATGTTATGTATGTAGCTCACAATTGTAGACAACCATGCACAAACATCATTTTGAAATTATACTCAATGAATTATCGAAATAAATTCACACAAAATTGTTTTTGCGTGACAATAAAGTTTTCAAGGTATTCAACAACTTTATTTATTACACTAGCATTAAAATCAAAAAGTATCGTTTAATTGTGAGAACAGATCGCTTGTCTTTTGTTTCAAGCCCTCTTTTAACAAACTAAACATCTCCGCTCTATTCATCTGCCGAATTATTTGGACCATAAAGAGTCCAAGACGGTGTTCTGGTTTTACTAAAAGAAATCGGTTATAGCTTTGGTCCTTTTGCCTTGAATCTCTCATACAACCCACCTAGACTAAAGAGATGAATGTGTTACATAATAGGGGAAAAGTGGACAATAGCGATACCGCCAGTGGCGCAGTTAACATTTACTTAATTTTCTACTCGTATATCATTTATAAGACTGCATTATAAATAAAAATTTACATTTACTGCCTTCATTATACAGGTTAAACAATTATAACTTTCAAATTTTATACTTATACACATATGTTAAATGCAGCATATATTTTATATCAACTGGTCAGTCGGGTTTTTCTTTTTTCCTTTGGTTGAGAAAAATATAACACGTCAGAATTCTGTATGCTCTGTGGTATTTAACTGTGACACAATAAAGACTCTAGTACCTCATTGTTTTTTAAAGTAAAGTTTATGATCCTTATAGCTAGTCTCGTAAATTTAAAGTAATACATCAATAATAAACAATGCCAGAACTTTCCAGTGAATGTATCTCATAACTGCTACCCAAGAAAAAACAATTTGGTCATGCCACCCATATCAATAAATTAAGAATCTTACATTTCTTGATGTTCTGATTTTTGCACCTATAACAAGTTATTACAGATTGTTTCTTGGATAAACAAAATGTATGAATTAAATGAATCTATTTGTGAATTATGTCTGGACAGGGTCTAAGATAGATCTAGGTCAGAAAAATAGTTAAACTTAATATTTTCTCCTCTGTCTCAACATTTTTGTTTTGTTTAGTTACTAGACCTTCAGTAATGTATATATATTGTTCATTCATTAAATAAAATATAATAAAAACATATATTTCAACGCCAAACAACTGAATGTGCCGCTGCCGCCAGACTGTCAAAACCCAATTATATTATAGAGGGACCGACTGTAATATATTTAGAGCATTATTTGTAAGGGCAGTGAATATTTGTGTAACTTTCATATTAAATATTCTCTATGAGATTAATATATTATTATGCATTGTGTAAAAAATTTCAGACAGCGGAAAGGTATTAAATATTTGTTACTATGTTTTCCTCTCTTTTCTTTAATATTCCCTAAATTTAACATAATTGCTCTAGGGTACAAAAAAATAATTCTTAATTTTTCAATTTCAAACACGTGTTTTATCATGCGTTTATAATAGAACTCACTCAAAGATTTAATCTTGAAAGAATACACATTATATATACATATTTGTAAGGGCAGTATTTTTTTAATCTTTGAATTTTTGAACGGTTTGTTTTTACGATATTCACTAAATTTTTCACATAATTACTCTAGTGTACAAAAAAATAGGTCTGAATCCTTCCTTAATATTTCAATTTCAAACGCTTGCTTATCATGCATTTACAACTGAACAAACTCAAATGTAATATTACAATATTAAATATGTATATTTTAAATCTTTTAATTTTTCTAGCTGATAACTATTTTCTAATTACGCTCTATGATTATTTTTCAAGTATCGCGAATAAAACTCAGATTCATTTACATCAGAATTGACTGTTTACGCTACGACAGAAACAAAACAATAGCGTTTGACAAGCAAAAAATATAAAAAAATGGTTGCCTTGATCGAATGAAAATGTTATTTATAAACATTAACCTTTATTATTTCTAAATAAACCCCTTTGAAAGTAAACTGTTCACGTATTTTTGTTCATATCTTGGAAATGAATAGACGAATACAGATTTTGATCCTGGTGCACCATTCATTAGGCAGTGTTCAGCAGATAAACTAGTAGATTATTGAAAAATTTGAAATAAACATTTTGCATGTTTATAGTGCACATGTTTGAGCTTGTTTTTCAGACAATCTTGATGCAAATATTTTAGGTACAAAAGGTGTTTTGTCTTTGAAAATATTCAAATATAGCTGTGTATAAAATACTCGGTTAGATATTTATATGCCTTTAAAATATCTACCGGGCTTCCTAGTTTGTCAATAGTAAACTTTTATTGTTTTTTAAAGAAATAACTTCAAACATAGAAAAAAGCTGTATATCTAAATATTCTAAAAGTTTGAAGGTTAAAATCTGGATTTTTGTGCTATCCTGGATTTTCTGACTGACGTCATAGAAAAATTATCAGAAAACTCAAATTTATATTTTATTAATTCAGTTTATAATAACGTTGATTAGAAATTTGAAGTGTTGGGTTTTTTTAAATGTACAGCTTTTTCTTAATATAGTTATTTGCCTAAAAAACGTAATTGGAAACTAGAATATTATACAAGTAACATTCATAAAACAGTCGGTAAGCAGTTAATTAAAGGAGATTGAGTTTTAATTGTTTGCTGAAACATTGAGGAACAAAAGCTGTATATTAAAAAAAATCCAATCGTTTCAGCCTTATTGGAATTAAAATACGAATAAAACATAAATCTGAAATTGAAAGCTATCGTTTTCGACAATCTTACATGACATAACTATGGAAATTTGTTGTTTTTAGATATACAGGGTAGGAAAAAAATCCATAAATCATATTTAATAGTCGGGCTCCTCTGAAATTGGAAGAACTCGAAAGAGTTATCTTCAGAATTTATATATAGCTCTCCTAGGAGCAACTTTGTTGTAAAATAGTGCAATCGGCAGAAATGAGATCAAACACGGTTATTTTTTGATTCAGTGATCATTTACGTCGTAAGGGAAAACCTAGAATAAACTATAAGGTTTTTCAAAAGAGATGGCCCTTATTAATTAAACTCTTAATTATGGACACCTCCTGAATTATTCTTATGTAACCTAGAAGCGATTTAACAGAAAGAATTAAGGAAGAGTCTTTTAATGTTCTGTTTTTGTTTTCATGTTCTTGTTTGTGTAGTATTGTGGAATTGTCAAATTGTATTTTATGGTCTAGGTTCCAAGCTTGTTCACAAATTTTAGATTTCTCAAATTGTCGTTTCTTTATGTAATTCGTGTGTTCATTTATTCGTACATTTAGAGAACTAGCTGTTTCCCCAATGTAAAATTCCTTGTTTTAACTGTTGTTTTCACATTAAATCTGTTGCAAACTCTCTTCAGTATTTCTGACCGACCCTGTATATATGGTGTACTTGTTACTGAAATTTAGTTGTCTTGAGTTTTCGTTTTGTCAAAATGATATCTTTCTGTTTCAAATTTGTATTTTATTAATATTTTAATGCCATTGACAACGAAGTCTGAAAAAGAAAGGTTTGGATTTTTTAATATATCACTTTTTTCTTCAGTGTTGTGGTATTTTCCAAACGAAACCAAAAAAGAGGCCTAGACATAGATAAGACCTTTAAAAAATAATCAGATAATGATATGATATAACAGAATATCCTGTTTAATAAGATTTTACAATTTGCCTTCACCATTTTAGTTAATCCTTTTGTATATAAAAATTACTTTTAATTTATTGATTGTTCCTAATCCTCACAAGTTTTCAATAATAAAATTTTTTATTTTGTTAATCACCTAAGTCCTTATCTTAGCCGTACACCTTTTTGCTGCAAACAGTGTAATATATTTTAGCAAATAATTCACGTTAGGAAAATAGTTTATATTATCAAAAGAAAATCATCGCCTGCTACGCCTCTGCCTTCACGAGATGAAATGACCGTTGGTCCACATCTCGATACCCTGTTGCACGGCGGTCAACTATGACCTGTCTGTGTACCGAGGCGGGTCGTTTCGGGGATAAACTTCAACAATTTGTTATATTCAGGATTCTGGATCTGGATCTAGACTGACCGTTAAACGTAAGATAAAACCGGAAGGTCGGCATAGTTTTTGATAGAAAAGTTGATTAAAAGGTGCTTGCTCTTGCTGCTTGTGAGATGACTATTATTCCGAAAGATGTATACGGGGGAACTGGAATCCTTTAAAATACGGATGAAGGTCAGTTGCGCTTTTGTTATCGATTTCATTGTTTATTGTTCAAGGTTATTATTGATGTTGTTATTGTTAAATAATGAGGGTGGAATGTTAGTTGAAGCTGGGGTCTTACTGTGGGAAATAAATTTACAGTTTAAGATTCTGTATAAAATATTGAATTGTAGACCAGTTTCGTGCAAAATGTATCACGTTTCGAGTTTAAATACTATAGAAACCGTTAGGTTTGTGTTATCTTTCTTGTAAGATGAGTGTAAAAGCTCTCTATTTTTGAGGACTCCATCAAAAGATTTATCTCATTAAGTTCAAATGGGTTTATTGAATGTTGTTTATTGAACGATTGTTGTAGCACTTCTGGTTTTTATTTTTTCTTGAGTTCTTTGGGAATAACACCACATAAACTTCAAATTTTGTATATTTTAAAATGTACAAACGTTTCAAGGTCTACATCAGACCCCATTTTCAATGGCATTAACACAAATAAAAAGAAATTAAAAATTAAAACGATTCCTGATGACAAATTTCGTAAATCACAAATTACCGTTCACGAAATTTATGTGGTGTTATTCTCCAAGCACTCAGTAACAAATGAAAAGGATTTATTGAACATTTTAAATTAATTAAATATGAAATATTCAATGTTTCGTTTCTAGTATTGCATGTTTGGTTTTATCTCTGTATCTGTCAGAGATAAACACATGCCTCAATATAGGATCCAACATACGCCGCCATTCTTGACTGTAGTGGTGGATTAGCACCAGTCTTGATTGAATGATATAGCTCCGTAATTTACATTAGTACGATCTTTACTGAGGTCACTCATAGAAAAATATAGAGTCTCAAAATAGCATACAATTTTCATTAAAATATAATGGAAAGGTTTTCATAGATAACAGTGTACTTTATTAAATGTGAAATCTAGATAACATTTTTGAAATATATTTTTTTTCATTTTGGAATAACTATAAAGCCAAAAGGACACAATTTTGTGAGAAAATGATGTAAATAAAAAGGTTTAATCGATACTTTTTTTAAAACGGTAAAATTTTATGAATAAATTTCGACAAAAAAACGGTTTGGTATCATGATCTGAGTATGACTCCCTGAAATTCCAATCATATTATTCACATGAGTCTAAAATACTTAATTTCTACTAAAAGGAGTGAAAAGAGAATGTTTAAAACAGGTTATGAGTAAAGACTTGCTTAAGCTCAATATCAACAAACATTTTTGGACTTCTAAATTCCAAATGAGTAAAATGTTGTTGCCTTGTTTTTTCTCATATAACTAACTGAACTATTTATATAGGAAGTAACTTGACAAATTACTATACCTAATTCTTATGTTATTAATGTTGATAAAGGACATAATTTTTCGAAAGCAACCAAATTATATCCTACAGAAACATATTATCTGGTAGTTTCGTGCATCATAACGAATATCACCATTCAACTTTAATGGTAACTGGAACTGATTTTTGACTTAATAATATTATTATCTTGTAACATATTATTATTGGTCGTTTTAATTTGAATAATTTCTTAAGTACTCGTTTTAAATATTGTAATTATCGATTTAATGTAGTGAAGAATAAATTACTAAATATTTTGATAGTACGGATATAATTATTTAATTATACCTTGAATTTTGGTTCAATAAAATCATACAATGGAAATTTGATCATAAATAATATTTTAAAATAAATCTATGGGTTTCCACATACCTCTTTAATTTAGTTTTTAATGTATTTTACCAGCCCTAGTTAAGACAACTACTTCTCGTTATACTTTAAGTAATATGGACTCTAAAATTGAGTAAATGTTAAATATCCCTAATAATTTACAAGGTGTAGAGGTATTATATTATTGTGTTCATTAAACAACGCTTGTCTATGACGACGGCCTGAACCCTTAGTTATATATAACTTGTTATCATATGAAAATCACATGGAGTGAGCTCTGGCGAATAATGCGGATAGTATAATTCCGGGAATAACAACAGTTATTTTAAATTGAATGGAACTGTTTATGGATCAAATAGACAACGAACCTCCCTTTGATATTGGTTCCGAAAATAACAATATTATGATCTCATCTCCACATCCTCATTGGTACCAAATATTTTATCTGAATGGTAGACAATATATTTGTTACCAGAATAGATGTTATATGAATTCAACATTTTTTAATCGGTACCTAACAACTGAAGGAACTAGAATAGTGTTATTTATTTGCTAACTTGTATTTCGTGTCCCGTATAATTATTTTTAGCTTTTTAATAGGTCAGATGCAATTTCGAGGAAAAGCTTTAATTTCTTGTTTCGATGACCAACACAGGAATATCTGTTTTGCAAAGAACCATCAAGACTCAGTGACTTCTTCCTTTTCCAACAACGAGAGATTATCGATTTCAACTTTATATATATTTATGAACTCAGTAGTAGTTTTCTTTCTTTATTGTTTTATTTTGTATTATAACTTAATAGACAGATGGTTGTTACCAGTTAACTTTTATCGAAAGCCTCAATATACACAATGAATTTTCATCACAGTGGCGTTAAATTGACAGGAAATAAATCTTTATGTTATGAAACGTTGAAATATACTAGTATGACTGCTAATAAGCCCAAAATATATTTATGCCATGGACTACGCCAATGTGGCAGAACACTATAACTTTTTTTGACAACCCTGTATAAGCCCTAGTTGAAAGATAATGTCCACTCCAACCTATGTACTATTCTTATTTACGACTGCCCACGGACACGCATAAGATTTGGCTGCCTTCTATAGGACGGAGCAGAAATCCCATATCTTACCAAATCCGTCCTATAATTTGAACCATATTAAAAACTCCTTGGGGGCTAGCCCTAAAATCATTTTGGATATATTATCGTCCTGTGTAACATTAGATTCCTCTACTTTACTGCCATTTCTTATTGGAGGTCAAGAAATATTTAATCACACTGTATAATATAATTCCACAATTTTACAATTTCAATTATTAAGGATCTAAGGCCCTATCCTGTTCGCATGATTTTCTTCATGTCATAGCATATTAACAGTTATTTAAATCACACTATTAATCCTGGATAATTTCACATAGGATTTTCTGACAAATTTTTATACCAGTACCAAACGTCCAGCAATTTATTTCTATGAGATTACAACATGGACAGGTTGGGAACGAACATCCTAGTATATGTTACGGCAGGTGTTCCCCAAGAATCTCACCTCGGAACCACTAATTCTAGTCGTCCTATTTTCAATCTTAACAATATAAATGCACATCTTTTAGGAGGAACACTCTAAGTTACAATTTGCTAGTGATTCTTAAGGTTTGTGTAATAAGTTTAAGACACCCTGTCGTAAAACGCAAAGCGGATTTATATTGTGCATTATTATCTGTAATAAATAGTAGATTAAATTTGGTCTTGCAAACATGTTTGTCATGAATTTTCTATTAGGCCGATGGAGATACGCACTGTGACAACCAAATTCTAGTGGCACTTGCAAGAAAGGTAAATAGAAAAACTTTTATTTGGAAAAAATTACATTATTTGCTATGACAAACAAAAAGGCTTGGTAATTGATTTAAGGAGCCGAAAATACTATGCTTCTACTACCTATATGCATGAGGAAAACAGTATACGTTAGAACTAATTCGCAATTTAAAACGTTCCAGTTTAAAATTTATGAATAATTTTTCCAATAGATTTTTTATGAAAAAAATACTATCAGGAAAATGCCGTTATGTCATTTCATGAAATTTTTAGTGATGGGCTAGATTTTGGAACCTTTTCGCGATTTTAGATTGCATAAACATTGCAAGTTGCGTCGCATTTAAAGGTAATGAATCACATAAACTTCCTTAATGGATGAATTGTAACGTTCATGAAAAACCTATAGCCCAGGACGATCCAATAGATCTTTATTAACACGGAAAATCAAAAAATCGACTAAAATTTAGCGGATATCGATTTATGCACTGGGCATGTGTTCATTCACTGAGAGTAATTGAATTACCTTATGCGTGACTTTACCAATAGAATTAGTTTTTGAATAATTGTTTGAAGTTTCCCTTTTTTATCCGTAGTTTCTTAACCATGACAACGGGGTCTGCCAAATTAAACCCCGAAATTTTTATATTTTTGAAGACTATATTTTCATTGAAAACTGTGGTGTTATTTCCACAGGAGAAGAAATTCGTTTATAACAAATAAAAAACTATAAAAAAAAAGCAAAAAATACGCGATGGCACAAATCCTGATATTTTTTACCTCCTCTATAGATTGGTCTTTTTGGATAGTCTGGTTGAGCAATGTTTTTTGAATAAAATAGACTGTATTGACATTATTGATATTTTAAATTTCAACTGTAGCATTCGCCAAATCTTTAGAATTTCAAGTTTTATGGTTTCTTGCCCAGTAAGCTGAACTTATAACATTTCTTTAAATGCATTAAAAAAGTGATGTATATCTGTAATATGTGATTTCCTATAATTGGGTAGTCCACGGTACTTATTGGAAATCTGGATTGTAAAAAAATAACTAAAAGAGAGAGGTTGTCACTTGAGACTGCATGATTTGAGATAAATATTCTTCTCGTCCTTTGTTATCTCCCTGTCCCTTTTTCTCTTTCCTTGAGTCATTATTAATCATGGATGTAATTTTCAGTAGAATTAAAATAATTGTCGTTTTTATTTACAAATCAGGTAATAAAACTAATGTGTAATTTAGTTTTTAAGTGAAGGAGAACTGCAAAGGAATATATAACGTGTAAGTTTATTTTTAATTTAAAATATAAAACATTTAAAAAAAAAAAATTAATTGAATTATAATTACTCCAACCTACTACTGCTGTTTAGTATTCTGGCAATATATAACGAGGCCTTTTAATTATAATTATGTTTAAGAATATATTCTTGAAATATCAAAACATCTCCTGACTACTCTTTAAAATGACTGTTGTAATACAGTTTAATGTAATATATAAGTATTTCAAAAAAGAGTCATCAGTCAAAATACATCTAATTAGGGTGGCGCTGATTTAGCAACTGGGTGGATTTTAAACAACAGGCAAGAAGTTTTTAGAATATCTCATAGATAAGAGAGAAAACCGGTGGCTCAATAATAATATTATTGAAGCGAAAGCTTCTAAAAACGGGGGGCCCACATACATACATACACATATAAAAATAGATGAGCAAGGGAATGAATTGGATAACTTACGATTTCATTTGTTTCGATACCGACACCAAACAGTACCTTGATCTTGAAAGTCTCATAGAATTCAGTTCATTGTGTAAGAAATAGAGACCAGGTAAAATACATTATGGGTTTCTTCTTTTATAGAATATCAATAACAAAACTATTTACAAACACTCACTCAATATATAAACTTATATTTCTTTGCAGATATATTTAATTTAAGAATTAAATTAGGATTAATACTTGACTCGCAACAAAATAGTGACAATTATTTTAATTCACCTGATATTTATGTTCATTATTAAGAGTTTCACAAATGAAGAAAAATAGAGAAGTGATCTCACAGAAAAGGAAACTATAATTCGTAAGAAGCTGTCGCTTCCATCGTTCAATCTCAAATGACTGCTGCTCATTTTTTATATTTAGCAATCGACACGTGCCCATTTTTTACACTAGTTCCATTCTGGTTACTTCGTGAACTAATTAAATGCTTTGAGGTGGAGGTATTTTTCAGTTTAACCCCCAGAATAGTTGGTCATCCATATCTGTTACTATCCATAAATTTGGTAACGTTTGTCTTTTTCTTTTTTGTGGTGTTCTGACTAATGACGTTTGTCTCTGATTTTAAATATCGCAAGCAGAAAACTTGAATGTTTATTAGAAAAAACAAATTTTGAACTGATGTTGTAGATTATTTGAATGTAATGTTCGTTTATTCACTACAATTTAAGGAAAAAACGCTTAATATATAACCTGTTCCCTGATTCTTTCATAGAGAATTGTGTTGCATGGGTATTCCAAGGTCAAAGTAGTGTCGGTGGAAACAATGTCTCCAAACAAATGCAATCTTTTTTTTTGTGAAAGTGTGGCCCTCAGGTCAGAAGCTTGCGCTTCAATAAATAAATATCAATAGACATTATTCACTGACAATAAAATACATTGTGCTATATAGGTACCCGAATTAACTGTTGATAAAAATTATTACAAAAGTTGGGACACGAACACATTTTAAAAGTTCTAAAAAAGTGAAATATTTAAAATCTTGGGTTACTATGAATAATCTACACTTTGGATTATGCTATATATAAAATAATACAGATTGATTAGTGCCTGACATAGACCCTCTAAGACAAAAAAAATGGCTTAACATTACTCTTTATCTATATCCAGTTATCCAAAAAAATACCGTCCACCTCGAGCCTCAATGCACCGTAAATTGTTAGTTGGTCGACCAGTTTTATTTGCTAACAGCTATTGCTACTGGAAACAGAAGTACAATGGCCTAGCTAAGACATTCGTTCCCGTATCGGGTTCGAATTAAAACGTACCAATAAGAGAAAGCTTGTCTTTGATAGTTCTGACAAAGCTTATAGGAAAAATAAGATAAACGTGCTCGGAATGCAAGAACTTACAAGCTAACGTCTCTGTCCGTAATACGTTATTAAGGATAGTCTATCCTTTTTGTCGAGACTGGGGAATTTTAAGCTTTCGATGGTCGAGAGAAATAGATCTTTGGTTCCTTTTTTTGTGTACACGACTGCTCAGTAATGTATAATTTCCGGTCGATGTGGGATGTCAGACTTGTGTCCATTTAAGCATTGCAATTTGTGAGGGAGCAGATAATATGTCGGTTACATTCAAAGCAATTATTGAAACATCTTTAATAGTAATGATACCAAAAATGTTGTTATGTTTGAAATGCATGGCCCTTCAATTTGCGGAAATTCTAATACGGACTTAAATTATTATCATGTAACCGGCAGAAAACAAGATGAGAAAAATACACTGTATGATTTATCGGAGCTGAAGTCTCACAAAATGAAATTACGTTCAAACAAAAAAAAATACTTACATAATGAAAATAAATGACAAATGTGACCAAGATAACAAAATATCAAATATGCCAAAAATGTCGAAATAATTAAAAATGTTAGAAACACAATCTTGCAGAAAATATATATGTTCAATATGTCAAAAATGTCGAAAATACCAAAAATGTTAAAAAATTCAAAAAATTCAATTTTGTAAAATGTCTAAAACTGTCAAAAATGTCAAATACTTCAAAAATGACAAAAATGACAAAAATGGCAAAAAATGTCAAAAATGACAAAAATGACAAAAATGACAAAAGTGCAAAAATGATTAAAATGTAAATAATGACAATAACGACAAAAATGACAAAAATGACAAAAATGCCAAGAATGCCAAAAATGACAAAAATGAAAGAATGACAAAAATGACAAAAATGAGGAAATCACGTAAATGAAAATGTAAATGACGAAAAGACGAAAATGACAAAAATTTTAAAAATCGCAAAAACGACAGAAATGGAAAATTAATGTGAAATGTGAAATATGTCGAAATTGTCAAAAATGTCAGAAGTATCCAGAATGTCCAATATGAAAAATTTTTAAAATCTATTAGTTTTGAAAAATATGACCCTACGCGATAAAGTAGTTAATATTTCTGAGTATTAATTAGTTTTTTTTAAGTCTTTGTTTAGACTATAGACATTTTTTAAACTTGAATTTAGTGTTTTTAGGGTTCCGTATATACATTATACGGATACCCCAATATCACTCCGGATTTCTGCCTCTGTCACATCACAGCAATTTTCTCCTAAACTACTGGACGGAAGAGTTTGAAATTTGGTATCAATGTATAGTATGGTGACCCGATCAGGAGTACATATCGTAAATGAGGAAATTTTGGGGTACTTCTGAGGGAAAAACTAAAATAATCGACCATTCCCCCACTGATCTCCGAAACTACTGAGCCTAAAATTTTGAAAAAATAGGAAATATAGATCGTTGCCTGAACTTTACAGGAAAAATAAGGAGAAAGCATTAATATTAATTTTGGGGGGCAAATTATAGAATTAAATGAAAATTTAAAAATAAAAAAAATCAAACGCATTATGTAACATATCAAATGAAAGGTCCCATTCTGAGGAACACAAATATATTTTTTTCATATTTAAAAAAAATAATTTAAAAGATATTAACGAAAATATACCATAATTTACCCATTCCTCCCCCCTTATCTCCGAAACAATAAAACGTAAAATTTTGAAAAAAATACAGGTATAGCGCCTCACCTGAACTTTACTGGAAAAGTAAGGAGAAACCCCTAATATTCATTTTGGGAGGTAAATTATAGAATTAAATGGGAAATGAAAAATTATAATTGTTTCTAACGGATCAAGTAATATTTCAAATCAAAGGGCTCATTATGACGAATACTAATATATTTTTTATTTTTTCTTAATAAATATTTTAAAATATATTAAAAAAATATTAAAAAAATTACCCAATCCCCCTTTATTCCCCAAACTAATACCTATTTTTTTTTTGTTTACAGGAAAAATAAGAAGAATTCCCAAATATTAATATTGGGGCCCAAATTATAGAATTAAACGGAAAATAAAAAAATATTTTTTAACGCATCATGCAATACATCACAAGAAAGGGTTTATTATGAGGAATACAAATACATATTTTTCATATTTTTAAAATTAATTGTTTACAAGATATTAACAAAGATTTAAAAAATTATCACTTCTCGCTTTATTTCCGAAACCATACTACCTAAAATTTTGAAAATAATTAGGGGTACTTTCACTTGAAATTTATAAGAAAAGTTATTAGAAAACCCCATAGTAATTTTAGGGACAAATTATACAATTAAGTGGAAAATAAAAATTCAATTTTCAAACGCATCATATCAGATAAAAGGCTGATTATGTGAATTACAAATATATCATATTTTTAAATCATTTGTTTAAAAGATATTAACAAAAATATTAAACATCCCCACTTTAGAAACAACACTATTTAAATCTTGAAATATATATTTTATTTGTATTTTTAAATAATTTGAATAGTATATTTAATAATTTATAATTTAAAACTTGACCTATTTTGTCCTATATCTTCCAATCTACAGAGCCTCAAAATTGAGACAGTAGCTTATAAAAGGCTTCCCTGAAAGTTTATTAGCATAATAAAACTCTAATGTTAATTTTTGGGGGCCAAATTAGAAAATTAAATACATATGTATTCTTATAAAAATCAAGTGAATCCTGAATCAGATTAAATAAAAAGTCTATGTGTGGAAAATGAAAGTGTATATTTTTTATAAATTTAAAACGCTTCCTTTAAAGGATATTAGGGCAAATATAAGAAAATGCACTCATTCCCTGCTTGTCTGAAACTGGAATATTAGAATCTTGAAGGTGGTACGGAACCATTAGTATGCGAGTCCAACTCGCACTTGACCAAATTATTTTATCATAGTGACTGAAGACTTGTTTTTTTTTCCAAACAAATCAGCAATTGTCAAATTAACATCATTGATCTGTTAAGATTTTATTGAAGCGTAGGTCATAAATATTCTGGTACCTGGTCACAAAAACGTATTCTCTCCCACTTGTAAATCGTAAACTCACATATCCTGTCTTTTCTGCGCATGAAACTCGGATATATGAAAGGCGTTAACGATAGGATATTATTATATCAATAATCCAGGTAATGTTATAAAATAGTGAAGGATATTTCTGTAGGCACAACATTCATGCAGATCATTGATCCCATCTTTTCTACATTGTTCAATCCATAGTTTCTAGTTAAGAGCCTTCATCATTTGCGCTACCTTCCACTAATTGAAATCTCGAATAATTATTAATGTATTTTGTACTTACAACTTAGTTCAATATTTTATCACGAAATGAATTTCAACATCTAGGAGTTTCTTGAAAAATGAAAAATTATCAACAGTTATGTGTACTTCTCTCTCTCTCCCCCCTCTCTCTCTTTTTTCCTCTACTTCTCTATTTCTATATAGCACTCTCATTTTTTTATTCATTCTCTCTCTCTCTCTTTCTCTCTGCCTCTCCTTATTTGTTTTTTCATTTCATTTCTGCTCTCGTACTCTGTGGAATTCTTGCTCTCGGTTTGCCTTCACTCACTCTCATTCGCTTTCGCTCTCTATCTCTATCTTTCTCGCTCTCCCGTCCGCTTTCGCTCCAGCTTTCGCTTCTGCTCTTTCCCTCTTCATCAGTCTCTCTCTTTCTCTCTCTATCTCTTTCGCTCTACCTAAATATTCTCATTCACTCTATTTTGGCACAGCAAACGGTATAGATAAACATATTAAAACATATAGCAGCCGTCCGTATACAATGTACTAGGCTTTCTCTCTATTTCTTACCTACGTTTTTTCTCATTTTTAACAATGTTGCAGTTTTTAAAACTAATTTAGAATATAAGGAACTTCATTTCAGACATAATAAAATGCCACCATATTCACATTCATTTCAATTTTACCACAAACAACATTTCATCCCATATTCTATACTCTGTATACCGATACCCTTAACCTTAACGCTCAACGCTTTGTTTATGACAAAAAGTCTATTTTTTCGATCATTGTCTTTATTTGATAGTCAATAGAGAGTTTACAATATACAATATTTTTTATATTTTTTCTGTAATTTCTAGGTTACTACTGAGATTTCTTACCTATCACCATCACTGAATAATATTTAGCTCTAAAATAATACTCGTAATAGTTGTCGATCCTGACAGCTGACAAAACTGAACTCTCGTTTGTGTTATTTCCTTTATATCTCCCAAAAATCCCATAAACCTATCCACATTATTCGAAAAAGAGAAACAGAACGGGGTTAAACAACAATAACAACAAAAATGCCTGGCCTACCTCAACGACAGGAAATCGCTATAAAAGTAAAGAGACATAACGCCGCCGCCGCCTTGCCACACCAAGAGATGAAGAAAAATATCCCGTTGTCGATGCGAGATGTAGACGTGAATTAAAACTCAACCACGCTGAAGAATCTATAACTATCTATAAAGTCTATGTTTGGTCTGAGCCTCTCGGTTAATTAAGTCACTTTAATCACGAAACTTGCGCAATATTTTACTCGTCGAGACAGCCGATAAAATCAAACATGACTTACAATTTTATTAAAGTCACCTAACGAACAAATGAATTTCCACAGCAAAATTCGACGCAAAATTACACTGTAGCACTAATTAAGATGATGCTATTAGTTTTGACTTTCTTTCTTCAACGGTGTTTTCGGGTAATTAATTAATTTCATATCGACCTTGCTCATTATAATAAATAAAAAATTCAAAACAGCTAGGGAATTTGTTGTTGTTGCCACAACATGTAGGAAAACATAGTACATGAATTCCTGCCAATGACTTAGCCATAGTTATGCGTTTGGTGAAGTATTTTTACAATAAATTTAAAAAAAAAAACAAAAGCCGACTTCAAAACAGTAAATTGACTAAAAACAAAAAATATTTTTTTCTGCAACAATTAAATACTTCTTCTGAAGTCGATGCCACGTTAAACAACAAAGTTGCAACGTAAAACTCATAAGTGTACTCCCAAATTATTTTCGCCCTTTTAGGTCGATTATTGTTTTTTTAATGTATCTATTTTATATTTTTTAGTCATAAATTGACTTAATTGGACGAAGTTTTTAAATGTAATTAACTTTTTCGGTATTGCCAAAATTAATGTGTTTTACTTTTAAGCAAGATTTTGACCAATCTCGGTTACTGTTGAATAGAATAGAGGAACTTGTTTTGTAACGACCCATGTATAGAGTATGTTTTACATATAATTCCAGCTTAGGTGGTCCCACTGTATTGTAGATGATTTAAGAATCTTGAGCTTTCTTAGATTTGTTTCAATAAAAAAAAATTATGAAGTCAATTTAAGTTATTATAAGCAATAAAGGTACTTCACTTTTAAGCAACATTGATATTTATTTTATTGCGAAATGATGTTTTTTTATATGCCGGCTTATGTTACTTGATATAACTGGCTGACCAAACATTTTTCATAATCAAGTTATTATTTTTACTTTACTCGGTAAATGTTATTAAAATATTTATTCAGTTTCACTGTCAAAATATTAATCATTAGTTTTCGCTCCAAATTTCATTATGCGCCCCATAATCAAGAGCTTACATCACTATAAAATCAATGCCAGCAATCTGTTGATTTGCTCCTTGATGGGAAATAAACACTTAATAAAGACGATCCTCAATAAATAACTGCGACATCTGTTAACTGCGAAACGTCGAGCACGATTTATCAGAAAAGTGTCGCAATAATGAGCAACAGATTAGACACAACTGACCGCTGTCCATAGTGCGAGGGTGTCAATGTCAGCGGGGGTGAACCTCAAGTGCCAAAACACATCCCTTCCTATCAAAATGCCAATTCACCAAAGCCATCAATAGACGTCTCGACTTGGAAAGTATTGTCCACCCCCGACTTTTATGACGCTTTAATGCCATTGACACTGCAGCTTGTTACCGATTGAGAAAGAAAGATGGGCACTGGGGATGCAATTACGAGATATATATCATGCTTGACATAAGTTGATGGCAAAACAGAAGATTTGGATTAAATTGGTTTGGAAGTAAGCTGGACCGTTTGTTTTCTTAGAAGTGTAAATCCCAGTATGAGCAAAAGGTACAATAGATATTCGGGCGAAGTTCTATTTATAATTTTTTTATACATAGATAAAAATTTCGATATTATACAGGGTGATGTTCGGGACAAATTAACACCATTTTTTTTCAAAATGAGTTCTCCTCTAGATTACAGCCTGTACAATTTAGGAGAAGTGCTCATTGTCATAAGTAAGCTACTCGATTCGAGGTGTCATTCAATTGAATGTCCTCTCGAACACTTCTTTATGTATTTGAAACATTTAGTTAAATTTGAAGACTCGAGATGTAAGACTGACATCTAGGATTTTCGAGAGAATCAGCACACAGAGGCTCCGAATCGTGACATTCTGTCCTAGGGGTTAAGAGAGAACAGCAATTACACGGAACGGCTCCAGATTCGGAGCCTCTGTGTACTGATTCTCTCAAAAATGCTAGATGTCGGTCTTAAATCTCGCGTCTTCAAATTTAACGAAATGTTTCAAATACATAAAGAAGTGTTCGAGAGGACATTCAATTGTGGGAAGCGCAACTGATGAAGGTTCCCTGAACAGAAACAATGTATTTTATATATAATATATATTGCGTACAAGGGAATGACACCTCGAAGAGAGTATTCAATTTGATAGTGACATTCTGTCCTAGGAGTTAAGGGAGAACAGCAATTACACGGAACAGCTCCAAATTCGGAGCCTCTGTGTGCTGATTCTCTCGAAAATCTTAGATGTCGGTCTTACATCTCGCGTCTTCAAATAAGTAAGCTAGTTTGATAAAAAAAATAAATACCCATTTCTCGTATATTACGTTTTAATAATTTTATATTAATTTCTATAATTCTTGAAATCTTAGACATATACGCACTGACAAAGGAAGCGGAACACCGAGAGGCAGATGCTTAAATTTAATATTGATTTGATAAAACGTAGATACTATAGTAAGGAGTAAGGATTTTCTAAAGTTTGGTGAATGTGCCTTCATGGAAACTGTTTTTATCAATTAATATTATTGTCTTTCTTTCCAATTACCATCATCGCTGGCAGCTTTCGTTTTTCTCTCTTTGTTTTTGTCCTTTTTCTTGCTTATCCCGCTCACTGCCAACAAGAGGTTGTACTACTGCTGCTGCTCACGCTGCTCGACAACCCATTCGTCTCCCATCTCGAGGAACTCTTTATCGTTCCGGTGGCCTGTTCCGCGTTCGTTTGTATGGGAGGGCCTGTTGTTTTGCTATACCAAATTACGTTGCATCACTCTAACGACATGTTTCCAGTTCTCGCTCAGCTTCGCCTTACGCTGTTAGTCTTCTTGACGGTCTCGATTTCAGCAAAACCAACCGATCTGGTAGCCACAAGTGCAAAGGAAAAAATTAAGATCATGGACTTCTCGTGGATCCATGTACAAAAGCTTCTCTCAACAAAGTACTCTCCAAAAACGATCGCTTTGCAATTTGAAACAGTACCCGAATAATAAATTTCGGCAACTAAAAAGGATAAACTGAGAAATTCCTATATTTACTTCCTTATATTTCTGATTAGATTACGAGAGGTGGGTTTTTCCTTTTGTGAAATCGCTAACTGCAAGAACAGAAATCAAACTGCTGTTACGACATGTTGTCAAGCGTGGTTTGCTAAAATCCACAATCGGAGAAGAGTTTGCACCAGACGTCGAAGGGGCACAAATGGACTTCAAAGATAGATGTCTAAGGCTTATGGCCTTTAGAGATCGATTTTCGAAAACTCGAAATTTGGCTAATGAATGCTTAGGAGAACAAGGCCATCTTGTAAGTGTCCGAGGCGAAGGAGGAAGTAGTAGCCCCTTATAATGCTCAGCCGCATGTTGTACGAGATGGTTTAAACTTATTTGAGGAGACCAATGTCAATCTGTTGCCATGGCCGCCCAAATCCCTGTATCTTTCGCCCAAAGAACAAGCTATGGATATGATGGATAGAAGGCTTGGAAATTTACCCCAGCCCCCTTACCGACTTTGGAGGTTCACGACATGAAATACAGGTGCTGGGATAGTATGCTTTAAGAAGAAATAGACCACCTTATTTAATCAAATCCAAAATGTGTTGGGGAGTGTATAGATAATAACACATTATATTAAAAACTAAATAATAAAATCAACTTAAACATCACTGTATTTTTTATTTAAATTTTAAACATTTACGCATCCTTAGCATCTATGTTTTACCAAAACAATATTAAATTTATTTTTTCAGTGAGTTATAAGATATTCTATGTTCATGATCAAATTGTTTTATACAAAATCATATTATATATAAGTAACTTTTTCAAATAACAAATTTTTATTTTTTTGATTTGTGATTAATGTTCTTAATTTTGCCTGTTCATTAGCATCAGATTTTGCCTCAATAACTGGGGTTAAAACCTCAGCAATTTAGATAGGCCTGAGCACAATCAAACAAATTGAAAGGTTTTAAATTTATTCGGGACGTAAAACCATTGTTAAGCCATGGGTGAAAATGCCCAAATCGTAACTTGGCGGTTTAAGGGTGAGAAAGCTGTGGCTTAAAGTGGGGGTGTAAACGGTAATTTAGGGACGCATTCATCATCTTTTGGCATGTATTGATTTGAGATTACGTGGGGGCCCCGTTCACGGACCATACCGAAGCGACCAAGAGTGCAGGGCTGCTGTGATAAATGGTTGATTTGAGGGCCCCACTATGAAGATGCAGGCTAGGATGATGACAGTTGTTTTCTATTGGATAGGACTAGACACGTGAAGAATTCACGACCTTAGAGTTGTACGTTGTGACACGGAACAATTTAGGCAGTTCTTGATTGGCACGGAACTATGGGGCGTTCGTGTCAACATTATGCAGGTAGGTCAGACGTGCGGAACACGGTTACTCACTAAAATTGGTACACCTATCTTAAAAAATACCATCTCATGAATTTTTGGTTATTTTTGCATTGCTCAGTTGTTTTTGTAGGTGGAACCTTTGGTTGAATTGTAGCCAATGACCATTTCAACGGTAATTTGTCCAAACAGAACCGATTTACCTAAAAATTTAGATTTAACTTCTACTTATCCTCTGCTTCAAACTTGACCCTGTGCTGGTGGTTGCATTTTTCTCGTTGGTGAAAAATATTATATAAAAAAGTCCGGAAATGAATAAATTTACTAATCTTAAGTAACTTTTGTTCTAAAAATGTTTTATTTCTGAAAGTCCTTTGCGAGTTATTCGCAAGTGAAATTATCAATTTTTTAACAAAAAAAAACATGTTTTCATAAAATATTTGTATAAAAAATGTAGCTTATAATAAATAAAAAAAATGTAGGGTTTGTGGTTTCTGAAACGGAGTTATAGCTTGTTGAAATTTTGTTTTTATTTGTCAAAACAAAAATTGAAAGGTTTATCATGAAATAACTGAAAAACAATGCATTTTTCGAGAAATATTTACAATAACTTTTTTAAAGTGCTTAAAAATCCTTTAACATGTTTTTTTTTCAAAAGTCTCTAGCAGGAAAATTAAGCGAGATATGACGTAAATAATATTTTTTTTATTTAAAATTGTATTTACAATTTCTGAAGAAGCCAAACTTGGCGAAACATACGTCAAATAAAAATAAATGACAATTTAACCAAGTGTTTAGTGTTTTTCAGTAATCTTAAAAATGAATTTTCATCAAGTGAAGACTGAAACAAACATCAACTATTTTAAAGACAGGAAGATAAAGGGACTCGGGAAGAATATTATGTCAGAAGCTTACGCTTCCACCGTTCAGTCTCTTTTTTTCTGACATTTTTTTTTTCCCCTTAGGAGAACTGCCTTGGAACCCATTTTCGTCTAGTCACCAATCAGGTTGACTTTCGAAATTGTGTTCCAGTAGTTGTTTCGTACCTTCCACGTACAGCACTAGGTCATCAGCTTTTGTAAATTCACGCTTTTGTAAGTATTCTTATTACACAAATTTAGTCTCCATAACTCTCAACTTTTTTTCTAACCATATATTTTTTTAATAAATGCGAAAAATCAGACTTATGCTGAAGTGGCTTAAAAAAAACAATGTGTATACATTCTGAAAAACAAATAACAATTGATCGATTTTTAAACATGAAAGCCGCTTTGTTGGATTGCAAAGACTAAATAAAAGGTAGGATTAAAGTTTGTAATGTGATGTTATATTTTCAAGATTTTATAAATCATTGAAAGCTAGACAATGTATGGTTTCTAGTTGAGAATTTTCTTCTGTTGCGCCACTCACCTCTGATTAAAAATTCTGCAATGTTTTATGGATTTCATATACAGGGTGAATTTTTTTTGATGATCACCATGGGATCTCGGAAACTAGCGGAGATAGAGCAATGATTAAATTGGGAAAGATTTGCAGTTTTAATGGCCCAATTTAATGACAATTTCGGATTTTTGTAAAAAGTCATGGCTTACTAGACATTTTGAAAAAACGAAATTCTGTCGATTTAGTCAAATCCCTCTAGCTCCTTTGTTTTTGATTCTATAAAAAAGTATAAATATCAAAATTGAAGGGAATTGTATCCCGAATATGATTGTCATGTCCTCGTTTGCGTGACAGCTCTCGTTTTCGAGATATGACACAAATTTATCTTTTTTTGAAAGGAAAACACAGTTAGCTATTACCTAAAAAAATCGGACATTTTTAGAGCTTTTCAACGATATAATACTCGATATAGTAATTCATAAAAACAACAGAGGTATGGATGCTTTTCTCTCTTATTTTCACTTTTAACGTAGGTAGCCATGAAAAAGATTGTTTTCACTTTGACGTTTCCTTATTTGAGAGGAAATCCATTAGTAGTGCTGAACTGACAGTCTGGTGCTTTTTATCTATGACGAATCACTTATTGGGTAGCGCTACTTGCATTTCTTGCAATACACTTCAAGACATGTTGCATTATTTGAATTTGAGAACTCGTTTAGAAATTGAGTGGTTCCAACATGATGGAGTACCTGCCCATAACTAGTAAGACAACACTTAGATAATATCTATCCAAACTCTTGGATAGGAAGAGATGGCCCACGAGAATGGCCACCCCGGTTCCCGATTTGGTAGTTATAGACTTCTATTTATGGGGTGCGCTAAAAAACAAAGTATACAAAAGAAATTATGAGACAGTTGGTGACCTAAGGGAGGCGGTATTACAAACAATTTAAGAAATTGATAGGCGGTCTGTGAGGAAGGCGGTAATGTCAATCTTAAAAAGATGCAATTTTTGTCTAAATATACCTAACAATGGTGGACTTTTCGAACATAAATTGTAACCATTATTATGTACTTTAATTTCTTAAGTTTTTAGTAAGTACCTACTTATTTAGTTTTTTCGTTATATCTGATATACCTAATAGAAAATCGTTCAATATTTTTTGGAGTAATTATTAATAAATTCATGGCTAACTACGTTAAAATTGAAAATAAGAGAGCAAAGCATCCATAACTCCGTTATTTTTATGAATAACTATAACGAATATTATGTGGTTGAAAAGCTCTAAAAATGTACGATTTTTTGAGGTCATAGCCGACTATGGTTTCCATTCAAAAATAGATAAATTTGTGTCATATTTCGAAAACAAGAACAGTCACGCAAACGAAGACATGACAAGCATATTCGGTATACAATTCCCTTCAATTTTGATATTTACACTTTTTTTATAAAATCAAAAACAAAGAAGCTAGAGGGATTTGACTAAATCGACAGAATTTCGTATTTTCAAATATCTAGTAAGCCATGACTTTTTACAAAAATCCGAAAGTGTCATTAAATTGGGCCAGTAAAACTGCAAATCTTTCCCAATTTAACCATTGCTCTATCTCCGCTAGTTTCCGATATTCCCATACTGATCATCAAAAAAAACTCACCCTGTATACTGAATTCCACAATTTAATGCGATATGAATTTTGACATCTAGAAGTTACAGCAAAAATAGGGCACAGTAACCCCAAATCGGGAATGGGTCTGTGTTTAACGCTGAAAGTTATGTTGTGACCCTTAGGATTGACATTACACAAAAAACATTCATATGTTAAATAAACCCTATCAATGTAATTATGATATTATTTCTTCAAGATTTTATACTGCCTATCGATATATTGTCTTGCATTCAAATGACTATAATCTCGAAAAGAAGTATCATAATAACTTTAGGTTTTATTAAATATTCGATTTGTTTCGTGTGATTTCTGTTGTAAGGTTCACACACAATAGCGTGACACCGTGGACTATTTGCCACTCAAACTCCTAGATCCCAATATTCGTTTCGCCTGGAAAAGTTTGAAAAAAGAGCGGCAGTCATTTGAGACTGAACGATGGAAGCGAAAGCTTCTTGCGAAATACTTCCTTTTTCTCGTTATCTCACTGCCTCTATTTTTCTTTATTTGTGTCACTCTTAGTAATGGGTATAAATATCAGGTGAATTAAAATAGTTGTCACTATTTTGATACTAGTCGAATTAATCTTAAATTATTTCTTAAATTAAATATATTTGCAAGAAATATAAGTTTATTTTCAATTTCGGAAGCGTTTGGATTTTAAATAAACCTACACTTTTAGTAGTCTAAATGACACATTTCCTATAAAAGAATCAAAAGCCGTCTGAGTGATATTATATTATTATTTTTCAGAATTTTTGTAATTATTTTAGCAATCAATGAGGCAGAATTCATTGCAAGCATAAGTAGTCCACATATTTTAAAATTATTAGCAACAATTTTCAGTTCGATATCAAAAACAGAATACGAATAAAATGAGAAAATCTTGTTTTATTAAGAATAACATCAAATTTAAATCGTCCTTGATGACTCCAAAAATAAAATCTGTCCAAAATTATTGAATTAGACGGTAACGTGAAAAAATGCCAAAATAATTAAAATTTATCGTGTTTCTTTGTCAACTGTGCAAAAAAATCGTCGGCTCTATTACTGATTTATTGCAAAATCTCCATCTGAGTACATTCTAAATTCAAACTGATGTGTTTTCTTTGTAATATTGCTAAAGAGCTACTAATTTTTCAATATTATTTATCTGTTACCACCGAGAACCCGTTGCCGTTCCTAGTTCACATAATATACGGCATTCGCTTTTTAAAAAGATTCTTTCGTACAAGCCATTTGATACGTTCAATAAATTTCCGAACATCTTCAATAAATACAGATTAGAATCGTAGGCCAAGAACTTGGTGATTTCAGTATATCTGTCTAATCCTCCTAACCAGTTATTACTATATACTTCTCTACTATCTTAACTACACAAACAAACTGGTCATATATCAGAATTAATTAACGAAGTTAGCTCTTACAGGATTCGACGCAATGACAAAAATCTCCGTGATATTTTACAAATATTTACGAGACATTTCTCAGTAGGACAACCAATACAATCACCGAAATCATAGTCGTTAATAATACCCTCCAATAACACGTGTCTGACCTTTGGTATCTCTTAATGGAGTAGGTGACATTTTTTTCACTGTTCAACTTATCGGTTGATGCAATTTTCTAACTCATTTTCTTTGATATTTATTGCCTTTAAAAAGCATTCTCGGATTCTTCCTGATCAATATTTTATCGGCGATGTTGATTTCCAAATGTTTCTTAACTGACTTACCTTCGGGCGTTGAAGAGGTGCAGGTCAGATCGCCATGGAAGGTTATCTTGATATCAAGTCTATAACGACTTGTATAAAATGTTGTCAAGTCTTTAGCAAAGAAGCGTTACAAATGGATGTGCTGTTGTTTGTTTAGGTATTAGTCTATGCTAATTTTATAAAGAAGTAACATTTGTTTGTTTGTGTATATCCAAGGGAGAATCTCTGAACTACTTAAATGATCCTACAAGTTCTTCATAACGAAACACTAATCATCCCTGTAGGAATGGTGTATAGGGTTGTCAAAAAATACCGTCATGCTATTCTCATGTTAAAAGTTTTTAAGAACAAAGTGGCGGACATGTGTAAAGTTTGGCAAACTTTAAAATATGCATTTTTGGTCACTTTGTACAACTTTAAAACAAAAGTTCTGACATCATGAGTATTTTTTAGTGAAACGCATTAGATGTAATCAAAAAATAAATGACCTATGACAAGTTAAATCTATATATAATTAGGCAAAGACAAAATTGTTTTCTCGTCTATTTCTCGACCGATTTTCTTTATTTTGATTTGTTTAGTAGTTATTGACGACCTTCCGTGCAGAATATATAAAGAATCTTTATTTATATCTTTTAAACTAATTTAGATAAAAATTATTAGTAGAATTCAAGTGATTGGCGCCCACTAAGAACAAGTTGCTTAATCTAATATTCGAATGTTGACAGTCGTCAACAGTAAAATTCCAATTGTGCACAATCGTAGTGAGGTATAAAATATATTACTAAATTAATATATGTTTACCTACAAAGATGTATACTATGAAAGCCTTTTCTATTCATTTATGACGTTATTTTTTTACAAAAACGATGACAGGTATTACTGAAGTGACCAAAGCGAATGTGTTTACCTATACGAAGTTGGCGCATTTAGGTACAGAAGAATCCAAATGAAAAGTTTATGTAAGTACACAATTTAGAAATTCTAAAGCTAATTGATTCATTTGATTTCCGAACCTCAAGAGTTGAGTATATACATTCTTTTAGTCATGAATGTCTCGCAAATCTAATAACAATTGGTATATGCATCCATTATGAAAAGTTACGAAAACACTTAGGAGATGTGATATGCAAATATATTTTTAATTTTTTATATTTATGCCATGTGCAAATAAAACTTGAATAAATATTACAGTATTAGCAATAAAATAAGGCGAATCAATTTGCAGTTTCATTTGATATAATGTAATCTTATAAATTAATTTTAACATCTCACCTAAAAATTAGCAGTCAGTCGGAAATTGTTTATTGTGCTTTTAACGAGATGTGCTAGCCTGCAAATATATTTTTTCTGATTTATCTACTAACATAATACCTATAATTTATTTACATGCATCTTATTTATATGTAATTCTCGCAAACGGCACTACGATTTTGTCGAAATTCCATTTCGAGGTTTAGGCATGTACAAATCGGGATCAATCGTATTACCGAGATAGACCGAGATTGTGACAATTATAACTGCTCTAGAAAAATTCATTCAATACAAATTGATGTGTAAGATCTCATAATAATTTTATCATTTCTTGATATTTTTCTAACATTACATTTTTACAGTTAAAACTTTCAAGATTTTAAAGTAAAAAGTGCTGATTAGGCGATTTTTTGATAGGTAAAAAGTTATGTGTTCTGATGTTAATTTGAGCCGCTCAATGAAGTTGCCATGAGCAGTTACATATGCATATAAACTGACTAAGATATAAGGCGCTGTAGGTTATAATTATACAAGGTCATAAACAGTTGCATACACACAGTGTATATATATATATATATATATATATATATATTGGGTAGTCCATAGACAGTTACATATACAGGGTGGTGGAAATATATTATAATTATTATAATGAGTATTTCAATAAGTTTTAGAGAGTTGAAATTAAACTGAATCACTTCATCTTGAGAAAAATTATTCCAAATATCCGATTATACGTATATATGTATGTACCTACCAACATCTACTATTAATTAAACGTACAAATGGAAATTGAATAAGTATTAGTAGTAAAATGGAACAGACTATTTTGAAATTTCGATTCAAATAGAATTGTCATTTACGTTTATTTTATTTAATTTTAAGAAATTTCATGTTAACTGAATTTTTATCTTTAATTTCCACTTACTGCCTCTTTGCCGTTCCTTATATTATTAAGCTATGCATTAAAAATGTGCTCACAAATAAAGTCCTATTAATTACATATGAAAAACAAGTTGAATTTTGTTAGGAATTGACACCATTAGTCGAATTTCGAGCCTTGGGCGATTGCTATGACTAATGACAAATTTCGGTTCAGTGGGTACCGGTGGTGATTAGAATTATCGACAGCTGCCAGAATGGTCCTGGGTAATCATAATAACATTTTTTTTAAACTTTAATTGGATACATGGTATGTCAAATCTGACTACAATTTCCTGCCGCGCCATTAATGTTTTCATCAAAAAATTTCAATCACAATCATTGACATGCGCGGAGGAAGCGGGCGCCCATGGAGTGTAAGAACCTAAGTGCGGTAATTAATCTGTTATTATTATGATTTACCTAACTAATTAGTAACCTCTTACACAAGCTTAAAAATAGTAGTGATCTAAATAATGGCGTTTACTGACGAAAAAATGTTTATTATACGTAAATCACCTGAAAAAAGCACACAACGAAATCTTCCAAAAAAAAAACAAAAATATTATTATTAACATCATTTACACAGCTATAATTCTAAACAGCAGCTGTACCCAATAAAGCGAAATTTGTAATTACTTCTATTTTGTTTTTAAAATAACAGAAATTGGCAGTCAGTATGTCAAAACAGACCTTTAAGTTGTCATAGGTAGGTAAGTTATTTCGTTTCAATCAGAAATACCTACTTAAGATTTCAGAATCTTATTTTCAAAATTATATACCTTCTGAGTGATCCAAGAAATTATTTCAAAGAAGGTCAAAGTTTAAACACGTCGCTTATTTTGATTTCGAAACTGATTTAAATAATATGAAGTCAGCCCACGGACTCCGTCAATTGTCTCCCAAACAAGCCAAATTAAATTAAAATCGACCTTTACCTAAGTAATTTAAACAGTCTTTTGGACAACCTTATATTTTACAATTACTAACGATAAAAATTGAGATCTCAATATTTGTTAATCAAGATGGGGCTCACTTACTTTATCGACACCCATGAACTAAAATATGATTATTCATTCATATAATTCATCAATATAATTGAAAAAAAAATAGTGCACCAATATATTTTTTTTAGACCACAATAAGGTGTGGTACTTATATTAATGTAAATCGAATATGATAGAGTGTTAATTGGGTGTAAGATACAGAGTGTCTCAAAGAAGAACCACCAACGCACGACCAAAAATTAGAAGAAAAGTTTATATAAATGTGCACTTGGAAACATAAAAAATAATGGCAGAACAGTCACTTTGCCATTTATATATTTTGTTTATAATTCGATCATCGAACTTTTTGGTTTTTGAATTCTTTTCGAAAAAAAACTATACCTACCTATAAAACACATTTAGCGTGAAAATTAAAAAAATAAATGAAATAAGTAGTCTTGGGACTAAGTGACAGGGTCTTATCTATTGACAAATAAATAAATTTTCAGATGAGCAGCAAAGAAAGTTACAAGCTATATACTCTGGTAAATCATGCCAAATGCAAAGAAAGCAGTAAGAATTTAAAACTGAAAGTTTCTTTAAAGAGACAGTCATGCTATATGCAGAAAATACTGGCGAACAGTTCAAGTTGAAGAAGCTTTACTAAATAGTTTTTAAATTGACCCAACTACAAAAATTAGAATTGTTCCAAATAATGTCTGCTTCCTCTGTAATAAGAACTACAAGAGTCTAAAAGATGTTGCTAAAGGAAATGAAAGCACGATAAAAAAATCATATTTTATAATATTAACAGATTATTTGTATAAAAAGGTATACAATATGTTGAACATTTCCAAACTGAACCGACAAGATTCCATTTTATTACCAACTATTAATTCACAACATCAATATGGCGTTACAATAATGGTAGGCCATACGTCTGGCATTATTGTTAGCGAAATAAATGAATCAATTGTTTTATGTAACAAAAAATAATATATAAATTTTATTGCTGATGGTTTTATGGAATTTACTCACTTACATGTAAGATGATGAGCACCGTCACAAATTCTAACTGATGATCAAATTTAACTCAATAAAACATAAAAAGCTTTTTAGTTGGCGTCCTTGATTCACTTGATATAAATGCCTTGCATTTTTATTTCAGGATGTGTTTACAAAATGGCGGTTTATACAAAAGTAGAACTGATATGCTATGAATTTCGAAGTTTTAAAGAAAATGGGCATGATGGTGTTCATTTTGGTCATTTTTATTACCTACCTATAAGTTAATTTGTTAGCAGTTTATTTTGTCGTAAAGGTTTCGACAAATATGAAGATGCTTTGTCAATTTGCTCCAAGACGACTGTGTTTATTAGGTATATATGTTTAAAATGAATAAACCTTAATGTGATCTGAAAGTTCCAAGGTTTGATTAAGCACAAGAAGTCCAAATTCCTAAGAATGACAAATTTTCAGATTTATCAGTTTCATCGTTTTATCAATCATTATCAAACAGAAAACAGTGCCAACTGTCATCGATATTATATCTACCACAAAAGAAGTCAATAATTTCATCATACTCAGTGATCACTGTAAAATATTTTTTCAAAAAATTTTAAAAGTTCCAGATTTTAATTGTTTTTTTCTTTGCATCGCCTTATTTGTCTGACAGCTATTACAATTTACTATATTTTGGATTTGTGCTATTGGATAGGTAATTTTTATGTTTATTCTAAAAGTGTTTTGTGATATCTTTATCTTCCCATGTGTAAGATTAAAGAACCCCTTCACAATACTTGCTTTGATTTAAAACAAGATTAAATTTACCAAAAAATCATAGACGTCGTTACATTTTTTGATGATGACCGGATAGGTAGGTACTACCTACGTACAAATTCTTTGAACAGAGGCGTTTTTCTTTGTTGAGACAATAGAAAACTGTACTGACATTGGTTCTTTGTACACAATAATTTCTTACATTACAAATTTCCTTTAATTATACAATAAAATAGCTTTACAGAGCCTAGGTAGATATTGAATTTGAAAATTGATAGGTACTTGACGGGTTACTGGCTTTACCTCTCACTGCTATCTCCAATTCAATATAATATGGATGCTAACTTTTTGAGCTTTTTTAATTCATTGAACACCAGATAATATATTGTTTCTAGTCGGGAACCGTCATCAGTTGTGCTCCTCTCAATTGATTGAAGTCTCCTGTAATTATTTGTGTATTTATTACATGTAACTAAATTTCTCATCTAGATGTCGCATTTCATATTTTGATAAAATATTGAAATTCAGTGATATGTACTAAATACATAAATAATCATTCCAGATTTTAAACAGTAGAGGGGGGCGCAATTATGAAGTTTCTGGAATAGGTACAGTGGTATATTGACTTACGGTCAATTGATCAAAAAAGCTAGATATAATAATAGTTTTACCTACCTATTTTCTCTAAGAATTTTTTACGTAGGTATGATTTCTAATTTAGGAATCGCAGGGACACTGCTTTACACACTTTGCGATTCCCGATTTGGAGTCTGAAACTCCTAGACGTTGCAATTCCTTTCACGATAAAAGATTTTTGTGTAGCCTACATAAGAAATAGCTTAAGTTTACTACGTAGATGATATTTAGAATTCCAATTTGTTCACCTTTTACATCATTCGTAAAATTTTGCGAAAATTATATCAGGTATGGGTAGAAATCTGACATAAGCCACAATTTCTGCTTACAGGATTCCTTTGAAAAATTTAAATTGGACAAGCTAGTGTTTTAACTGACTCTAACAAAATAAACTACTGCACTACTTAAGTGCAATCGTGCGCTGAACCACCAAATTTAATAAGCTTTTAATAAGGTTAAAAATCAGCACAAAATGTTTAATAAATATCACTTCAATACCAACGAATTTATCAAAAAAGAATTTAAGCTCTAATCCAAACTTGTATTAAGACTTGTATTCGCTTGAAAGAATATTTCACGGTGCACTTCGGCTAACGCACGGTGAAACTTATATAGCTTCTATATGAGATGCGATATAACACGTTTAGCCCGTGAAATAGAAGATAGTTAATGCAAACTATATGGAGTAATTGGCTGATTCTAGTAATCAGAACTTGACAATTAGAAAGAAAGTATTAAGGACAGGTACAGATAATTTTATATCGTTGGGAAGGTAATGAAATTTCAAATTAGATCCACGGACTTCTATAGTCACAAATATTTTATAAATAATTAGAAAACAAACAAACACATAGATCATTTTGATCTCGTGATTTCATAAGAATCCGTTTAGGAAAAGGAAAGGAAACTAAATAACTTTTCAGATTAGGTACCTGAAAAAAATATAAGAAAATCAATTTACACATAGGTAATCCGTTCAAAACGTAATGATATCTGACAAAATAATATAAGTTCATCATTATTATTTTGGCTTTTAGTAGAATAAATGGTGATCATTTGTTTGTCCCAAGTAGAGTCTCCTTTGATACCGGAGTCCGCTGATATTCAACTGTCAATGTTGCGTTTTCAGTATCGTGTATGATAGATTACTAATGAAATTGACTGGGGAACCTAAATATTTAATAATGTCCAAGGTGTTCCTTTAAAAAAATGCAGCTTCTACACGACCAATCCTGTATGTATCTCGGAATTCCACAGCAAATTCATTACCGCTCATTCGCTCGCCACAATTTTCTAAAATATTTGTCATTAGAGTGACAATCTGCCGTCTATGTCTATACGCTATTGTCCCCCTGTATAGTTTAGCTTTTTTAGTTACCAATATGTGAGTGGCATCAGACAAATTAGCGGAGTTAGAAGGACAATTATTTTAAAGAAATTTGATGGAGAAACATAATACAGATTGCAAACCAACATCTGTAAAACTAAACTAAAGTTTTCTGTAAAACGGCGTGCTATTTGGAAAGCAATACTTTTTAAATAAACTGCATTTGCTCTATCCCCATTTTATTTAGTTTAAATATTTCAATGAACAATAAACAAATATTTTTAACGAAACAATATACACTATTAATATTGTATCGATAGAAGTCGCACAGGTGCGAGCTGACGGTGACATTCTTCATAAATACCGGAAGTAGACCAACAATGGTTCGTACGTGCAGTTGCATTGTGCGCTGGGCAGCCTGCCCTTCTCGCGCCTCACGGGCCCCATCATCCCCGTATGGAAGTCGGTGCTACGTGAACGTGCATATATTAACGAAGAGAAAAATGGCAGTGCTGCAATTGTATTTCTTTTTTTCTCGCCTATTGTGATGCGTACAGAGATTTTCGATAACTAATCGATTATGTTTGTCATAGAATTTGAAAGAGATGATTTCAAGGAGATACGATTATGAAATGTTTTGTGTGAGAGATCTTTTTTTTAAATTGTTGATATCATATTTAGTTTTGACTGTTTATAGTTCACCTAGTTACTTGTGCAAAGTCTGTCGTTTTTACCTGTAAGTAACTCTTTAAAAATTTATAATTTTTTACGAAGAGAAAATTGTAAAACACGTAGTAAAATATTTCGTAAACCTATTATTAAATAACACCAGCTTGCTCAGATTTTACAATCTTTTGAACGCAAGACAATATATTGTTTCTAATCTTGAACCTTCATCAGTTACGTTTCCTTCAATTAATTGAAATCTCGAATAATTAGTTCGGAATTTTATACATACATCTGAATTTAATATTTTAGCGTCAAATAAGTATCGATGTGTAGAATTTTCAAGAAAAATTGAGGAATAAAACTCCAAATAGAGGCGCTATGTGTCATACTTTGTGCCTCTGTTATCTAAAGCCACCGAAAGAATTCGTAGGCAAACTAAAACCTATGAAAGCAGTTTAGGATACATATTTCCGGGATTGTACAATTCAAAGGATGTGAGACAATATATTATTTCCAGTTAACCTACAAATACTTTTCGTGTGATTTCTAACCTCTCGATTTGGGGTCTCTGTGAGCTAGTTTTCCCTGTATTTCCAAGATGTAGGTATTTGTTTCGTGTTAGCACATTAAGAGACATTGATTTTAGAACACCCAGTAGTAATAAATATTACATTAAAATAAGCAAGTGAAAAGTTTGTAGGAATTATCACAAAATCCGAAAAAATTCAAAAATGAATTGAGCCTCCATGATGAGCCATAAATTCAGTAACTCGGTACGGGATGATTCGGATTGGATAACCGGTGACAAGGTGTCGCAATAGTTTGTAAAGATTGAAGTAAATTTTTTAATCGCTTAACCGTAACTTCTTACATATAAACAATGGGATATAGATCGGAAGATCTTGGTTGCTAAGCCAAGAATTAATTTGATTATGCGCAAAGTAGTTCACCTTAAATAGGTGTACATGGATGTAATATAGAGCAGAACATGCGTTTCACCAACAATTTGACTATAGCGTTTGGCAGTCATGGATACCGAAACAGATTCTGGATTCGTCTCTAAAAGACAAACAGTAGTCAATTCCTGATGCATTTCATTAAAGCATTATTTGCATTTGCTCACGAAGTTGATCAGGAATCAGAGAGGAGGCAAAATGAAGACGGTATTATCGGACAACCAATCACTCTCGAATAACCAAAAAAAGTTGATTTGCGGTTGCCCCTCTGAATATGTTACGGTCCCTTAATGCAAAATTCTGTTGCTTTTGTCTTGGCCATTCCCGAAATCATCGCACGATGGTATTGAGATTCCTATTTCTTCTAGCGAATTATTTGCAGAATGAAAAACCGGCTTCCTTAGATTTTCTATTCGTCGTTTATCAAACTCGCTTAGTTGATGAACTTATGCATTTTCTTATTCTTGGCATAAAAAACAACATATTAATGTAAAAGTTACTTAAATTCTAAGCTTTTGTGACTTTAGTTATTCTAAAGTTACTTTTATGCGTAATCTAGGAGTTTCGGTAAACGAGCATTACGTTCTTCAGTCCCAAGTAGGAAATTACTAGACCCAAATTCGTACACCAAGTGAATCTCCAATGCAATTGTGATCATATATTTCTTCTGGAGGAGATCTGCCTTCAGTGGTGCTACCGTTAAAACATGTTCCAGTAACAGCGATCTGCCTACGATTAGAGGCTTATTTTCTCTGAATCTCTGAGGTTTCGATTCTTTGAGGATTCGTAATTAACAGCATACCCCTTTGACTAGGTATTTTAAGTCTAACTGGGTTAACAATGCACTTCTAATCTAATAAAATGAAAGAACAGTTGTTGGAACGGGAAGATCAAGTCTGCCCTGGTTTGAAATAAAAAGGAAAGTAGTGGGACGGAGAAAACCATAGTTGTTATATTGAAAGGACCACATAAGACTGAGGCAAGTGAATTACAGGAAGTATTTGGGGGCGGTGTTAGAAGACAAGATTAATTCCAATGAGCTTATCAGAGAAGTAAGAGAGGAGGCAGAATAGATGTGAACAGCGGTGGGCAGACATATTGCACAGCATGGGGGTGTTGAGTAGATAGCGGCAGGGTAGTGATGACCTTTACATTGTATGCTGCGAATACATTGGAAAGAGAGCTCAGCAAAAAATTACGAGAAGTAGACGATTAGGGTATGTTGGAGAGTGATTGTTCTGTAAGCTTATAGAACGGTTTCCACAGATGCACTTTAAGTGCCACGCAAATTTAGAAAACCTCAAGGACAAGGATAGAGTGATAGAGGAGTGACAGACGGAGTGGGATGAACAGTGAGAAAGGAAGAAGGGGCAGTGGACCAAGATGTGAGAGATTTATTTTGTACATCAGGCCCTGGCTGAGTTGGAAGGGATGCTTTATATCATATTTATGCAAGGCAAGGGACATATATGTAAGATATGTTAGATCTACTCTTAGTTATTAATCGGATATTAATTAGTTAATTTTAGTTATTAATTAGTTTTTAATGAGTTAGTTACCAGTTAGTTACCGTGGGCTTGCATCAGTTAGTAGTTTAATTATTAGTCACTTATTAATTTGTTATTAGATCATAATGTGATCCAATGATTAGAAAAATATATTATCCAACTCGAGTTGCTTATGGCGATCCTTGTACCAGTTGCTCACCTGGAAGATACATACTTTACATGACGATCTTGATGTTTTCAAAGATTTTATTTTACCAATGTAGGTTAGTCTAAAACGGTGGAAACCATGATGAATGGTATGGAAAATTTGAGAAGAATAAGTGCGTCTGTAATGAATATTCTGAAAGAAAAGGAAACAAAGGAAACGCAATGGCAAGATTTGTGGGACGTTCTATATGACTTAGGGGATGATACAAATAGGTTTATCTGGGGGGGAGTACCCGATTTGTATCTGGGTATACCTAGAAAACAATTGTACATGTTTTACTGAGTGTGAATTTCACAAGACAAAGTTGAAACCTAGACAAAAAAGGATTAAGATAAACTTAAACAAAGCAAAATTAAGAATATTGATATTAAATAAAAACAATAGAGACGCTATCGCTATCGACAGAACACCAATGTGATGAATAAATCTCTGTATATATTTGGGAATTGGATAAATGAAGTAGATACATGAACAATGAGATCAAACTAGATAATTCTAACCAAAATTGAAAAAAATAGATTTGTTGTTACAAATTTTAACGCGAATAAACCTGACTCGTGCTTATATGATTAACAATTAACATAATGATACGAGTACTGGACCTGATTACACACACGCTTTTAATGTACCATTCATAATGTCATTATAATATATGAAAATTTAAAACAATAAATGGAGATTTATTTAAAAAGACCGATGAACACTGACCACCGATAACGTAATAAATTATTCATTCGTAAACTAATATCTGGTGAGTTCAGTTTAATGACTGCCTCGTAACTATTTAGCACCATTATGAATATTATTTTACATTAATACTATCCACCTGAGAATAAATGATCCTTTAACAGTTCCAAACGTAATAATCTAGTGTGCGTGTGTGTGTGATTTTGTGACTCTCCTAAGGCATTATAAAATCACCCATAAAAGATACCATTCAATTCTTTTTATGATAATCGAGAAGGTGTTGAAAAGACAATAGTCCAATAATGGCTGTCAAGTGCGATTGCCCATTAGACGGATGTTATTAATCCTTTTGTTTTGGATGAATTCTTCAGATTTACGGCATAGGAAATGCTTCTAAGAGAATTATTGCTTCGCTTCTAAGAAATCGCTTGCGGTACAAACGTCTTTTGTTGTCAGAGCTACGGAGATTTATGTGAACAATGAAAATTCTACGATTGCTGGTTTGTAAAAGAACTTTGGTATTATATAAATGTTTAAAAATCGTTGGTTGAAGTGGTTTCTAGCCAATAGAAGAAGGGATGCTTAGTTTTTGTACTAGCTACATTAAAAACGTTTTTCAAGTGAGATCAGAATTGTACATTTCACACCGGAAGAATGCATCAGACAAAACACAAGATTTGGTCATGAGTTCAGTGAACTGTATAAATATGAAGCAAACTGGACCATGCATAACCCGAATAAGTTTCAGTCAAATGGACTAAAATTTTACTATCTATGTGGTACTTTTTGACATCCCGGTCAAAGTGCTTTTAGGTGCTATAAATGGAATGGTCCAGAAATATTTAGAGCCGATATTGAGAATGTATTTTCACAATTTTGGGAAAAATACCGCAACTCCTAAAATGTTTGTTTTTTTCTAATGTCTAAATGAGACCCCATTTTCAATGGCACAGTGGACCTAAATACAATAATCACAGATGCTATCGACATAATCAAGCAGAACAACAAATAGAACAAGAATAAAATGAAACTTTCTAAATATAAATAATATTCATAACAAAAAAAAAACTTATATATTGTGTACCTATATTATTAGAAAAACAAAATAACTGAATATAGCAGCGAATTAAAACCCACGTACCTACAATGAATCCCAATTACTGGGTACATAGATATTTACTTTTATACTGCCATACTGTCTGGAAGGGGTATTTTACTTTGTTTTTGCTGTATGTATTACTGGGTACAATTAGTTATGCCCAGTTTATCCTTGAAATGCTTTCACGCAAATGATCCCAAACAAAACTTTATACTCTGATAATTTTTCAGAGTTGTGTCCTTGAGGAATCATGATCATCATAACAAGATGTAAGATAATTTTCAACCAGTTTGACTGTACCCTCAAAGTCAAACTTACACTGTAATTTGAAATCAGACGCAGTACCTCTATTTGGGTTAAAACCGAATTAATTTTTTATTAAATGATATAAACAAAACTAATTGTTCCCATAAGTAAAAATGTTTTGATACTAGATGAACATTTATCCCTTCAAGTTCAAAACTTAAAGCGTTTTGTTAAAACGTTTAAATTCATGATTATTTGGAATTAAGTTTACTTCAATTACCAACGGGTGCCCTTTTTGAATTTAATTAGGGAGAGGCCTCTGATGATAAATCAGAAGGTGATTTTGTTATATTGACAAATGTAGAGCGGACGAACAATGAAATATGTTTGAGTACCCTGTTTTAAAGGCCTGATATTACCACTAAGGGCAGTGCTAGTGTAGTCACTAATGGCATTTCCCACATGGACTGTAAACAAACCTTTACACAATGGAAAGACTCTGGAATTATCCTTTACAACTCTCCAAGACTCAAAATGTTAGGAAAATATGAATGTCATGATTATGATCTCACTTCTAAAAGATACCCCAGAACACTATGAATTTTCCAAACCTAGGGTCCATTGAAAACATCTTGCCAGACTAGCTAGACATTTAAGAATATCAAATATTTTTGGAACTAACCTATTAAAGGAGAGAATAATAAGAAAATTATTTAAAGTATAGTTACCTAGCACTTCATGTCGAATTCTATTGTATATGTGTCGATGTATATGTTAATTAGCTAAATCAAAAAATTTCAACCTCCTTCCGTCAAGTAGTTTAGGAGAAAATGGCTGTGATGTGACAGAGGCAGAAATCCTGAGTGATATTATAGGGTATCCGTATATTGTATATACGGAACCCTAAAAATGAATCAAATTGTTAAGCTCTAATTACGGAACAGCTGGACCAATTTGACTATTTTTCCCAACTATTCATTGAATTTCCAGGACGATTCTTATGAAGAGAAAAAGTTGAAAAACTCGTCAGAATAACTAAAAAATCATTTCTTACTTTTGTTTCATTTAAACTGTGCGTAGCTATCAATGCAGACCATTAATCCAAAATGTATGTCAACACTATTAATCTACAGCAAACTGGGTATTTAGAATTTAATTTAAACTGATAAAACAGTTAGTTTGAGTCAAGTACATTTATTAACAGTTAACAAATAAGGTGACTTGAAAATTGGAAAATTTATAATTTTTGTATGAAACACGATTGAAACCAAAGATATATGATGTATTTCTTTATTCGTTTTCATGGTTTGGGAATTGGTAAAAAATCATAATCTATGTGTATAAAAATGATTCTGTATCAATCATAAGATTATGTGTAGCTACCAGGAAAAAAAGGAAAAATAATATTTCCTTTTGGAGCAATATCCAGTGAATTTTTAATTTAGTGCATTCGATGAACACTGTCCTGGAAATTTAGATAGATATTTGAAATTACTGAAGGATCGGTAAATACCTGTTTTCCGCGTTCCAAAATTGTGTAGTTTAAAAAAATATTTGGAAATTTGAAGAAGATCTCATATAGTTGTGTTATTCCTTGTTTGATTTTGTCATGTATATATTTATTTCTAAAAACTTGTATGCTTGACAGGTACTATATATATATATATATATATATATATATATATATATATATATATTTATATAATCCTATGCATGTTTACACTACTGTCATGTGGTGATAAACACACATATTTTTTTCATTATTATTGTTGATATCTTACCACTATAAATTACAAGAATATATTATATAATCACACAATCCTCACACATTAAACGCTTGAGCAATTATTATATTGAAAAATGTATTCTATCTATTCGCTCAATTAATATTTTCCTATAAATGTTAAGTTGTCAGCCATTAATTTCATTATGTCTCATGTCTAATGATTCATAATAGCAGGAGTACTATTTGTCATTGTGTTTTGAATAATCCATTATACTAATACCCACCAGGTACATTTTAGCAAACACCATCATGCGAAGGCAGACAATGGAAAACAAAACAATTCTAAAACACATGTAATCCTGTTGACCTAGAAATTATGTAAGATAATCAATAACTATTCGAGTGACCTTGTCTGCAGTTAAAACCTCTTTCAGAAACAAATACACCACTCAGTTTGTTAATTGCCGTTAAATTGTTAGCATACGATTTTAATAGATGTGCTAATGCTCCATGTGAGATACAGATTTTCTTAAAATCGCCAGTTGGAAAACGGATGCCATTAAATCGTGACTGCTGAACATATACATACCTTACGACTAAATACAATACATTAAAGATTATAGATTTATGTGGTTTATCAAATTGTAGGTATAATTAAGCTGAGTAATATAATATGACAAATGAAAAAATAATCAAAACTCAACATTTTAACAATATCACGTTCAAATTTCTGAAACTTCGAAAAAATTTGACACAGCCTTTGGATATTTGAACAACTTTTGTTCTAGCTGATTCTGTTTTTTCCGGATTTGGACCGAGTCATTATTTTCCGAATTTAATTTATTTATATACCTAAACCGGCGTATAAGCAAAGTTTTTCAATGTTTCGCCCACACTTATGAGGCGCTTTTTCAAGGCTGGGCAAAACAAAATAAATATTACTTACCTTGCGGCGTCTCCATTCATTTAGTATTTTTCTCACCAACACACTTTGAAACTTCACACAAATTGACGCGGTCCAAATCCGGAAAAAGCAGAATCTGCTATGACTCTGGCCGCAAATACCTACATTCTCAACTTTTGTTCTAGACTTTTGTCAAATCAATTTAAGAAGTTCTAAAATTTCAGATACCTCGGTAACAATGTTGAAAGAAATCCAGCCAGAAACAAGTTAGTTCTACTTCACCAGACAATGCAGACTTCAGACATCGAAACAAGTTTTATACCTATTAAGGAACGTCAGGGAATTTGGTTTCAACAGTTACTTTGGGATGAGTTTCAGAACTACTAAAGTTATCTTTGCCACCCCTGACTAGAAGGGATACGGCCTTAGAGTCGTTAAGGCATAATCCCATGTCTAGTAGTTGCGTACCACCATCGCTCTAATGAATGCGTGAAGGAAATGTTCGATCAACTTCGAGTCAGCAGTAGAGTAAAACTAACGGCTATTTGATTCGTTGAATTTTGAAAAGACAATTAAAATTTTGTTTATTAATTGTTAAAAATAAATTAGGCCAAACATGTCGCCACTCTCCCCATAAGGCATACAACAAAAATTTTGGAAAAGCTCGTTGATTCGTTAAATTTTTTACAATTTTGTTTCTTTATTACAAATTAAGCTAAATCTGTCGCCAGTCGCTCTATATGCCATATCAAAAATTTGGCAACGCTATTTGATACGCTGAATTTTGTAGAATATTGTAAGGAAAATGAAAATTATGATAATTAATAGTTAATAACAAGTGAGGCTAAATACGTACCCCATTATCTCCTCACCGAAATCAAAAACTTTATGGTATTCGCTGAATTTACTACAATAAACCCAAGCATGTTGCCAAAATTAGATGTCAAGTATCAATATTCCATACTATTGTAAAATTGTAGTTGTCTATTTGTCTGTTTGTTTATTCGTGTACCTTGTAACAACTACCGAACTGATTTTGCTGAATCTTTTTTTGTTAGAAAGCCAATAATCAGTCTCAAGGTCTAATATATATCTTATCGCCCTACTTTTGCAGAAACGTTAGATATAGGAGGTCTCTGAAGCATTATTGATGTCACTATGAATAACGGAGTCCTGCAAAGTGTTCTTCGTCCGATAAATCGGACTACCAAATTTAGTTTGTTACGACTTAGGTTCAATTCTTCACTTATAGCAGCTGAGCTAAGACAAATAACTTTTAAGTTAGCTTCTGCGAAGATGACAAACCTCGTAGACTTTTGGAAAAATAGTTTTAACTTTTTATTATAACAAATGCATCTGGGTGGCTGTGGAAATGGTCAACAACCTTCGTTATTGTTAGTAGCTTGTTCCTTGAAATACACAGTATTATTATAACCTTATTGGATTTGTTATATGTTTGCAGTCAAACCGATGTTGCCTTAGTTAGATTGGAGGAAAACTAGCCGTTTATCCATGCGAAACGCTAGAATAGGGCTTCAGCATAAAACTGTTTTAAATTATCTAACTGACGTAAGACCGCAGTCCACTACAACTATTTCTTCTGTCAGTGTATGAAGTGATTTAGCAATGCCGAAACATTTGTAAATATCTCTATGATCGAAAGCCCATCAAACTTTGAAACTCTAGTTTAATGTCTTCTGCCCAATCACGTACGCCTTCTATTTTGTTTTCATGGCTTCTGATCTCTCTCTCGCTAATATCGTTGATACATAACTCTACTTCCTTCTGGAACATGGAACAGTTCGCATAATTTAGTAATAGGTTCCTAATAATCGATTCTGAAACATACTTTCTTAAAGTTATTCCGATAGTGATCGAACGTGTGGCCGGTGACTAGAAATCGTCGAGATATACAAGACTTATCCTCCATATCATTTCGATTAGCAGAAATTCCATAAGCTATTCAAATGTGGCAAATAATGAACATCAGTCAGCATAATAGTAACGGCACAAAAATGGTTGGTTTAATCCTCCTTCTTCACCAACACTATTAGGACAGAACAATTGTTGTTGTCTCAAAATGTTCATCTGTGTGGGCATTTTCAGTTTCGATGAAGATGGTGTAAGATGGTGGGGCAAGTAATACCACTTTGCCTTTGAAATATTGAAAATGTTTTTATGTGCGCTGGCTTAATGTGTTTCTACCTTTCTTTATACCAGATATGTTTATTATCATCTCTACTAGTATATTCAACAATGTTATGTGTTTTTTTTTTCGGTCAGCTTATACTATAGCGAATTCAATCCCGCATATATTTGTAAGTTCTGTCTGGATTCCACTAATCTAAAGAAACTTCTGGGGTTTATTTTTATCTTACCAAGAAGAATCTGCTCTGTGTTCTGTTAAGAACCTTCGCTACGACGATTAGACTCTTAGAACACGGCTTATCAATACAAATAGTTCAAAATTGTCTTGCGTTTTAGTGTAATTAGTGTGGCTTTTTCTGGGTGTGTCTTCGTTGCACACTAACACTAGAGTAGCTCATGAAGTGTGTGTTAAAGTCGGTAGTGCAGAAAATATTTTCATAAAAGCGAAGTTGACTGGTTTTTTCACGTAATCCATAATCTAAAAAAGACTAAAATCGCTTAATATTTTAATCCTCTTTTATTACAACCATTTTATACATATTTTGAAACGTTGTGAAACGTTTGGAATGTCTCATATGTATAAAAACTAAGTTTTTACCGTATCTATAAATATTTATTGTAATATTTAGCGCAATTTCAACAACTAGCGCGTCATCCTTACACAGTAAACCAGGGTTTACCTCCATTATGGTGCATGGAGGCATTGAAATGGTTTGCTCAGGCCAAAGCAAAATGGCATAAACAAGAATTACGAATTTCACTTGACCAGAACTACTTATCCTTGCAATCAAATCCTCTCAGACTCTCATGTAATTTTGCATTATACAGATTTTTACTACTTCGGCAGTGTGACACTTTTGTATTTAAAAAAAATCACCGAAGACTACTTACTATATTTGTAACAACACGTCATCGCTTCAACCGTTTCAACCCTTGTAAACCCTATACTTAGTTTGTTGAGTACTGTTGACGGTTCCCGGTATTAATAGAAAAAAAATACGGGGTAAGCAAGAAAATCGTCGTCAGTAAGATGATTTTTGTGCAAAAAAAATCGCTTGGAGTGTTCAACGGTACGGCTCACTACGTCCCTAGGCATGAATGAGGAAATCGTGGCATGAACATTTGGAAGTCTTCATCTAATTGTAATTACATACCAAGTTTTATTAATAGATCAAAAAAAGGAGGTTATCAATTCCTCTGCAATTTTTTTTATGTATGACGAGCGATTATTCAAAAAGTGCTTGGGCAATTTTGATGATTTAAAGTGCATTATATTAAGGAACATTATAGAAAGCTCCTATAAAATTGTCAATAACATGAGATTTACGGTTTTCCAGAAAATCTGAAAAATAAGTAAAACAGTGAATTTCAATGAATCTTCACTGTTTTCTCTAAAACCGCTCAAGAAATTGAAATATTATAAATTGTATTGTACAAAGATATATTCTAGCTTGATTCCGTATATTTTTTTATAAAGCAAAACTTACCATTTTTCTGAAAATCGGAAAAATGTATGCAAAAAACTGTAAACATCATTCTAAATGTCAAATTTTTATCATAAATATTTAATTTAAATGTCAAGATATTCCATGAAAATATATTGTACAAGGTTTTTGAAACGGTTTTCAATTTGATTCGTTTGAAGTAAGTTTCTTTCCGTTAGTTTATGTCTTATATTGGCAAAGTCTTCTAAATGGTATACGGTTATAGGTGTGTGCATGCGTGCATGTGATATTAGTACATAAGTTGTATACATAGAATGGTTGAAATATAAGTTGGAATTGAATTAGTTATACAGGGTGACTCCAAAAATTATGTATTAGGTGGCATATCAGTAGTTCCGTATACAAGGTGTTGAAATATGAGTAGAGCAAAACTATAGTTATACAAAGTGGATACTTGTGTTATAGGACGGAGAATAATAATTATAGTAATACAAAAGGCTTTAATAATTGTCAGAAGAATTTGAATATATAGGATGTTTGAAATATAAAGTGGAGTAGACTTACATTTATACAGGGCGGTTTAAAAAAGTTGTATAGTGTGAGACATAATTATTTGCTTATGTAAGGTGTTTGAAGTAAGGATGGAGTAAAATTACTGTTATTCAGGGTATATCCAAATTTGTTATATAAGCATAAGCAGTCAGGATACTTGAATTACAGGACGTAGGACGGGGTATAATTATAGACATAGTTACAACAAATTTTTAGAACCAGTTGCATATATCGGGTGGTTGAAATAAATAGTAGAATAAATTTATAGTCATAAAATTTAGTTCAAAAAGGTGAATATTGTTATATAGGGAGACCATGAGCACTTGCATAAATGGAATACTAGACATATGGTAAAACATTTGGTATACATTATTAATTTAAACAATAAAAAAATAGAAAGAGAAATACACCGTTGTAATACTGTGTTGATTTGTACAGGGTAATTCAGAAAATGATAGACCAATAAGTTTTATACACAGAAGCATATACAGTGTGGATGCAATATAGAGGGAATAAGAGTTATATTTATAAAAAGTGTTCCAAATAATAAAACAAAAAATAAAAATGTTAAAATATATTTGTAAATATATAGAAAAAATAAAAACTAGAGTGAGGGAGGGAGAAAAAGAGAGAGAGAGAGAGAGATAAGAATTCCTTAAAATTTTCAATTGAATTGTAACTTACATCAGATGAAAAAGAAGATTTGTCTAAAAATAGTGATTGATTGCACCCGGTTTCTAGACGTTTTTATTTTAAATCAGCTGAAGTCGTTATTTTAAATATAAATTATATGTTTATAATTGTATGGTTAATATTTCGCAGCATTTTACTTGAAGCCCAAATTGTAGTCAGTATTGACAAAATCTTTTCATAAACCAAGATTTCTTTATTTTGAATTTTGACGTTTTTTTAGTAAACCCTTTACGCACGTGACTTGTGAAAGTTGTAGAAGGCCTTTGGTGTCGATATTGAACATTCATTCAAGACATAATTGTACAATTCATTTAGTAAGTGTGTTTGATATCTAAATGCGTCTTAACTGACGTAATAGACCACCGTTCTTGACCAACAAATACACGACAGTCTTGTGAGAACTGTCTAACAAACAACCTGTTAAAAAAATTATAATTAAAGTTATTTGTATCCTTCCTGTATGAGCATGAGTTAGCAAGCCATAAATCATTGCTCGTTTGAATGGTATTGTTACAATTAGAACGGAATTGGATTGCACATTACGTTTGTAGAAATTTTTATTTGTTAGCGTATTTATTGACATATTTATCGACCTGTACACACGACTCGTTACAGATGCATTATAAGCAATTATCAGTTGATTATTTATCTGACAATGATATTTATATAAAATATAGTTAAGCAACTAGTTATATTATGACTACTATAGTTAGTTTTGTTGTTTCGCAATTTCAAAATTGTTGTTTTTTCTACTGCAATATTGCGCGTTAAGAATTATCCCCAAAGCCTTGCGGTAACTATTCTCAAAGAACTAAGTTTGTCTACGATATACGTAAGTCAACAAAACCAACATTTTTATTTTATCGTGGGTATTCATATTTTAGAATGTGACCTAGTGGGTATGTAAGACCGAAACTGTTTGCTGCCGGTCGAGCATACAGCCTAGTGCGCCTCTTAGACGGTTTTATAACCAATGACACCTAAATATTACTAGACATATGAACAACCATAATAAACCTATTAGAACAAATGTGTAATAATATAACTAACTAAATACTACTCTCTTGTGCAAGTAAGATAATTTTTCTGTAAGTAAGATAATTTTTATAATATATACTGTTTCTGGTCGAGAACCTTCATCATTTGCGCTTCTCATCAGAGAATGTCTTCTGAAATTTGACGACAAGTATATAAAGAATTTTTCCAGGAGGCATTCCCTTGAGGGAAGTGTAACTGATGAAGGTGCCCTACCAGAAACAATATATATTGAAAGCAAAGGGTTCTTAACGGAGGCCAACAATTTCACATAAGAAAATGGATGCGTATGGTAGTGATATGCAGAAAATGCATTGATTTCTTGACTTCGTTCGGAAAGACACAACACTTTAACAGGCACGTCATTTATTTGATCTTGAAATATTCCTGCTACTCAGTTATATCTGTAAGAAACGGGTACAAATTTATATACTAAGAGTCTCTTGATTTATAGAAAATCAAAAAATTATAGAAAATAATCTAACATCCGATTAATATACTTTATAAATTCTAATAAAGATTGCAATTTGGTTGTTGTTTTAAATTAGATACCTGATATACGTCAGTAGTCAGAACACCATAAAAAGGGCAGCATTACCAAGTTCATGGATGGTAATGACAAGGATGAAAAACTAGAACTCCTCAAAAAGGTCAGCGTTACTAAGTTAATAGATGGCAGATACTAGAAGGATGAGAAACTCATATTAAACTGAGAAAGTCTATAGCTGAAAGTGTTAAATAACAAGTTTGCGAATTGACCTGAATACCACTGTAAAAATAAGATATGATGTATAATAATATAGTTTTTCCTATTCATCTACTAGATATTCTAAAAACGTTAGGCGTGTTATTTAAAGTTTTCCCTCTTGCTACATCAGCGCCACCCTAATTTAATGCGTTTTAACCAAAGAGGTTAATACTGTCGAGCACGTGAAGTAGCGAAATTCATGTAATAGCAATAGAAAGAGCGAGAGAATGAGCGTGTCGTTCCATGATTGGTCAGTGTCAGTGGTGACGCCTACTATTGGTAGGGTAGAGACATAGCAAGCGCTCCCTGATATTTTCTTTCTCTTTCTATTGTTATTACACTGCCACTTACAGTAACGCCCATACCTAATTCACTCTACGTATTAAGCTCTTTGGTTTTAATGCACTCCTTTTTGTAATATGTTTTATAGTAAAATATATTACACTTACAAGAGCTATTTTGAAGAACAGTCTGGAGATGCTGAAGTATTTACAAATATCTACGTAAATAATGTTCTCAAAATTTAATGTAATATAATTAAAGTGACCCTGTTAGATATTGCCAGAACATTAAATAGATGACGTAGGCTTGAAATACTATAATTTAATAAATTTTAACTTAACATTAACTTACACGTCATATGCTCCATTGCCGTTATATTTGAATTAAAGGTTAAATTACAGATTAGGATTAATACTTGCTTCTTAACAAAGTAGTGAAAATAATTGTAATCCTCCTGAATTTTATATTCATTACTAAGAATGACAACGAAAGAGATACAGAGACAGGAAGATAACGAGAGAGGGGAAATCTATTTCGAAAGAAGCTTTGGCTACCATCGTTCTGTCTCAGACGAGCCGCTCTTTGCATAAGTAATCCAGAAGTACGAAAACTGCTCTTTAACTGGACGGAGAAGTTCTACACTTAATGTTTAGGATTTTTGTTAACTACCGATTGGTGATCTTGACCTTCACCTTGATTATGACTTTGAAGGACCTTTTAAGGTAGGCTTTTTTAAAATGGAAGCCCCGATATCGGAAATAGTGAGAATTTTTACTTTCAAATATGATCCTTACCGTTTAAATATTTGACCTTGACTATGACCTTTGATGGTTATTTGAAGGTCAAATCGATCTTTTAAATATTGTCATCCAGCCGATTCAAGAAATGGATAATTTAACACCGAGTCAATTAGGCCAAGGTGAAGTGTGTACCCAACCAATTAGGGTAAGGTGAAGCGTATCCCAACCAGTTAAGGCAAGGTAAAGTGTGTAGCCAACCTGTTAAGGCAAGAATTTTCAACCCTGCGGGTTAAGGCAATGTGAAGTGTGGTCTTAGTTAATCTTGTGGTTGTCACCTACTTCTTGAGAATACGCCGTGCCGGTATAACTAATTGATAAACCCTTCCAAATCATATCTAGATCCATGGTAGCGATTTCATCTCGTATTCGTTGTCTAAGCCCTCTATCTTACTGGGCCTTGTCCACTTTACTTTACCCTTGATGCAAATTCATATGAAATAATCAAGTGGAATGAGATCAAAGAATATCCGTTGCCAATAAATCATTTTACTTCTTATCTACTCTCTCTTTGAATTTTTTAGTCACATAATTCTGAACACATCAAGCCTAATGTGGCGGAACCAAGTCAGGGTCATATTTAAACGTAAAATATTCTGCTCTTTCCAATTCCGGGGTCAAAATTAAGGGTTAGATTTAAGAAGATCTAATTGACCCTTAAATAAACTTCATAGTAAAGTTTAAGGTCATAGTCAAGTCACCATTAGGTAGCCTCGGAAAAATCCTAAACCTTATGTATTGAACTTTTTTCACTAAAATGGTTTCCTGTCGACTTATTCAGCCTATTGGAATATCGATGACAGATGAAGTTAACTTGATGATTCGAACATAGCAGTTAGGAGATAACAGTATGAGATGGAACAGCTCTAGATTGGGAATCTCTGTGACCTTATATACTAAAAAATAATATCAGTGGTTTAATTATGTAAATAGTGTAAATAATGTCAATGGTGCTAAATACTTTACTAGTAAAAATAATATCATGCCCTATGTTAGGTTTTGAAAATAGTGAATGTTGATAGTAAAACTTAAGTCAAAAGCTGCGAACATTCAAATAGTGAATAAGCGAATTAATCAAATTAAACGAATAAATAATTTCTAAAGATTCGATACTAAATAGTAAAAAATTAACCAAAACACCATGTAAAAATAAACATTTATTGAAACAATGTGAGCTAAAACAAAGATAAAATTAAGTTTTATTTCGCATATATGTAAAATGTGGGCGCATTTTTAGGTCAGAAAAATATCTCCCATTGAAACTCACCATCACAATACAGGCTTACATAGATAGATAAGTTCTAGGGACATTTATGTTTAACCGATATTGTTCACTAGTTCAAAAAATTGTACTCTGCTGTAGAGTATACTTTAAGTTATACAATGGATGACATTTGCATTAAGTACTTTTTCGTTCCATATCTCTAGTATATTTTTTAAATATTCTTAGATAACGTTTATGAACTTGAAATATTTCCTCGAGAAAATCTCAGTCATTCGTGTAACTTAAGCAAACACATAATGGCATTCTTTCATAATTTCATCTATTCATGCAATATCTGCAGATAAATCCTTTGATCCCAAGGTTACCCAGCCAGCTTTTCATTACCTCAACGTACCATTTCAAAGCAATTGCTGTTATTTAAAGCATAAAATGTTGGTGCCCTAAGGCGTTATAATTACCTTTTTTTGCATGACACAAATTAAGAGCGTTATTTTCCACTTAAATAATAATAAGCAAAATGGCGCTGGGAAAATGTAGAGTACCCATGTTCAGTGGCGTATATGATTTCATCTCTTTGTTAAAACCTATACTAAATATGTGATAATAAAATGTATTTATTTTTGATATTTACAATTACATCAAGAAAATTTACTTAATCTTTGGACTGAAATGTTTTGTAAATTAAAGTCAATTCCTTGAGTAAAAAAAATTAACTCTCGATTAAAAACAATGAAATCCAACACACACTGCTCCTGGAAAAGCGATAGATTGCTCAAAAATGACAACGAAAACTAAAAGTTTCTCTTTATTAGTGTATATATTGCGATAATAAATCCGTTCGAATTGAAATCCTAGCTGCACCTGTTTCGAAAATATTAACATTTTTGCATTTTTACACTTACATATTCCAATTTCGAATCTAGATGGCGCAGTGATTGTTCAAGTACCCGAGAGACAGCAAAATCCATTAACTACAACCTTACTGAAAAAAAAGAGATCCGAAGAAGGTAATTTGAAAGATGGTAAAATTTTTAATTGCTTCAAGTTTTAAAGCTTGGGTTGATTTCAATAAAATAAACGAGAAAAAACTAATGTTTACTACTGAGTCTTTGGAAAACTACCAGGCAACTACTGGAGTTTCTAACACACATAAATACAATGACCAATTTTATTCGAAGTTTTGGTGGGGGAAAATTTATTGTTAAAAATTCTAGTCATATGCAAGTTCCACATACCGGATAATATATACTAAGAAGGTATTTATAAATTTGAGACCATAGAAAAAATTGACCTGCAAATTATGCGAACGCTTATCTTATCTTTGAAATACAGGAGTTTACATCTGTGGAAACTATTAGGATAAGGGTGGTCAAAACGTTTTCAAAATTTCTCTATTAGTCTTAACAGCGGATTTTAAACTGAAGATGATGATGTTTATTATGGGTTCTTCCAGAACTACGACATTTGTAAGGGTTTGTAAACTACCTATTTTGAGCGTGAAAAAGGTTTCATTTGGTTGAAAATAATCGCAAAAAATTAGTGATCCCGTAATTTGTCAAATGGTTGAAGCATTTGTATTAGATCCGTTGGAACCTGCCTTCTCGTAATTTTTTCAATCAATTGAAAGCTATACAATATATTGTTTCTAGTCGACAACTTTAATTTGAGATTTCAATCAGTTGAGGAAAGCGCAACTGATGAAGGTTCTCGACTAGAAACAATAAATTGTATTGCATTCAATATACTGAAAAATTTCTATACTTAGTATTACTCTTTAAGTTAGTTTCTATCCTAAAACTACAAGGCTCTCTCCCTCTCTGCCTCTCTCTCTCTCTCTCTCTCTCTCAACAAATGATTAAACGAAAATTTTCAGATTCAGCCTGGTAGTACAAAAGTACATTCGATAAGTCATGGCTTTTCTTGAAGGTTTCAAGATTTTCAAGAACTGTCGCGATTAATTTTACCTTCTGATACTACTGAGAAGATAAAAAATACCCAACTTTAAAAATTTTGTATTTAGATATGCAATTAATTGATATTCATTCCAGTTTGAATTAGCAACAAAAAATATTATTTCTTAATATTAGAATTTTTCATATAGTTTCTTATTGCCATTGACAACAGGGCCTGAGCTATACTACGAAACGTTTGTTACTATACACTAGTTTAAGTATTGTTGTGTTACTCCCAAAAAGTGCTTAAACATTTCACTTATCAATGTCAGAATAATTTACTTCCTCAGCTCTATGGTAATTCTTAGGAATATGCAAGTACAATAAAATTAATGATTTTTAAAAAAAAATTGTTAATTAATAAAAAATGCATTTTTAAGCAATAATTTTTTTTCAAAATCATATTTTGTTATCCTTCGAATCATGAAAAAAATTGTTCCATTTTCTCATAAACAATCATTTGTTTATAACATTTTTTTAAATTACTTTCAGCTGGCGGTTAATGATAAAAAAAAGAAATAATTAAGATTAAAAAAAAATTTATTGTTATTATTTATTTTTCAATCCAGTAAATTGTTCTAGAAAATGAAAATTTTTCCATTTTTCACCTCTATAGAATAACTGTACGAAGCAAAAAAATTTTTAGCTTAATAATTACTAATGTTGTTAATTAACAAATGCATAAAACATTTATAGTTATGACCGTCAGATATGAATCCATCCTTAAATTTTTGCTTCTGTCTCAAATATCACTTTTGATAATAGCGTATATGAAAAACTTGTAAATTATGGTCATCTATTAAATTGAGACATTGTAATTTATGGTTCAGAGTAGTAGACAATAGCCTAAAAAGTACATTATCTTCATTTCATATCTAAATTCAGTTCAATAAAATAAATTAAGAATTTATGTTGAACTCTTTCGATAGCCTGAATGTAGACGTACCAATGGGGGTACCATACAAATGAACAGTAATCTAAATAGGGATTCACCACTGAAAAGAAGAATATTTTGGTAGACTAGATATTAAGAAAATCTTTAACACAGCGATTGATAAAACCCAACATTTGAAAAGATTTAGATACTACGAACGATAAATGGGCTATGAAGGATAGTCTTGTTTCTTGGACAACACCTGGATCCTTTATCTGAGATGCTAAGTGGAGTGGGCAATTTTTTATAGCATATATTTGATCTGTAGTATTTCTGTTGCGACCAAAGACCAAAAGGTGGCACCACTTACAATTAAGTTCAATCTCATTCACCTCACAACACTGACTCAGATGATCCAAATCTACTTATAGATACGTGTGGTCGCTATAATTCTTAATTTTCATTTAGAATTTTAAATCGTAACAATAAAAAAATGTCCGCGAAAGAAGAACATGGTTGATGATTAAATCTAAGTTTGCAATTGAGAATTCGCAACTAGATATCAAACGCAATAATAAACGCGTACAGTCTTGTGAATACATCGGTGCACTTGGTGCACAAATCTTTTAATTTGGGGGCAGAAGCCGAAAGTCAATTCGCATAAGCTTCTCCAAACTTCGACAAGCACATGCAGACCAAACCAAATCCCACCGTTCAGATATTTGTGCCACTGGGCGATTGTTAAAATTTGACAAGTGCTATCAGATATTATTCATGTTTACATGATAGAGCGTATGCTTTTGGAGGTAGCCTGCAATGCACAAATATCGTATCAACACTAGAAAGAAATAGCGGTACAATCAGTAACCAGCTATTTCACTTTTTGGGTGGAAACAGTCGAGTGAAATAGTCTTTTGCTCTATCTATTGCCCTCTTTTTTGTCTTGACACGAGATCTGTGCATTGCAGGCTACCTCCAAAAGCATAAGCTCTAACGTTTACATTATCCAAACCTTTCTTGAAGTTTATCGCTGTTTTCCAATTACCGCACAACTTCGCACAGTTGACTAGTACAAATAGGCAGAAGAATTAACTGTGCTTTCGGATGTTTTGTGTAAGTTTACCAGGTAGGTCCGGAATGATTGAAGACCGACATCTAGGATTTTCGGTCTTACATCTCGCGTCTTCAAATTTAAAGAAATGTATAAAATACATAAAGAAGTGTTCGAGAGGACATTCAATTGTGGGAAGCGCAACTGATGAAGGTTCCCTGACCAGAAACAATATATGTTATATATAATATATTATATATATTGTCTAACGTACAAAGGAATGACACTTCGAAGAGAGTATTCAATATCTCTGACAGGTGAAGTAACCTGAAAATTGTATCGTGACATTCTGTCCTAGGAGTTAAGGGAGAACAGCAATTACACGGAACGGCTCCAGATTCGGAACCTCTGTGTGTTAATTCTCTCGAAAATCGTAGATGTCGATCTTACATCTAGCGTCTTCAAATTTAACGAAATGTATCAAATACATAAAGAAGTGTTCGAGAGGACATTCAGTTGTGGGAAGCACAACTGATGAAGGTTCCCTGACCAGAAACAGTATATGTTATATATAATATATAATATATATTGTCTTGCGTACAAAGAAATGACACCTCGAAGAGAGTATACAAATAAGTTAAGTAATTAAAAACCAAGGTGTAGTATCTAACAGCACTTAGTTTATAAGAAGGGAACTAGTGTTCCTAAAAGTTTCTACAAAGTGCTCCTAGATACTACTCCTTGTTTTTCAATTACTTTTTCAGAAACCATTGTGAGGAGTCACAATCCCAAATGAACATTCAAAATAAGTTTACCAAGTTAACATAAAACTTTATGCAGCAGAAAGTCACTTTGTGGTCTGTTAATTATAAAACAGCGTTAATCTTTGTATTATTCTAGAATTTTTTGTAAATAAATTTACCTATAAATTTTGCAGTTTATTTCTTACCTAGAATTTCCCGACACGATCGAAGTTATACAAAGAATGACTATATTGTAACGAATTACTGTGGGTGTCAATTAGACAGTGATCATCCATACAATTTTATTTAACTTTGAAAGAAACATTTAATTTCAACTTCCGAATACAAAACAAAATTTACAAACTGAATTGAACAAAATTTAGACAATATACTTCAGTAAATGCGCTACTCAACCTTAGAGCATATACTTCCGGAGGTAGCATAAATACCGTGCCAAGAGTAGAAAGAGAGAGCAATAAAGAAGGTAACAGACTATTTCACTTGGTGGGTGGGAGCAGCAATTTAACTGAATGCTGAGGGTATTTTATTGGAAGCAGCTCCTAATAGAGTGAAATAGCAGCCTCTTGCTCTCTCTCTTTCGCTCTCTTTTTGAGTCGGGGTAGGACATTTGTCCATTGTAGGAAAGTATAAGCTTTAAGTACTCAACTGAACTTAACTTATTCTCACATAACATCTATTTAACAACAGTTTTTGAGATTGCTTTATGGCAGTAATGTAGAAATCTGTAGATCTCAGCCGAAGCATTTTGCTGACAGTGACATCTAGTTTGTATATGCAGGGTCCTCCCACTACCGCGGTTCTAACTTATGGTAACAGCATTATTTGGCACGTGCATATAGAAAGATTCGACATCCCTAATCTAGAGAATTTGGTCCACCTTATAATTACAATAATTATTGCCTAGCACGTCCTCATTAAAAACCATTAACAATAATTAACAATAACCACTGCTTACTGTACTTTTCTACAGATAAAAACAATTTTCCCTCCTCACTAATCCGTTGCGTGATCGGAATTATTTCCCAGTTAAATAATTATTTGATAGTTATTTCTAATCATGAAAAAATTGCTTTGTTAATGGTATACCGCAATTTTCACATAATCAACTTTTTTTATCGCGAACAATTCACAACAAATATTCGCGTTTCAGTGCAAATAAATCAAATATTCCTACATACGTGCATAAACTATCATAACGTGCGGGGCTTTATTAATAAAACGACAGTAAAATTTATTAACAACTAAATGTGTTAAATTAATATTATTCAAATGGCTACATATTCGAAAACCTAATCAGACTGTTTTATAATAAACTTTAAATATATTGTTTATGCTGGATTAGGTCGTTAATTGTTTCATTTATATAACTCATTTGATGCGCCTTGTCGATGATCAATGGGGCTTATTGAATTGCGGTGTGCATAATCAACGAATTTAATCGTACAAATTAAAACTGTATGTGTTGACAGAATTAAATAATTGTATAATTATATTTGGTTGAGGCAAAAAACATATTCAGGGTTGACGATAGCTGAATACTGATTTGAAGTGTAAAGGGTGCGAGATATGTTTGAATTTAGCAAATTCTTTAAAAAAAATTCACAAATTTCACATAGCATAACCTTAACTACAAAGCAAAAAGTAAAACAGTGAAATACTAATTTGTTGTTTCGTTTTAAATAATAAAGATAGACGACTTCCGTTCAAGATGGCGGGGTGGCTGGTCGTGTGTGTTTCAGGCTAGGGTTAGGCTAAGATCTCATTTAAATCCAAAAATATCTCTTCAGAAAATGATTCGTTAACAAATCTAATCCACATAGACGCTTTTGATAGTGCTTAAAGACGCTCCTTGAATGAATAGTGATAAGACGGAAGAAAAAGGCCACCTCGCCCCTGTATATAGTTTACATGTTAAAAAAAATTAAGAAAAGTTTATTTAATTTAAAAGTGAATCAAAATTAAGTTCAAAATTTATACAGGATTGTACAGTGCATCCCATTTTGGTTGAGATTGCCAGGTTACTCGGTTGTTATTGAAGATAGAGTCTTGCGGTTTTCACATACCTGTTCTACTTTTTTGTGAAACTCAGGATGGCCATATCAGATTTTGCATAAGTGATTCCATTTATAAGATACAGGGCGATTTTGATAATTTATAATTTTTGGACCCCTTCTATATCTACGAAGTTATTAGAAATACTCTTTCGCTAAGAACTACGTCTAATAGAAAATTTTGCATAGAATCCAGTGGAGTACTCAATTTTCCTTTAAAATAATGTATATTTCAATACACATGGTATTATTAGAAATGCTAAAAAATACTAAAAAGCTGAGTTTTTTGCTAGTACGCCATGTATTTTCCATTTAACAGGAGAATCAAATAAATAATTCCATTTGAGATTTTTTATAGGAGTTTATCAGCAAAGAAAAATAATGTTAACAATAATTCAATAATATGAAACACGAAATTTAGGTACCTAAAAGCAACTAATAAATAGTTATACATCGTACATTATTTATAACAAACAGAACAAGTATTACAAATCAAATATCGATCTTAAAATAAATTTTGGACATTATTTATTACCTTAATGATTTAACTGTTTAAATTGTTGTCCATTTTCCCTAACACATAATTGGCAAACCTTTCCATCTCGCATGAATCCATTTAAAATTATTATAGAATTCCGTCTTTCGGAACAATATTTTATCTAGTGAGCGCTGGAGAGAAAAACGCAAATCTGATAAAGCTGTCATTGTTAGTAACTATTGTGTTTTATCGTGTTTGAGTTTACAAGATCATTATATAAATAATTATTCGTGAGTTTGCTGGTTGATAATTGATAATGACTGGAAGAGAATTCGTTTTTCAAAATAACGAAAAATACGATATGATACAATGTTTAAATCAATGTTATGAGAATGTTGAAGAAGCTTTAGAACTATATTTCCACAGGTATAAAGTACGAGTATTTTACCATAAGATATTTCCTGAAATCGCGTTTTTTAAACTTTCAGATATCCAGAGAGGCATCAACCTAGTCGAGCAACTATATTTAGACTAAAGAATAATTTACTAAGTTTTGGTGCATATTCTAAACCTCGATCAAAGGTGTATAACAAAGAAAATCGAGAAATGAATGAAATAAATGTGTTAGCTAGCGTTCATGCCTATCCCCAGACTTCTTGTGCGAAATTAGAAAATTACATTGGAGTTTCTCAATCACAGGTCCCAAGAATTTAAAAAATATATAAATTTAAACCTTACAAAGTGAATATTGCCCAGCACTTATATCCTGGTGATGCAGCAAGACGGTTAAATTTTTGCAATTGAAAACCAAACCCGAAGGGACCATGATTTTGTAAGGAAAGTTATTTGGTCAGACGAATCTCATATAAGCATTGCCGGTATATTTAACAGGCAGAATATAAGATACTGGTATGATGAAAACCCGCACTTAATTTTTGAGCGACAACAGAAGGGTCGATTTGGTTTTAATGTAGCCTGTTTCATACTGGGGACAAAAATAAAGTACCGCATTTTTGAAGGAACCCTTACCGCTAATAGGTATTTGACAATCCTAGAAGACTTATTACCCGAAATATTGGAAGATGTTCCCCTCGCCTTTCGCAATTCTATACACTTTCAACAAGATGGCGCCCCTGCCCACAATTCTAGATTAATTGGGCGCTTTTTAGAAACTAATTTTCAAGGATGTTGGATAGGAACACATGGACCAATTAGGTGGCCTCCAAGATCACCCAATTTATCTATATTGGACTTTTTTTTGTGCGGTTATTTGAAAAATAAAATATGTACCAACACACACAACAGTCGCGAAGAACTTCGTGCCGCAGCACCAGCCCAGCTTTTCTGGATTTACAAAGGCGACCTCTTATAATTTTAAATGCACTCAGGCGTATTGAAAAGGTTTGGCAATTATATGTTAGGGAAAATGGACAACAATTTGAACAGTTAAATCAATAAGGTAATAAATAATGTCCAAAATTAATTTTAAGATAGATATTTGATTTGTAATACTTGTTCTGTTTGTTATACATAATAAACGATGTATAACTATTTATTAGTTGCTTTTAGGTACCTAAATTACGTGATTCATGTTATTGAATTATTGTTAACATTATTTTTCTTTGCTGATAAACTCCTATAAAAAATCTCTAATGGAATTATTTGTTTGATTCTCCTTTTAAATGGAAAATACATGGCCTACTAGCAAAAAACTCAGCTTTTTAGTGTTTTTTACATTATTTTAAAGGGAAAAAATAACGAATTCAATGAAATAACAAAATACAGGGTGTTCCATTAAAAAATATATAATGTTGTGTAGTATCTTCAAAAGCACACTCGGAAAAAATGGGTTCTCCACTGGATTCTATGCAAAATTTTCCATTAGACGTAGTTCTTAGCGCAAGTGTGTTTCTAATAACTTCATATATATAGAATGGGTCTAAAAAGTATAAATTATCAAAATCGCCCTGTATCTTATAAATGGAAACACTTATGCACAATCTGATATGGCCATCCTGAGTTTCACAAAAAAGTAGAACAGGTATGTGAAAACCGCAAGCTTCTATCTTCAATAACCACCGAGTAACCTGGCAATCTCAACCAAAATGGGATGTACTGTACATATGGTGGGGCTTAAACATATACACAGCTCAAGGAAACTCTTTCTTAGTTAATCGAAACTTGAGTCTGGTCAATAAAAACTCACTGTTCAAGACCAAAAGAAATAATAAAGATGTTATTGTTTATCATATTATTATACTCACTGAGAAAGAAATCGCTACAACCAGAAGCAGATGTTTGAATTTAATATTGTTTTGGCAAAACATAGATGCTAGAGTAAAGAGCAAATGATTCAAATTTTAATAAAGAATACCCAGGAGGTAATTTTTTAAATTAAGTTTGCTAATAATGTTCTTGTTCACCGCGGTTATCTCTATACCACCCAACACGTCTTGGCATTGATTCAATAAGATGATCTATTTCTTCTTAAGGAATGCTGTTCCAAGCTATCTGCACTTCATGTCTTAGAACCTCCAAAATTCATATGGGAGTTCTGAAGATCAGGGCATCCATGGCTACAGATTCACATGAGTCTCTTCAAAAAAGTTTAAACTAACTCGGTCTACATGAGGCCACGCATTATCTTGTTGAAATATGGGATTAATGATCCGATTAAAGTAAGTAAGTACATCACTTCATTCACTTTGTGAAGATAATGTTGCGCTGTCATGTTGCCTCGAAAAAAGACTACAGTTGACCTCTTACATGTGCAATAGCACACTATACCATAACGCCTACTGTTCGGTGTACATGTCGCTCAACATCAAATTGCGGTTGGCGTCTTTGTCCTCGCTTCTTCGGCCATCACTTTACCGAGTAGTTGTCGTTCTCTGCACCACTCTGCCGTCTATGCTCAGCGGTCAGAAGTAGCACAAGATGAGGTCGATAGTTCTGCCGTCCAAAACACCTTATAGTATTTGAGGCCTTGTTCTTCTAACAACTCATTGGCCGAGTTGTCGAAAATCGGTCTCTAAAGGCCATAAGTCTTAGACGTCGGTCTTTGTAAGTAAATATAATATTCTGTCTTAAAAAAGGAGAAATTATCACTTCGCAGTGATTTTTTTTGTTCGTATGCTAGCTGTCTGTGAATCGATTTGTAGAGAATGAGAAGAGAATGTTTTAGTTATTTTAAGCGGTGAATTGAGTTTTTTCTCTGCCAGAAAGAGAGATCCTTTGGCGTCTCTAACTAGTAAGCAAATGATATCACTTGTCTTGTTTTGCTTTATACTATTTTCTGTTGTCATAGGTTTAGTCAGCTTTCGAATGACGATGTCGCGGGGACACCTCAAAGAAAATTTGTTGGTGCAAGTCTGGCAATTTTTGGGCGAGAATTGTACAACAAACATCGCGGTTGTGCATATAATGCAGAATTTGATCAAAGTGTTTGATCAGGCAAAAGAAATGCAATGACTATGACTTTGTTAATGCAGTTCTGTTGGCAAGTATTTAGCTAAAAATTAAAATTGCTTCGGAGTGAAGGTAGTTGTTGTAAACACATAAGTAATATGAAGGAGGAGGAGAAAATTTAAGAAACGACATATTCTTCATATTACTTAAACACTAATATGTGAAGGGAAAACACTATCCCTCTTTTGGCCTTTATTAAAGAAGGGTAATGAACTGTATACCACTCGAAAGGTACTGTGTCGTAAATGTGCAGAATATGTAAAGAATATTTATATCTTTCTTTAAAATAAGTAAGTTAAATATAAATTACTGATAAAGTCTAAGTACGATGGCACCTTCTATGAACAAGTGGTTTAAGACTTAATGTAATGTTCGAAATTTAGGTCTTACAAGCAGTCGACAGCAAAATCGTGTAGCGAGGTATAAATTTTACTTAAATAATCTAATATTATTTACTAAGATTTATCCTCTAAAACGTTCTTTTCTATCCATTTCTGTTGTTACTTTTTACAAAAACGATGACAACAATAAGCATTAAAGTGAACAAATTGAATGTGTTTATAGGAAGTTTTCGCATTTACAGAAGGATCTCCATGAAAACTTTTACGGAAATAGACTATTTAGAGACTCTAAATCTAACTGATATATTTAATTTCAGATCCTCACGAGTTGAATATGTATGCTCCTTCAGTCATGAATTTACCACAAATCTAATAACAATTTACTAATATTTTGAAAAACCGTGAGTGTCCATTATTGCGTCAAAACATAGTAATACTCAATTCAACTTGAAGTTATAGTAATAACATAAAGCGAAATATTTTGCAACTTTATTTCATATCAGGTAATGTTTTAAATTAATTTTGATATGCTATCTAAATTAGCAGTCAGGCAAGAAATGTTTACTGTTCTTTTAAAGAAATGTGATATGCTAATAGTTTTTTAAATTTTTATCTAATAAAATACTGCATATAATATTTGTTTATTTGTACAGATTTTATTTAAATGTAATTAAATTCCAATTCGAATTTCCAGGTTTTGGCGTGTAGAAATTATATTGCTCAAAAAAATCGTATTACTCAGAAAAAAAAGAGTTTGTGACAATTAAGAAAGTTTTTTTTTGAAATTACAAGGCACTCAATACAGGGTGAATTGGTAACCTACTTGAGAGTGAAACTGCCCTTGAAAAATTCTTTAAATTGAAATTGATATTTAGAATATTAAAATTTTATCACTATTTTGTGTTTTTGTAGCACTATATTACAGCCAAACCCTTCAAGATTTTAGAGTAAAAAGTGCTTGTTAGGCTATTTTTGGTTGGGTAAAAAGTTATGTGTAAATTTCACGCACACAATGAAGTTGTCTTGAGAGTTCGTTCCAATTCATATCGTTATGGGCTGGTTCATAAATATTTAGCCTAAAGCAATTAGATATGCATATATAATTTGATTGACATATAAGGTGTTGCATATTATAATTATACAGGGTGATTCCAGATATGTAAGAAACCAAATGTTTTATTGGGTGCCCGATGAGCAGTTGCATATGATAGTTATACAGGGTGGTGAGAAAAAATAATTATACAGGGTAGAACATTACCGGTTGAATTTGGAGGGTACTTGGAATAGAGTGCGCACTAGCGTACAGGCTGGGGTAAAAAATATTATACAGGAATGCAAGTACATTGTAAAAATATGTGCTGGGGTAGAATTATAGTTATACAGTGTGGTTTGAAAATGTTAGAACAAAAATACAATATTTCGTAGCCCATAAGTAGTTGCTTATATAAAATAGATGCAATATAGGGTGATAATTATAGTTCTACAGTGTGACTATAAAAAATGACAAGGAAATTATTTATAGGGTATCCCACCATAAACATATATATGATTGAAATATAAGGCGGAGTAGAATTGTAATTACAGAAGATGGTTTATCAAATTTAGAAAAAAAAACATGTAAATATGGTGGCCCATAGGCAGTCAGATATACAGAATGATTTTTCACCTTTCCTGAAAAAAAAAAGAATAATTGGAGTGGAATAATAGTTTTAGCGGGTGGTTCAAAAAATGTTAATATGATGCATGGTCCATTAGCATTCCATTAATATAGCCCGAAGTAGAATTATAGTTGGATAGGGTGGATAAAAATATGTTAGCAGAAAATTTTATAATGGGTAGTCCTTAAGAAGTTACATATAGGGGGTTCTGGAAATATATTATGAAGTATAATTATTATAATGAGTATATTAATTTTTTTGACTTTAATTTCCACTTACTGTCTCTATGCTATTTTAAATTAATAATTTGAACACACATAAAGCTCTATTAATTATACTTAAATGAAAACGAAATTTAAATTCGTTACTTATTGACGCAACTGGTTGAATTTCGACCACAGTCGATTATAGTACTTAGTGAAATACTAAATATCAAACTAAACATTACGGCTTCGTCAGGCCATAATATAGCGAAACACGTGTAGTGTAAACCATTTTTTATATGAAAATTTTTGAACTATTTAGTTTGTTATTTAGTGAAGAATGGATTTTCATCAAGTATCGGCCTCAACGATTCAATACCTAGTGAAATGTTTATACCAGATTCGATGCACCTCAATTGGAGACATACAATTTCCATTCAAAAGCAAAGATACACAATATTGAATCTACACCGAGCGAAACATACAGTAATATCAACTTTGCCTCGAGAAATCTCTTATTTACAACTTAAGCATAGATTTCATGGATTTGAAACTTAATGATGCGACAAACACGAACATTTATGGACTATTCCTCTTGACATATATCGCACCTAATAAAGAAAAGTTGTTAGGAAATAAAAAGGAAACGTCACCGTTCATTGCGGCGAAGCGAGCGTTACGTGAAATAGTACGCTGGAAATTCGTGAATAAATATCTCGAACACCGCGGGGTTTCATGAAATACAGCCACAAATTATTCGTATGACGATAATAACCTGTGTATTTGTTAAACGAAATTGTTTGCCGCAACAATAACTTAAATGATACGACTGCCTTAACAAGTCATATTTATGTTTTAATTTAGACATGTTAAGGCAAAAGGCTTTTCATAACTGTTTGTAATCACACATGCTGTACACGGGTTTGTTAGAGAGATAATGATACAAGCTTTGCGGTAGTTTCAACTAAATTGTCTCACAAATTTCATTAGACATTCGAGATGAATGATTTATTGAAATTGTATTGTGTAACAGCAATTTCCAACTATTCAGAATAGATAGTCAGTATCTGGAGAAACAGATAGATAAATATTTATTACCGAAGTGTCATTTTTTTGTACACAAGAAAATACATATGAGATATATTGTTTCTGGTCGGGAACCTTCATCAGTTGCGCCTCTCAAAAATTTATTTATGTATTTAATACATATCGTTAAATATGTAGAGCGAGATGTAATGATCGACATCTAGGATTTTCGGGAAAAATAGAAAACTTTAAGATTTTGTACTTTTTAGGTTAAGATGCTTTGAGAAGGAATATACTCCTTCCAGCTTTCTTAACAGCGCATTTGAATCTTCAATTGTTTAGTGTGTAATAGGTGATAGTTTAGTGAATGTTTTGTTCTTAGGACTTTGATATTTTCATTTTATTGTTATTGGCTATTAGTTAATTTTTGAAAGAGAAAATCTGGGCAGAAGAATAACACACGACGAAAGATTGGCACTTCCCAGATGTACCGCGAGTTTCCTTCCATTCTGCTGTACTTTACCACATGAGCCTGGCCAAATGTTTAGTCGAAGGCCATACACAAACAAGCAAGGAAGGTTCCGAATCTTGAGCCGTTCCATGTCATTGCTTTTACCCTGTAAATCCTAGTTAAAATGTCAGGATAAAATATTTAGGTTAACTTCACCTGTCATGGATATTGAATACACTCTTCGAGGTGTCATTCTTTTGTACACAAGACAATATATACAGGGCTTTCATTTCAAAACTAGCCACCAAAAATAAATTTTAAAATATCTTTAAAAGAGTTATATCTACGGGGGGGGGGGGACATTTTGCACTTATCGGTCACCCTGCAGTTTCAACCCCTAAGCGGGGGTGAATATCACTTCTACAAGTTTTAAAGATCTCTTTTTGCCAATCTTTTGACACATATTTTTTTAAAAATCAGATTAGGTTTTACTGTGTAATGACCTAGTTACCGTAAAAAATTAAATTTTTGAAAATAATTGCCAATTACACCAAAATTGGTGTAGAGTAGCTTTTGGGGTCTCTGATCACTAATCCGAGGTCAGATTTGGAAAATTCAAAATGGCGGATCAAAGATGACGAATGAAAATTTACAAAATCTGCCGTTTTGCACCAAACTTGTTATAAGACAGTATTTGCATTTGCTGATCACGATTCTGGTAGACAAAATTCAAATTGGGCCATAAAAATAACCCACAAGACGAAAATGTCGTCGGCCATTTTGAATTTTGTAAATTGCTGACTCATGATTAAAGACCCCAAAAACTCTTACATACAAAGTTTGGGGTAGGTATATCGGTTGATTTTAAAAATTTACAGCCGCCATCTCTGATCCGCCATTTTGATTTTGCAAATCTGACCTCGGATTCGTAATCAGAGACCCTAAAAACCTATAAAAAATAATCTGATTTTAAAAAATGATTTGACAAAAGGCTGGCAAAATAGAGACCTTTAAAAAGAGGTGTGACGTGATACCCCTTTGTATTTAAACTTGTAGAAGTGATATTCACCCCCCGCGTAGGGGTTCAAAATTAGGAAACTCAGTGTGCTAGGTTCCCCAAAAATCCTAGATGTCGATCTTTACGTCTCGCGTCTATTTATTATTATATTCGCCATAACATTTCGCGTCTACATATTTATAATTTCACCTCTATTTAGAAGTACGAATAGTTTTAATCCCGAAGCTCCTTGATAAAATAAAAGTTGAATAATGCAACTTGTTTTAGAAAGCGCATTTGATATTTCCTGATCTTGTCCGTAGCCTTATTTACACATTATCTATAAAAAATATTTAAATATATTTTCTTCGTCTTTAACATTCTCTTCCTTTTAACCCTTGTGAGGCACGCAAAAGTCGTTCAAATTTCAATGAACTCATATCTTAGTTAATATAAGTGATGTAAATACATTTTGGTTTTGAGTAAAAGTAGACAAGAAAAGGCAAACGAACACATTTATCACAGTAAACAAGTCAAAAAGACTTAATCTTCGATTAAAACTCCTTTTACCTCAGAAAGTTAAGCAGTTTTTCTACCGAATGTTGCCATGAAATCTAAATAATAATTATTGGAAATACTAAATACTTTTGTTTTTAGTTGTTTTATTTATATACTGTTTCATAAATAACGTACCTAACTTTAGGATCAGATCATCTACTTCCTTTAATTTCTGTATTGCTCAGAAACAACTAGAATTTTATGTCCCACTTTCAATTATGCATTGTATATGTTGATACAATCTGTCAGATAGTTAGACGCCCATCAAAACAATTTTAATTAATCTCAGCCTCATACTTTCGGACGTTATATTAAAACTCCAGCCTTTGCCTGGTTTATCGCCGTTTTCAATTACGAAATGATATTTCCTCTCATACGCTTTTATCGTAATACGCTTCGTTCTGAATCGTTTCGAGCTCTGATATTCCGACTCACTCTCGTAGTTTCTCACCCCCCAAATAATTAGAATTAATCAAGAAGCGAGCTGATAACACGGTAAATGATGGAGAGCAACTCTGGAATCGCTGTGTGTATAGGGTCTTTCCACATTCTGGCTGACTCTATCTTCACGGTTTGCTCCATGCCGGTCCTTTGGGACAGATAAATACTAACGAGATCTTTTGGAACTGCGATCTCTACCCCCTTTGCTGGTTTCGTTTCGAACGCTGCACTGCACCGGCTAACATCGTCGATGATTTTACCGGTTTGTTATTGTTTTTGCTTGATTTGTGATAAATGTAATTTATGAGGGGTGATATTTCGTCTGCCAGACAGAAAAACAAACAATAAATCATGTGGAGCAAAGAAAAGTTAGCAGCTAATTTAATATATAATTTTTTTTATTAAATCTAATCTAGATCTAGCAGTTTTTTGTTCAAGTAGATGTTTAATGTAGTTAATTTTATGCATATTGTAAGTTCCAACCCATTGCGAGTTTACCAAGTAAATTGAAAAACAAAACCAGTAGACTATATTATGGCAGTTGCTTAGAGTGTAAATACCAAAATCAAACTAATAAATATTTTACAGAGCTACACTATGCAACGTATTAAGGTCGTTTCTAGATACCCATTCTCTCTTTTTAATTCTTTGTTTAATAAAGTTTGGAACAATGCTTTATCATCCTCTATAAATCCATAATCCCGTCAATAATGTTAATGGCGAAGTAATTATAGACATTAGAAATTTCCGGCCTAGGGTGAAGAAGTCTAAAAGCTTAGAAACGGAAATTGTAAACTAACCAAGAAGTAGCTGGTTGACAACATCGTTCACAGATGGAAGTCGGAAACTTACTGATGGATCGATTCGAGAAGACAGACGCAAGCATTTCTATGGCTCTGACCAAGGAATAATGGCTGGCTCAGGATATCAGAGCGTTTATGATATGGAGATTCCCAATCAATTGACCAATGAGAATCAAAAGGGCAAGTCGAGGTTTGTCATTAACTCCTGGATTTATTTAAAACAGAGCAACTAGATTTCTTCAGGGACATGGTCATGGGGATGAGACCTGGGCAAAAAACGGAGAGTAAAGTGTGATCTAGGCAATAGCACTATAGTGTTTCTCCATGAACCAAAAACTTTAAGTCAACTAGTTCAGCACAAAAGGTTGGGTCAACATTGTTTTGGGACATACAATTTGTTATTATTGTTGCCTTTCTGCAACTTCGTATCACAAACAATAGCGAAAAATATGTAGGTAACCTAACAAACATAAAGGAACAATTGGGACCACTAAAAAAGTTCTTAGCATCAAGCTCACAATGGTTGTTCATGCTCACCCACATCATTTCTCAGGAGATTCAAAATTGCGTTTGTTAGTGTTGCCTCACCTATCGTACACCTGATTTGGCTTCTTCTCTGACTTTTACCTGTTTGGACCTATGAAAAGCAATTTAAGCGGTATCAGATTTAGTGACCCCGGCGACCTTTAAAAAGTGTCAAAATCATCACTCAAGAAGCAAAGTCCTGAATTTTTTCAAAATGATTTTGTTGCCTGAGTTAACCCATGACTCAAAGGTGTGCATCCTTAGCGGCTTGGTGAGTGCAGTTTTTAAGGTTTTGGTAAAGTTCTTCGTTGTTCGTTGTTCCTGTGTTAGGCCTTCATTGTAGAATTTCTTCTCTGTCAGTTATAATATTTTACCCATATTGGTGTGACGGTTTTTTCTATACTTGTTTATCACTTTAGCTATTAGTAGATTGCAGTTTAATCCACATTTTGGTCTACGAACTCTCGTCGTTTATTTTGAGATGTTTTTCTCAGTATGAAATAATCAATAATTGTACGAATATTTCTTGTAGCATTTACACATGTATATTTATGAATACAAGGGTAAATAGTTTGAGTTCATATATTTTAAAAGGAGACATTAAACACGAAATAAAACATAAAACTCTTATAACACTATGATCTATATGCCTTAATAAGCGAGAAAATTCCAAATACATGTTAAGTAAATTACTGTTAATCCGGCAACGTCGCGTTAAAATCAGATTCACTTTTAATGCCAATAATAAAGAAATGAGTCACCACAAAAACATGAACACCTGTAATTTTTTGTGTATTGAATAATTATATTGTTTCGGGTGCCGTTAGATTTATTGAGGTAAATCAAAGATTATGAAATATTGTTTTCAAAAATGTACGGTTTTAACAACTATGATTGAAATGAATAGTTATACTCTCTTCGAGGTGTCATTCCTTTGTACGCAAGACAATATATATTATATATAAATATAATATATATTGTTTCTGGTCAGGAACCTTCATCAGTTGCGCTTCCAACAATTGAATGTCCTCTCGAATACTTCTTTATGCATTTGATGCATTTCGTTAAATTTTAAGAAAATCCTAGATGTCGGTCTTACATCTCGCGTCTTAGAAAAATGAATAGTTATATTTGGCGAACTGTTTTATGCAGGTGAAGAAGGGTATACAAGTATACAAAGTTGTTTACATATGATATAGAAATAATTCGATACAAAATATATTAAACTAAACATTTCATATATGTACTTCTTTTATCTGTTAAATTATTAGAAAAATATTTGTTACTCATTTAATTAATATACTATATATAATAGACAAATAAATAAACATGTACTTACAGGAAAATTTAACAAGTTGCCACATCTGTTTGGAGAAACGTACGGCATATTATAAAAGAATATTTAGAGTTTAAAAAATAATATTCTTTGTTAATACAGTTATTAAAGCTATTAAGTATTTACATATTTACCTTTACAAGCATTTTGAAGCCGGAATTCGCCTATTTTACACTGTAATAAAGGCTACCTAACTTCTAACTTTTTTAATATATTTTTTTTGCAAAACTATAGTACATTTCTGAAACTGTTATACACCTTTTTGATTTCTTTTGAGCTGAAGTATTGATCCTCAAAATCTATGCACTCAAATAGTTTACACCCTGTATATTTATCTCTTCGCTCAATTTGCCTACAAAAAAATTCCATATTCCTTCCCATTGGGTTTTATATCAGTTAAAAAGTGTGTAGTTGATATAGAATTTGTCGTCTATATCTGTAGCATAATTGTCACTGGGGGCATTTAGTCCCAATTTCTTATCCATATTTCTTTACTTCTATTGTTTGTATTATACTGTATTTTTTCTGTCGCCTACCAACTCACAATGTTTTGATACTAACTTTTTGAGATTTGTCAATCCATTGAAAGCAAGACAATGTATTGTTTCTAGTCGAGAACGTTCATCAATTACGATCCCTTCACCTTAGGAAAATTTCGAATAATCATTTATATATTTACGCCATATAACTGAATTTAATATTTTATGGAAAAGTATTTCGTGATATAATATTAAATTGGCAACCCCCGAGTATATGTGCAAATAATCGGTAATATACTCTGTTCCATTTCCCTTTTTTTTGTTTCTGTTAATACGTATACATCGATCTTTTTATTTTGCATTTATGAAATTATTTCTTTCTTATTTATTCCTGAGTGCCTGCACATTGCACGTAGTGAAAATTATTTACGGTTTTCTTTGCCGTGTCCGTTTACCATTTGAACCAACCCACCATCCAGCCCTCGACCTGAACGGTCAGGTAATTTCTGATCAATGTTGCCTATCCCTAGCCTTTGACAATCCAGATGTATGACTACAAGGCAGTAGATCTGTATGTAATCCTCTATAGGAGCCCTCACAGGGAGTTATTATGCGAGTTAGATGAACCTTGTTTTTTACAAGGTCATTTCTCATCTCTTATTTTTTATGTTTTCTAGGAAATAACACCAAAATCCAAATAAAAAGCTGCGGATTGAAAACATAACTGTGATTTTATTTCCCAAGAACACATATAACACAAATAACATTTAGAAGACAATTAGTCCTCCCATTCCGCATTTTCTCACCTCTTGTATGATGAGGTTCCAGGCTTAGGACTGGCATAGCCACATATAACTGTGTGCATATTAATGACTAGAATATAAGAAACTAAACCCATCATAATATCTATTTGTTACAGTAGAACTCTCGCAATAACAATTATACTAGTTTTTATCCGATGATGCCTTACTATTTATTACGTTAAACCGAAAAACCAACGTAGCACATTGTTATTACAATTTTCAATGATGAAAACAAACTTCCAACACAGTCTTAGGTGCAGTCGTTGTAGTTCTTAAGAATTACATGTACAGATGACTGAACAGACTCATTTCATATAGGACCAAGTGTATACAGAAAAGGGCGTTGAGCACCTATTCTTTTGTCTACAGGTATCATTTTCTCACACCATACACGTGAAAAATAATGCTGTGTGTGAAGATGTTACACGTTATTTATGACCTCCGTCGTTTGTGTGACGCCCAACAATGGAAATGTCATTCAGACCATTAAATTGATAGTTGATAATATTAATTGCCGATGAGTGATATAATAACGGATCTAGATAGGTATTGATCGATTAATTGATTATGCATATTAGGAGTGTACTAATTAATTATCTCACGTCTGAAATATAAATTTACTACATGATATTATTGCTATCTAAATATAAACAATCAGCTGTTACCATTGAAAAATATTCCTAATACAATTCTCTTATATATTTAAAATAATGGCAATAATACGGCATATATACACAGTACTCAAGCATTATAAATACCAAAGATTATCTTGAAGAACATGCAAATTCTACCGGTTAAGAAATTCACAATTCAGTTGCAACCACTACATGTGCTATTATTTTTAATATTAATAAAAATTATTTATCTTATAACTTCTTCATCTTTCTATCAGATTGTTCTATTCCAGCGGTTTGTAATGCTATTGTATCGTTCATTCTCCTCTTCTGCCTATTTAACCCTTCTTCAACCAGAAGTTTACAGTTATTAATGGAAAATAAGTTATTGAAACAGGTGGTGTTTTATTCGTATTATCTGTCTCAGGTATTGTTCTCTTCTAGAGAGTTTCAAACAGTTTGCGGTCTGTTACACCATTTCTTCTGAAATTGTTTCTATTGTAAACCTATTGCTGCATTTGAAAGACTTCGTTGTTGAAAAATTTGTGTCAGCTAGTAATTTTTGCAGTTTTAAGAAACTTGTTCCAACTTGTTGGATCCTACACTTTGTTCCATGATCTGGATCACATGATTTGTTGCGCAGGTATCCCAAACATTTCAATTGTGTAACCAGCTGAATGTCTTCTAAGTTTATGTGTATTCTAGTATGTTCAGTATTATTTCTACAACCGTAAGCTTGCTTTTCCAAGGATTGATTTTTAGACTTTAGTGACAGACTTTTTAATATTAAATTAGCTCTTTGGCCACTTCACCAAACTGATGAGACCCTGAAAGTTCGAAAGCTGACTGTAACTAAATCGGATCAATACACAACGCAAAGTTATGGTGAAACCTTAGAATTGGACCCAGTTTCGTAACGCCTAGATCACAAATTAAATGCAAAACTGTGGGTAACGGATCCACAAACATTTGTTAATTCAAGAGGTGTTCTCAAGGCAAAGAGCGAGATTTGCTTAAATTGTCAAAGTGCAAAGACGAATTTTGTCTGCACCGATATCTGCCGAGTTTTACAAATTGGAGGAACGCATCACCTTGAATTTGGTTTTGATCTTTGTTCTTTCGAAAATGTTCTGTAGACTTTTTTTATCTCAAACTTTTCTGCTATTACAGTTATAATTTGGATTTTAATCTCCATGTCCTTAACTTCAAGTACACTTGACCTTATCGAGCACATATTTGCTTTAAAGATTATTAAAGCAATAAAACATTAAAAAAATATAACCGATTTCAACCTATAACTAAAAAGCTAAAAATAATTATAACATAATACAACCCTAGCAAACAAGTTATCCAAAATATAGAGTGATCATTGGCAATGAAGTGTAGTTAGTAATTTTCTCCAATTAAGGATTCCTCATGTTACAAGATCCCGTCTGTGAAGACATCACCTATAAATGAAGATGAGTTTCAACATTATCGTCCTCTTTTTGTGCCTTTTTCATAGAAATTTCCAACGTCTTAGTAAGACTGTTGGGATTTGAATTTGATGCTTAACGTCGAGTTCGAATCAATCAAGTCCTTAGCTGGTGCTAATTATCGAGAAATCTATTGACAAAAATACTCCACTGTTCTAGACGTCATAGTTTTGGCCAAATATTGAATAGGTAGCATGTATGATAAATAAATCTCATAATAACATTAATTGAGGAATCTAATTACGTAGTAGAAGGTGTTCCATTTTCAAAAATTCAAATAAAATATGAATCACCCTATATATGTCTTGGAATTCCTGTCAAATTACTTTTAGTTTGCATCTCTCACTACCGCTCATCTTTCCCTGACGGCAAATCTTTAAAATATGTATCAGTATAGCCACAATCTTCCATCCACGCATTATTGAGCCACCCGATATATTGAAATATGCAATTGTGAATGTATTTTCGTTTAGGTGGCAACTGGTTTCCCATTCACTCACAATATTAGACAAGTTAATGAAACGATTTTAATATTTCGACTCTCATATTCGCACAAGGTTCTCCCGTAAATGGCAGCCCACTGGCAGCGCCGCAAGATAGAGACATAAGGAGCGAACCAATTTACGGTGGCATTTCAATGTTTAGAGTGTGGTTTTCTTATTCATTACGCTACGAAATTATTGGCTAAATAATCGTACCTAGGCGTTACTTTGGAATTCTTGAATAGCTGCTCGTTTTTCTTCGCGTTTCGGGATATGGATTACTTATCTTGTCGCCTCAAGCTCTTGTACGACACTCTTGACATGCTAACAACACATTTCAGATCGCTAATGCATGCTTTGTCGTGATAGTCGATCTCGACGGAAGAGTTGCAGCGAAAAAATCGTTCAGTTTTATGCAGTTTGTTTGGACTTGTTGGGCTGAGAGTGCTTTTATTTAATGCATGTAGTCTCTTTTGTGGCATTGAACAAATCACGCAGTTGATGTGAAAGAAAAATATGTATTGGTTGAACATATTATTACAAGTACGTGTAGGTAAATTAAATCAAGAATCACTTCACTGGATATTTGATTTTTTTATCTATATATACAACCAAAACTGAAAAGACCAAGCTCCTTTCTTATGAATGAATGATTGTCAAATTTTTCTTAATCCTGATTTGCAGATTATTTGACATAAATATTTCATGAAACAATTACTATAAATTTTGTATAGACAAAATCGTGTTTTTATCACAACGTTGAAAACATAAGATGTTATTGCAAAATTAATATGTCTTTAAAGTAATAATTTCTTTGATATGCTTCATATAATATACTGTGTGAGCGATAACTATAGTATTTTAGAATTAAATGAGTCACTCTGTATAAACCATTCGTTGTACAATTTTTATGTGACATTAAACAAATATACGATTGTTTTCTGTATACTCTGCAGAATATTAAACTGATTGCAAAAACTGTGTATATTAAAAAAGTTAATTTTGGTTAGTGATGGGTAACACTTCAGATTTTTTAGGGCTGACACTTCAACACACGCACGGCTCAGTGTGTCAGTACAGTGTTATGGCGCAATTGTGCCATATAACATAATACAAGGGCTGCCTTTTATATTTCGGGATTAGAGAACAAAAATAAATATTAATCATCGAAAATCGCTTTATTGTTTTTCAAAATATTCCCCATGAAGATCTATACACTTTTGCATGCGTTTGAACCAATTATCGAAGCACTTTTTCCATTCTGATTGAGGTATCTCCAAAACATGCATTCTGAACGCAGCAACCGCTTCTTCAGGTGTCGAAAAATGTTGACCTCTCAGTTTGTTTTTACGTACGGGAATAAAAAGAAGTCATTTAGTGACAAGTCAGGACTATACGGCGGAAGACTCATCGATGTTTTGAGTGGTCAAAAATGCAGTTGTTTGAGCCGATGAGTGAGAGCTCGCATTGTCGTGGTGAAGAGTGATCCATCTTCGGTGGCTGGTTTTCCTCATTTCTTGGAAGACAACTGGCGAACAAATGGTTGTGTACCACTCAGAATTTGTCTGTTCTGCGTTGTTTTAGTGGTACGGTTGCGACATGTCCAGTTTTTCCGAAAAAACAGGCGATTATTTGCTTTGAAGTGCCTCGTGCGCGAACAATTTTTGTTGGATTCGGCTCATCTTGAAACACCCATACAGTCGACTGCTGTTTACTTTCGGGCTCATTCGCGTAAATCCACGATTCATCATCTGTCATTATGTCATAAACGTGTTTTGAAGCACATCGATCGTATTTATTGAGCTTTTCTTTCGACCAATCGAGACGAGCCTTTTTTTGAACGATTGACAAATTGTGTGGGATCCAACGCGAACAAATTTTTTGACATTCAAATGTTTATGCAATATTTATGCTGGTCCCACTAATATGTATGGTTGACTCAATCTCACGATAGGTGACATGACGATTTTGCAATATCAGTTCGCGTACAGCATCAATGATTTCCAGAACAACAACTGTATTTGGACGACCTTCACGAAATTCGTCTTGGAGTGAACTACGACCCCGACTGAATTCACCATACCATCGATAAACAGTGGCCCTTGAGGGAGTTTCATCGCCAAAAATTAAATTAAGTTCATCCATGCACTCTTGCTGAATTAATTCACGTCGAAAGTTGAAAAAAATAATCGCACGAAAATGTTCACAATTTAATTCCATTTTTTGGCTGAGATGAATCCTTTAAGTTACTGTAAACAACACATAGCGCTCGTATGTCAAAACGTTCTGCGTACCTATAACCTCAAAAATGTCAAACTTTACGTTAAAGCTGTCAGTTGTCAGATTGCAACACTAGGATTGTCCAATCCCGAAATATAAAAGGCAGACCTCGTAGAAGAGTTGACAGTTAACGATTATTAAAACTCAGTTTTATTACTCTCATTTGTCTTTCAAGGCACAGTATAAGTTAACAAAATATATATATTCGCGTACAGTATTTTTAAGCTCTCACCCTGCCAAGTTTTGTACCTTATAAACAAACAAAACATCTACAATGAATTATATTCCGAATTACGAAAACTCTACTTTTAGACTACAGACTTCAAATATAGGCAACAACATTTACGCATACTCTAATTGTGGGTTGTCTTAAGCCTAACATTCAGTGAATCATTAATTTTATAGAAGACGAGTAATTTAAATTTAATCTTATTGGGTATATTTAATTTAAAGACAAAAGATTAGATCACAAATACAAGGTAAAAACATAATCGAACAAAAATTGTTAATATGAGTTTGACAATACCGAGACCGAGATGGTGCACTTTTTTGATACTCAATCTCGAGTCTTCCTTTCGGCTATCACATAGCACAGTACCATTTAGTAAGTTGCAGCGCACTTTATTCAACACACCCACTTATCGGTGTCTGTGACCCTTGCCGGCACAGGTGTCATATAACACATAAACTAGCGGGAGTTGATAGTTGGCGATTCCAAATAACTCAATTTCAATCGTCGTACCAGACACACTATATGACTACACATAACACAAGAAATAAATTATTTTTTACAATGTTTAATTTTTAAATGTATGAATAGGATGCATTATTTAATACTAAATAAAAAATATAACTAATTCAAACGGTGACGAGGAATAGCGGAGCCGGTGTAATTTTATATTTCGTTAATGCTTACACTCGATCTGAGGAGTCGGCACAAAGTGTGTCATTAAGTGTTATTGGGATCGTGTCAGCACCCTTGACACATGTGAAGGTGTTGACAAAAAGTGCGCATGACACAGTGTTACACATCACTAGTTTGGCATAGTTTTAAATTTTCTCCGTCAACTATCTGTTTATTGCATTTTTACCTTAACAAATATTTAGAGTTTAACTGCAAAATATTAATGAAATTATATGAGTAGTTTTTGAGATACAGTGTTTAACACGGGAATGTCTCATTTTTGTTATCAAATTTCTCATTATAGACGTGTTTTATTTCGTTTCATTGACTATAGTAAACACAAAAAAGGAGTATATGAGATGTATAACAACGTTCACGAGAATTGGTCACTAATAATAATTATTATTTTCTTGACTTGTGTACCATTAGCTTGCATTATTTTTATTTGAAAGAACATAACGAATTGTCGAAATACAATTTATAATATTATAGTGAATAGAAATCGATTTTTAAATATATAATTTGATATTAACTTCACTCCAACGCTACCTATGGAACCCCTATAGTCCAAACTAACTACATTTTGAAATTATAAACCATTTCAATATACAGGGTGAGTTTTTTTTGATGATCAGTATGAGGATCTCGGAAACTAGCGGAAATAGAGCAATGGTTAAATTGGGAAAGATTTGCAGTTTCACTGGCCCAATTTAATGACACTTTCGGATTTTTGTAAAAAGTCATGGCTTACTAGATATTTAGAAAAAACGAAATTCTGTCGATTTAGTCAAATCCCTATAGCTCCATTGCTTTTGATTTTATAAAAAAGTGTAAATATCAAAATTGAAGGGAATTGTATCCCGAATATGATTGTCCTCATTTGCGTGACAGCTCACGTTTTCGAGATATGACACAAACTTATCTTTTTTTAATGAAAACCATAGTTGGCAATGAACTCAAAAAATCGGACATTTTTAGAGCTTTTCAACGATATAATACTCGATATAGTTATTCATAAAAATAACGGAGTTATCGATGCTTTTCTCCCATATTTTCACTTTTAACGTAGTTAGCCATGAAAAAGATTGTTTTCACTTTGACGTTTTCTCATTTGAGAGTAATTCCAATAGTAGTGCTGAACTGACAGTCGATATTGACAGGTTTTCGTGATAAAATGGAATATTCTAACGAAGAAAAACTGAATATGGTGGAATGTTATATCATATGCCATAAAAATTCAGTTCGTGGAGCTGAGGAATACTTTCATAGACATTTTAACGTCGTCAACCTGCTCTATGTACATTTAAGAGGCTTCACGATAGTTTACGCAGATATGGATCTTTTATTAAACCACCAAAGGAACGTAATAAAATTATCGAAGCAGCACAAATAAATGTTCTGTCAATGGTAAATCAAAATCCATCTACATCAACTCGTGAGATTGCGGCAGAAACTGGCACATCTCAACGAACTGGAGTTAAAGTACTGAAAGCGCACAAGTTCCACCCGTACAAACTTTCAGTTTCTCAAACTTTGCATGCTGGTGACGAACATCGGCATATTTTTTATTTTGTGCATGGTTTAGAGACATGTGCCTTGACAATCCACAGTTTCCATTAAAGGTGTTATGGTCAGATGAAACTAGATTTACTAATTGCGGTATGTTCAGTAGACACAATGAGCATATCAGGGCTATGAAGAAAACCCTTTCCATGTATGGAACAAAGACGACCCCAGATAAAATTTTGGTTTTAATGGTTAGTGTGGTGCATCACAGGGTCTACTATTCTGGGGCCTTTTATCTATGACGAATCACTTGCATTTCTTGCAATACACTTTTCAAGACATGTTGCATAATTTGAATTTGGGAAAACTCGCTGTAGAAATTGACTGGTTCCAACATGATGGAGCATACCTGATCATAACTCGTTATTAGTAAGACAACACTTAGATAATATCTATCCAAACTCTTTGATAGGAAGAAATGGCCCACGCGAATGGCCACCCCGGTCTCCCGATTTGGCAGTTATAGACTTCTATTTATGGGGTGCGATAAAAGTCAAGGTATAAAAAAGAAAGTATGAGACAGTTGGTGACCTAAGGGAACCGTATTACAAGCAATTGTAGAAATTGACAGGCTGCCTGTGAGGAAAGCAGTAATGTCAATCTTAAAAAGATGCAAATTTGGTCTAAATAACAATGGTGGACTTTTCGAACATAAATTGTAACCATTATTATGTACTTTAATTTCTTAAGTTTTTAGTAGCTACTTATTTAGTTTTTTCGTTATATCTGATATACCTAATAGAAAAATCGTTCAATGTTTTTTGGAATAGTTATTATTAAATCAATCTATTTCATGGCTATGTACGTTAAAAGTGAAAATAAGAGAGAAAAGCATCCATAATTCCGTTATTTATATGAATAACTATATCGAGTATTATATCGTTGAAAAGTTCTAAAAATGTCGGATTTTTTGAAGTGATACCAACTATGGTTTCCATTCAAAAAAAGATAAGTTTGTACCATATCTCGGAAATGAGAGCTGTTACGCAAACGAGGGCAGAACAATCATTCCTTTCAATTTTGATATTTACACTTTTTTTATAAAATCAAAAACAAAGAAGCTAGAGGGATTTGACTAAATCGACAGAATTTCGTTTTTTCAAAATATCTAGTAAGCCATGACTTTTTACAAAAATCCGAAAGTGGCATTAAATTGTGCCAGTAAAACTGCAAATCTTTCCCAATTTAACCATTGCTCTATCTCTGCTATTTTCCGAGATCCTCATACCGATCATCAAAAAAAACTCACCCTGTATAAATTGGTTAATGTATTGTCTACCTTACCATCTAATGTATCATATAAACCTTTTTCAGGTTAAAACAGATACATATGGTGGGAATCAAGAGTTAAAATCAGTAACCAGTTAAAAAATCACTCTAAGACATGCACCAACGATTTTATATATACATCCATTAACAGAAAACAAAATAGGTATAAGATAGATGTATGAACTGATCACAGATTCGCCTAGTTCGCTAACTAAAAATTGCACAAATTATAACAAAATAATGAAATGAAAAATCTTGTACTTTATGCTTAGTATTTATAGCCACCCCAATAACAGTTAAAAGTCAAAATCCTTGTGTTTAAGATACGAAGTCCAGGGCAACACACATGCAAAACCAGAAGCTAATAAAATGTTTTTTTTGAAAAATTTTACTTCAGTTCTAGTAATTATTAATAGGACCATTAACATGGATAAAAAATGGTTACTACTGCAGCGTAAAGTTTTTGATATTTAAATTAGTAAAAGAAAGAAAATTATTTTTAGGTTTCCTATCAAACACTACTACTGTTAAACCCGATGAAATTAAAAACAACAAAAGTGACAAAAACCAAATACCCATGCAGGTTAATGGGTAAAATTAAAAAAAAACAATATGTTATTAAATTTATAACAGTGAACCATAATGAGAAGTTTAGTATGTAGTGCTTATATTATATGGATTTTATTCAGAAGTTCCGTTTGGCGAAGTATTATATAATGGCGACATTTGCATTTGGTCATGGGGCATTAAACAAGTCGTAAAGTTGACAATATTTGTACGATGAAATTAATAAATTTCATCACTTACTTAAATGGTAAAATACAATATTTTACTTCAGTGGAAATGCATATATTTAACTTATATGGAACAAACTATTTCAAATATTTTTCTTCTACAAAGAACAGTTTGAACGGCGTTAAAATAAGATATAAGGTAGATAGTTGTAGTTCAAACTGATCATAAAAAGACTGTTGCAATAGAAAGTCGAGTATGTAAGGCATGTTGTCACAAGGAATTGAAAAACTGATATTTGAACCAACTTAATACACCTAGGGACGTAAATGAACGTTATGAATAGAAATTAATGTAATGACAGTGATAAAAATTGCAAATCCCCTTGTGTCTTCTTCCAAATAGTTAGGAAGGTATTGACGACGCTATTGGGCAAAAATAGTTACCAAAAATACTGTATCGACTTTCGAGTCTTAAGAATTAATTTACTCATTGGAGAGGATTGTATTTTTAAGCAAGACTACATTATAGAGATCAGTGTCCTGACTTAAATTTTAGCGAACCTGATGTATAGCATGAGATATAATGCTACACTTCTTGCTATAACCTAGATTCCCCCACGTATTAATGCAGTTTTGAAGAATGGTGGCTTAACATTCCTTAAAAAACAATTTGGAACTATATTAGATTTATACCTAATCACATCGAAGATGTTATTCGGTCAAGAGAATGTCATAGAAATTATTTCAAATTAAATTAATTGTTAACTTATGTAACTGTTAATTAACTATACTCTATCAGCAATAAATAAGATAATTTTATTAACCATTAATTTGAAAATTTCAATTGTAAGAATTAATCAATGAGCACAGATTTTCTATTGTTGTGATCAAAAGATTCTGTTCAAAATACATTTCAAGTCATATTTGTGCAGTGGGCCGATTTCTATGCACATAAGTTATTGAAGATCCCGCCGTAAGATTTCTGCAGTCATATTTTACTTAAATGAAACGCAGATTTAACAAATAATTGTTAACAGAGGAATACTAAACTTAGTGTGACTCTTTCGATGTTATTTCCATTTATGTGTATCCCATTGTTTGCAATGTTGTTCCTAATTACCATAATACCCAATTATTTTTTGAGTCTAAATTAATTTTTAAGCCTAAATTCCTACCAGTTAGTAGTTTCATTTAATAGGATCTGGAGATCGCCTGCATTATCTGTTATTATTGCGGTGTCATCTGCTTACCGGATGTTGTCGATGGGAATTCCGTTTACTTAAAGCTAATTATGTTGCTTCGATACATACTATTTCTACATATTGTGACGAGTATTCATCCGATAATTTGTGGAAGCGGCATTAATCCGATATTTCGACGAATTCGAAATGTTGTTCGCCTGGCGCATCGAGGTTGGCGGCTTACATTGGTGAAGTTCTCGAAGAATCTGGTCTATGAAGGAACTCTCCCGGCGGCTTTTTGACGTTCTGGAGAAATCTCAGAAGTAATATAAAAATACGGAGAGCCGACGGAGGCATTCATTCAGATTTCGATTGTCGTAAAGATAAATTGTAAATAGTTCTGTGATTTTAAATTAAATTAGTGGAAATAAATTACAGTGAATTCGACTGTATTTATAAATAAATCCAAGAACTGAACAGAACCCGAAGTGTAAATAAAAACAATACAGTATGAATTAACGAGCACCGGAGATAAAGTGCATCCTTGTTTGACGCCGTTTTATATTTCACACTTTTGTGTTGTTCTCGAGTTGTTTAGTCGAATCTATGCCTTTTGGTTCCAGTATAGGTTACATATAAGTAGTATGTGTTTCCATCCAGTCTTATATCGTTGAGATACGATACGTGGAGTTGATGTTTGACATTGTCAACTGTTGTTTCATTGTCGATAGAGCATATAAAGAAAAGAGCTTTAGGAAATGTGGCTATAGTTTTTACAGCTTTTTGCATTAGTTCTTTACGGTATTGTGATGAAACTAGAGCAAAGCCAATCTTTAGGGAAATATCTAGTGTCAATGAGGTTGTTAAAAAGTTTTGTTATCTTTTTATTTTTCGATCACTGATTTGGTGGAATGTGTCTTCGTATATATAATCACGTCTTGGAGTTTAGTTGTTTTTCAAAGCGTATTGTATCCTCTAGTATGTAGGTATGTAGTAATGCTTATTTAACCGACTTCCAAAATGGAGGAGGTTATCAATTCGCCTGCAACTTTATTTTATGTATGACGAGCGATTATTCAAAAACGTCTTGGGCCATTTTGATGATATAAACTGCATTATATTAAGGGAAATTACAGATAGGTCCCATATAATACTCTATAACATGAGATTTACGGTTTTCCAAAAAAGCAGAAAAAAAAGTAAATAAGGGACTAGATTTCAGTGAATTTTAATGAATCTTCACTGATTTGATTTCGGACATTTTTCTATAACGTCATTTTTCTGAAAATTGGAAAAATATATGCAAAATAACTGTAAACATCATGTTAAATTTCAAATTTACATCATTAATATCTAGTTTAAATGTCAAGATATGATATGATATGAAAGTATATCCTACAGGGTGGTTGTACCTGTTATTATTTTGATTCGTTTGAAGTAAGTTTCTTTTAAAGACGAAGTTAAGTTAGGGGACTTATAGTCGTGAAATGGTAAAAAATATTCCGTTAGTTTATCGAAATGAAAATTTGTTTTATTGACGACATCTTCTATATTAGGTGGTACATAAGCAGTTGTATACTCTTGGGTGGTACATAAATAGTTGCGTATACAAGGTGGTTGAAATAAGTGTGGAGCAAAACTATAGTTATACAGAGTGGATATTTGCTTTATAGGACGGAGAATAATTTCAGTTATATAAAGGGCTTTAAAAATTGTCAGAAGTAGTTGAATATACATGATGGTTGAAATATTAGGTGGAGTAGAATTACTGTTATACAGGGTGGTTTAAAAAAGTTATATAGTTTGGCACATAAGGAGTTGCTTATACAAGGTGTTAAAAGTAAGGATGAGATATTATTATAGTTATTCAGGGTGTATTAAAAATTTGTTATATAAGCATAAGCAGTCAGGGTATTTGAATTATAGGACGTAGGGCGGGATATGATTAGAGACATGTGTTCAAAAAATTTAAGATGCAGTTGCATATAACGGGTGGTTAAAATAAATGGTAGAGTAAAATTATAGTGATACAATCTGGTTCAAAAATTTGAATTTTGTTTTATACGGTAGACCATGAGCAGTTTCATAAATGGAATACTAGACATATGGTATACACGAACAATTTAAATAACAGAAAAATAGAAAGAATCAATAGTGCGGAGAGGATTTATACTTATACAGGGTGGTTTTAAAGATATCAGGACCTTTGTAATATTGTGTTGAATTATAGTTGTACAGGGTGATTCAGAAAATAATAGACCAATTCACAGAAGCATATATTGTGGATTCAATATAAAGTAAATTAGAGTTACATTTATAGTGGTTCAAATAATAAAACAAATAAAAGAGTTAAAATAAATTTGGAAAATATAGACAAAGAATAAAATTTAGAGAGGGAGGAAGAGAGAGGGAGAAAAAGAGAGAGAGATAGGAATACGCTAAAATTTTCAATAAAATTGTACCTTAATTCAGATAAAATAGTAAATATGTCTTAAAATAGTGATTGATTGCACACAGTTTTGAAAATAAATAATTTCGTATATGATTCATTAAATCACATTTGGAATGAAATCATTAAATGATAGAATAAGTTAAGAAAATTACTATAAAAAATTGATTAAAAATACTTGGGCCCATACTTTGATGGTTGCCTAACATTATTTTTTTCATTTAATTAACAATCATCTGTTAAATTGCTTTTCATTAAAAAACATATGACAGTAAAAATCGTACGTTGGTGTTTTAGACTAAGTGTATTTGATGCATTTTTAGTTCAATGCAAATTATATTCTACTTCTTATATCAATAAGATCACTCGATAAAAACACAAAATGTTAGTACGATAACGAAATGAATTCGTAGACGGTGTTTAATTATCGCATACCAATCGTGACAATAAAATTACCACTAATTAGCACTCTCAGCGTAATAATAGGCTTTTGAATAGGCACGAGTAAAACCAAAATGACAAACTCACCGAGTACAAACTCGACCAGCCATAACAGTAATACTCATTAACATATGAACAAATAGTATTGGCACAATAGATTCTAATTTAAATAATTTCGTGTAGGTTGATTTCTATTTTTTCTACGTCGTGACATCTCTTTTTGTCTTCGGTGACACTTTTTTTAGGGGAACGGTGCAGCTATTGTAATGAATTCTTCTTGTTTTATTCCCACCTGTATGCATTTCAAACAATGTTGTTGTGCCAATTGAGGCTGAGAAGAAATTATTCATTTGTTGTACTCGGTCAATTAAAGGTAATAGATTTATTGAATAATTCATTTAATGGGTGCTTAAAACACGCACTCGGGGGAATTAGCATGAAGGAGCACGCTAATAGAGCAATACGGTTGTGTCTTTTCTGTACATGTGGCTAACAAGTGAACGACTCTTCACAATGTTTGATTGTTTTAATTGTCATGATAGTTTTGTGTAACTTTTGTACAGCAAAACAGAAACTAGGTGTTTCGAAAGTTAAAAGGTTAATAAATATTTTTTGAAACTAATACTGAGAGTAGAAAACAATTAACACAATAAAAATTTTTGAAGCTCGGGCTAAGTTCTTTAAGGTTTCTAACTCTAAATAATTAGTCAAGTATCAGTTCTAGGAGTTTGTTATGATATTTTATTATATAATGGTTTACCCAAATCCTTAAACTATATATTTTATATTTTCTAGTTTTATTGTTGTTTAATCACAAAATTCGCCTTATGTTATCCTGCATTCTTTTTCTAAAGTTTCGAAGATTACAACTATCCTTAATTTGTATTTACGAAACAAGTCCTTTCCCAGCATTTGGAAGAAGGGGAGAGTATGTACAGTGCATCCCATTTTGGTTGAGATTGCCAGGTTACTCGGTTGTTATTGAAGCTAGAGTCTTGCGGTTTTCACATACCTACTTTTTTGTGAAACTCGTGCCTTGTGGTACACCAGATGTTACAGTAAATTCATCAGACTTATGGCCATTGAATGCTACGTACTGAATTTTATTAGAAAGATATGATCTTATAAGTTGAACAGTGTCCTTCGCGAAGCCAAAATTATGTAATCTCTTAAGCAATAGTTGATGGTCTATTCTGTCAAAGGTTTTGTAGAAATCGGTATAGATGACGTCCACTTGACCACTGGAGTCCAACTTTTTTCGTAACAGTTGACCTTTTGTTAACAAAACCATGCTTATAGTGCGAAATAGTTGCTTGAATGCTAGTATATATCTAAGCATGGATAATATTTTCACAGATCCTTGCGAAGTTGGACAACAGAGATAATTCTTAAGTATTGTACAGTGCATCCCATTTTGGTTGAGATTGCCAGGTTACTCGGTTGTTATTGAAGATAGAGTCTTGCGGTTTTCACATACCTGTTCTACTTTTTTGTGAAACTCAGGATGGCAATATCAGATTTTGCATAAGTGTTTCCATTTATAAGATACAGGGCGATTTTGATAATTTATACTTTTTGGACCCCTTCTATATCTACGAAGTTATTAGGAATACTCTTGCGCTAAGAACTACGTCTAATAGAAAATTTGCATAGAATCCAGTGGAGTACTCAATTTTTTTATCCGAGTATGGTTTTGAAGATACTACACAACATTATATATTTTTAAATGGAACACCCTGTATTTTATTATTTCATTGAATTCGTTATTTTTTCCCTTTAAAATAATGATAATATAATACACATGGTATTATTAGAAATGCTAAAAAACACTAAAAAGATGAGTTTTTTGCTAGTAGGCCATGTATTTTCCATTTAAAAGGAGAATCAAACAAATAATTCCATTTGAGATTTTTATAGCAGTTTATCAGCAAAGAAAAATAATGTTAACAATAATTCAATAACATGAAACAGGAAATTTAGGTACCTACAAGCAACTAATAAATAGTTATACATCGTTCATTATGTATAACAACAGAACAAGTATTACAAATCAAATATCTATCTTAAAATTAATTTTGAACATTATTTATTACCTTATTGATTTAACTGTTCAAATTGTTGTCATTTTCCTAACACATAATTAGCAAACCTTTCCATCTCGCATGAATCCATTTTAAATTTATTATAGAATATTTGTTTGATTCTCCTTTTAATGGAAAATACATGGCCTACTATCAAAACATTCATCTTTAAGTGTTTTGGCATTTCTAATATCCATGTGTATTATATTATCATTATTTTAAAGGAAAAATAACGAATTCAATGAAATATAAAATACAGGTGTTCCGTTTAAAAATATATAATGTTGTGTAGTATCTTCAAAACTACGCGGAAAAAAAATTGAGTACTCCACTGAATTCTATGCAAAATTTTCTATTAGACGTAGTTCTTAGCGCAAGATATTTCTAATAACTTCGTAGTATAGAAGGGGTCCAAAAAGTATAAATTATCAAAATCGCCCTGTATCTTATAATGGAAACACTTATGCAAAATCTGATATGGCCATCCTGAGTTTCACAAAAAGTAGAACAGGTATGTGAAAACCGCAAGACTCTATCTTCAATAACAACCGAGTAACTGGCAATCTCAACCAAATGGGATGCACTGTACATACTTAAGATTAACTCTGTTGTCCAACTTCGCAGGATCTGTGAAAATATTATTATCCATGCTCAGATATATACTAGCATTCAAGCAACTATTTCGCCCTATAAGCATGGTTTTGTTAACAAAATGTCAACTGTTACGAAAAAAAGTTGGACTCCATGGTCAAGTGGACGTCATCTTACCGGTTTTCTACAAACCTTTGACAGAATAGACCATCAACTATTGCTTAAGAGATTACATAATTTTGGCTTCGCAAAGGACACTGTTCAACTTATAAGATCATATCTTTCTAATAAAATTCAGTACGTAGCATTCAATGGCCATAAGTCTGATGAATTTACTGTAACATCTGGTGTACCACAAGGCTGCATTCTTGGACCTTGGACCTGATTTGCTGGATTGTAGACGCATTTGCTTCGCAGATCATTTGAATATATACTCGTCAGTGAACAGCGTTGCTGACTGTGAGGAGCTGCAGAACCAACTTTGTTTTATTGAAAAATGATGCTTTAGTAATTATCTTGCCCTCAATGTACAGAAATGCAAAAGTTGTTCGAATTACAACATCGACTATCAAATCCAACTATTGAATATGCAGTTTTAACTTAGAAATATGGAATATTTCTCAAGGACCTTGGAGTAGTGTTCGACTCAACTTTGTCTATCAGACACCATATATCAATCAAGGTTTCGGAATCCAACAAGTAATACAGTTTCTTAATTCGTACTGTAGACAATTCACAAACATCAATGGTTTAAAAATACTGTAATATGCGTACCTAAATTAGAGTATGCGAGTGTGGTCCAATCTACAAAAAGCACAGGCTATCTATGGAGAGAGCCCAAAGAAGATTTCAAAAATTTCTTATTTTTAAAATGTATGGCTCTTAACAAATAAGTGGAATTGGTACTAATGATTTATGTACGAGGACGAGTATGACATAGTAGAAGTATAAAGTTAGTGATGGACAGATCGACTGTTCTGATATCTTAAGTATGCTCAATTTTAATGTACCTAGAAGCTGTACTAGAGCTGTACCTTCAAATATAACAGAGCTGGAACAAACATACTGGTGAGTTCACCAATATACAAAGCATGCTATAATTTTAATGTACTATGCTCTACAAGTGGTACTTTCGCCTGTACTCTCAGTCAACTTGGGAAAGATTCATGTTTTTATTCTTAATTTTACTTTTTAATTTTTACAGTTTTTATTCTATAATTTTTATTTTTACTTTTTTATATGTTTTTATTCTTTGTTCTCTTTATTTTCTTTCTTCAATTACCTTAGTTTTTCAATAACTATTCAATAACTTTAGGTATAAATTAAATTGTATATTATTCTGTAAATGGGCAGCTGTTGAATAATAAAGCTAGTATTTATTTATTTATTTAAGAACAGTAGGTAGACAGTCAGTCGATTTCCTTAATATGTTATAAACTATGTGTTTTAAAACCATAAAAATATAGACTTTTATATATCACCACAAGTCTATTTAGTTGATCTGCTACATGATAGCTTCATTTTATTAAAATATTTGTTAAATTTTCTAAATTGCTTCCCATTATTACAATTAATATTTTTCGTATAGATTTTCCAATGATTATTTATTCTAATTTTATGTTCAGCAGTTTTGGGAAGAAAAGGAATGGAAACGGGTTAAACTTTAAAAAAATCCTTATTTGAAAGAAATTATTATAAAAAATTGAAGAATATATATTTGTATTTTTCATGATTTCATATATTTACAAAATGCAAGGAAATAATTTAATATTTTATCCCCAAAATTGTATTAGGAAATTGTTTTATTTTTTCATTAAACTTTGAGTGAGGTACCGTATTCCAATTTTTTCTCGTAGATAAAGTCGGATGATTTTTATATTTTCGTTAATATCTTTAATGCAGGTATTTTTAAATATTAAAAAAACACATTTTTATTATTGAGTCATTTAGTACACTATATGAGCTTGACTAAGTTTTCTATTTTTTTTTCTATGTAATTTTCTAATTTGGTCCCCAAAATTAATAATAGGATTTTCGCTTTACATGTAAAATATGAGTGACCACTTTTTTTCAAAATGTTACGAACAGTATTCACACAGGGGAATAATGGGTCGATGTTTCTTTATATATATAATATTCCCCATAAAAAGGCCATTTATTTGATATATTACATGAAAAATAAATAAATTTCGTATTTTTCATTTAGTTTTACATTTGTCCCCCACAATAGATACTATGATATTCGCTTTATCTTTTCTATAAAGTATGAGTAACACTCTATATGCTTTATTTTTTCAAAATTTTGGGTTCAGTATGTACGGAGATAAAGAATGGTGGATTTTTGTATATTTTCATATTTTTGACTAATTTATTTAAAATATAAAAAATATATTACACATAACGAGTCATTAGACATATTACACGATGTGCTTGCAGCAATTATAATTGTTTATTTTTCTTTTAGTTTTATAATTTGCTCCACAAATTTATACTAAGACTTTACCTTGATTTTTTCTGAAAACTTTTGCTGAGGTCTAACGTTTCTAGTTTCTTTAAAGGCTTTTGGTTCAACAGTTTTGGGGATAAAAGGAAAATGGTCGATTTTTGTAAAATTTTTCCAAGAAAGTACTACCTACCCCAAAATCAGATTTGGTTCATTTACGCTTTATCAGGGTATCTAGTTGTGTACTGGTACTAAATTTCGACTCTTTCGTTCAGTAGTTTCGGAAAAATTAGGTTGTTCATTGAATGTATACAACACTAAGATAATCTTTAAACAAACAACTGATTCTGTTGTATTATGGTTTTGTTAATAATTTTGGTTTTTTAGTTCTTTCTTGAAGTAGGTTAAAATCTATTTAAGACCTTCAAGCAAGAAAAAGACATTTGAGAAACCTGGTACGATTGGGTTCAAATATTGTGATTGCTCATTTGGGTTTTCTCTCACTAAAAAAATAATAGAAAATGAAGTTGTAGTAAGGGCAATTTGCGGAAATAGCCCGGGACGCTATTTGCCTTCTTATGGAACAACTGTTTCACAGGATTAAGGATCTGAGACTAAACCATGGAATCAAAAGCTTCGTACGAAATGTACTTCCCGTCTCGCGGTATCTCCATGCCTCTCTATTCCTTTGTATGTGTCATTCTTAGTAATGTATATAAATAATATATATTCTATAATATTATATATATATATATATATAATATATATATATATATATATATATATTTTGTAATTTAGTTCCAAATTTTAATATAAGTGCAAAGAAACATATGACGTGTAAGGCAATATTTAATTAAATTGAGAAACATACCTCGAAGTTGATTGATCTCACAACGTTTCAATAGCTTTGGATGTGCTATCGTCATCAGGTGAATGATGGAAACTTAGATTATCCTCATATTTTATACCCTTAACCGGTCATGCTCATTGGGTGGCTCAGCAGCAGTGGCTTGAGAAAAGTGTCCAAACGGTTTTAATTTTGACACTGGGCTCGCTGATTATACTCTCATTAGGGATTATGTATAGCGTCTCGATGAATTTTCTCTTATACCAGTCCTCCTCCTCTTGTGAACTACCCTTGTCTGGTCCCAATTGATGTTATGGTGCTAATCTAGACTCTCCCCAATGTAGAGATTGCCACATTCACAGGGTATGCTGTATATACAGTTTTTTGGTACTGCAGGATTATCCGGCTTCGATTTTGTGATCATGCTCTTCAAGGTGTTGTTGCTCTTGAAAACCATTTTGATTCACTGATACATTGGGAAGACTATGTGTCCACTGGAGACAAGAGTTAAGGAGCACCACATAGCTACTCAAAGTGGAGACTTAACAAAGTCTGGATTTGCTAATCACGCATGGACCGAGCACCATAACATCAACTGCGACCAGGCAAGGGCAGTTCACAAGGTATACAGAAATGAGAATATAATCTGTGAGCCCAGCGTCCAAATTAAAAACGTTTGGAGACCTCTTCTCGAGGAACGAGTTACATTGTCTACCGGCTTCAGAATAACATTGAAAAATATACCTTGGTTGAAAAAAAGACAAAACCGGTTAACATCATAATATTTTTTAAAATTTAGCAACTAACATCATAACCTTTTTCTATAGCAACGCCGTTCTGGTCTCTCTTGAACTTGTTATTTAATGCTTTCAGCTGGACACTTTTTCACTTTAATCCCCATATAAGTTTGTCATCATTGTCTCTACCATCCATAAAATGCCTTTTTGGTGGTATTTTGATGTTTGTCAAGTTACTAATTTAAACAGTGCACAAATGCCATAGTAAGACCAAAGAGAGAGAGAGAGGGGGGGGGGCAAGAGGCTATCTTACTCGGTTGGGAGCTGCTTCCGACGAAATACGATCAGCGTATTGTTCATTGGCTGCTTCCACCAACCAAGTGAAATAGCGTCTTACTGCCTCTATTGCCCTCTCTTTCTGGCTTTGCCACGATTGTGTGCATTGCAGACTATCTCCAGGAAGGTACATGCTCCAAGACTAGCCCCTCCTCCCCCGAAATTTTGGAATTTTTGGTCTCAAGATTTAATTTTAACCAATTAATCATGTTTATCATAGTATAAATTTATAGATACGGAAAATACTTAAACAAAAATACATTTTGCAGTCTACTGAGCGCGTTAGCAATCAAGCAAATTATCCAACCTCCTCCCCCCGAAAACCACCCGACAAAAATTCCTGGCTACGGCCTTGCTCTAAGATTTTAAAATATTGTAAATCTGTACCGCAGAAGCAAACTATGTTAGTTTAAAATTGCCAAATATTAGTTTAAATATGTTAAGTTACTTAACTTTTCATGCTAATTCCATTGCTTTTTTCCATTTTGCGATATCTGTAGAACAACGAAAATAGCTTGTTTTAAATCAAATTAAGTCCGAAGTCGGCCCTGAGCGAAACGAGGTTAAGTCACATGATCGCCGTTTGTGTCTGGATATTTTAGTTATTTTCCTATCTATGAGTCTCATTACTCGCGGGGAAGATCACAAAAAAGTTTCTTGGAAATCATTTAAACATCGCCGAGATGTATTCACTCTATAAAGAGCGTTGCGAGGTGTCAGGAGTCCCGCCACTCAATATTACTAAAGAATGCCTTTATAGTGGGATTTTCAACTATGAGTTCAATTATGGGTTTAAAAAAACAGATTATGACACTCGTGATACTTGCGATATATTATCATTAAAATTGCAAGAGGCTGAAATGCCGGAACTTAGATCCTCAAAGATTATGATGATCATTTGCAACATGCAGGAAATAGATATAAAATAAAAGATGAAGAAAAGAAAGACTCACGAGAAAACAACACAGAAAAAATAGACATGATAGATTTACAAAAGTGTTTACCAACCCCAGCTTCTATAGTCCAAAGTTTTTGACGTACAATTTAATGACACATGGGGTGAACAGATTTCTGGACGAGAAGGGAATGAAATGGCATCCTGTGTGTGAAGATCATGTGAAGATTATGAAATTTCTGAGAACGTAAATGAATTAACCATAAGGTCAGATAATTGCCCATCCCAAAACAGAAACACACAGATGATTATGTGCTAGTTTTTTCTCCTTGAAAAGAATAGAAACCTTAATGTTCTTAAGCATAAAGTTCTAGCAAAAGGCCACACCCACATGGATGCCGATGGCGACCATTCATTACTTGAAAGGAAACGAAAAAAAAAATTCCTCAGTTGAAAATAATTAAGCCATGGGATTGACAGGAGCTTGTCAGATTAGTTGGTGTAAAAAAGTATTTTCATGTGACAGGGATGGACACCAAAAACATTTTGGATTTTAAAAGCTTATGCGAAGAAAGTCAATACACCTTTTGTCATACGCAAGAAAACTGATTCTGGGGAAAATTTTCTTATTTCACAAGTTGAAAACTTTCAAGTAAGACGAGATGCACCAGGAATTTAAAATTCAGACATTATTTTTCACGTCATGACTTAAACCGGAAATAAACATTCCATTATATTATATTTTATTTTAGAATGTACCTGAATCTTAGCCACAAAAAAAAATGTCAACCAAAAAATTTGAGCATTTACAAAAACTGTTGAAATGAATACCCCAATAGTTCTATTCCTTTTACGCAGATATCCCGCACGGTGATGGAACAGACGTAGAACTCGATTAACATAGAGCTATTAGCTTTTATATAGGAAATACATAGTTTGTTGTGCTTAACCAATTTTATGCAAAAGACTGATAGGTTAGTTGAAATAAACTTCTTGGGCTTAATAGATTCATTTTAAGATACACTTAACCAACAGGCCATCAGAATTCTCAAAGGCTGTGGTGAAATCCATGTCTATCTAAAAAATAAAATGTCAATTACATTCGTATATTTGCATTTGCAATTAGATCATACCAAACGAAAACCTGATGGGTATTTATAAAATGGCCATTTTTCTAAAATATCGGTCGTAGATTTTAAGGTTTTAAGATCATTAAAACGATACTGTTTGCAAGCTTTCCAGGCGCTGCCAAACAATTCTGACGAAAGGTTGTCAAATTTTAGAGATCTATAAATATCTTCAGCGTCTTCTTCAGGCACTAAATTAAAAGCATAAAAACAATATGCCTAAAATTGGATTTGCATTTATGGGTATCTTGAAAATTGTACAAGAGATAGGGCAACATTTAAATAGAGAATGTTTTGGGCAATTTAGTTAGTAATTGAATGGTGCTTACCGTACGATTTTAAAAGTTTCTGTTTTCAGATATTTAGAGAAAAATGAAACAATGTTTGTTTCAAAAAGACCGCTTGTTTCTTATTTATGATAAGTTTCTTATTTCTTATAAATTTTATTTGAGCAACTTTTTTCTTATAAAACGCCTATGTAGTTAGATTTTATTATTATTATTCCAAAACCAATGATGCATCACATTTGTTCAAAAATTATATTATTATGCTACTTTTCATTTCAACTCAATGTATTAGGGCGGGGGAAAATGGATTTTTAAAAGGAAATGAAGAGAAATTGCCTAAACTTTTACCTATTTAACCGTTACCCTATATTTTACAATTTCGAAGATACCCGTGCATGTAAGCCCAATTTGAGACACACTGTATATAAATTAGTGATATGAGAATGTATTTATACTTATTCAATAGATCAGCTACTGTAACTATTGACTATTGTGTTATAAATACTTGCATAACTTGTATACTTTTTATCAAAGAAGTAATAAAAACTTACATGGGTATTTATTCTGTCAATATTTTCTTTTTTGGTTTATAGTTTATGTTGGACCACTGCAGTTTTAAATATAGATTTACGGTTGCATCATTTGTTGTATAATTTCCCTCTTTTGCTGGTTCTATAAAATTCCTGGAAGCAAAATTAGAAAAAATACGAATAATAATAAGAATACGACATGTGATAATTTTGATGATATACCAATTTTTCAGTCGAGAATCTTTCCAAATTTTCCTTTTCTATGCGATAACTGGTGGCTAAAGTCATTTGAATACCTTTTTCTTCAAAGGCCTGAGCTATAGCTCAAAACATTTCAGATAATTGTGTAGGTACCTACAATAAATTACTATATGTATAATTAGCATGAGTAGATAATAAGTATACTGTTATAATACTTACCAAATTCACAAATCAAAAACACCCTGTCGTAGTAAGACACCAAATCTGATGTAATATTCAATTAAAATTAAAAATAAAGAATTTACAACCCACTTGCCTTGGCTATCTTCAACCACCTGATAAATCCGCAAGGCGCAAGAGCCCAAAAAACACCCCGAAGGAAGCCACGCGGTGTATATCGGCTTAGGTCGGCTATGAAACGTTTATTCCGGCAACGTATACATTTATTGGCACGACAAATGCTATCATCAAAATAACATTTGCTAAATTCTGGTAATTTACGTGTTTATTCCCTACTGAATTTGTACATTCATATTATGAATTTCTTTATTAATTTTACTCATTCTCCAATGAATAGATTCATTATTATTCTGAATTTTTAATAAAATATTTTGTTGTAAGAATGAATTCTTACATTATTTTTTAATAAATGGGATTTATAATACTAATAACTATGGTCATAAATGGATCCAAAAAGCAGAAACAATTTTCATAATATTAATAAAAATTAATTGAGACAATGAATTTTATGTCAATAAATGAAGTTTATTAATATTATGAACAGAATTATTTTGAGTGTACAACTGGCAATGGTATTCTACATTATTTGGTAAATGTTTTATTTTTAAGAATAATAAATATGTCCCTTTGTTTGGACTTAACATGGCTTAGCTTTATTTATTGTAACCCAGTCAGGGACTTAAGTTAAGTCCTGTAAAATATTTTTTTAAGAAGCAAACTATGAGCAGTCACTTAGAAAAAAAAACTTAATTATATAAAAAAATCTTCCACAATTTATTAGGTAACCAAATAAGATACTCTTATGAACAATAGGTTTAAAAATAACTGAGTAACTTTGAATTATCTGCAATACACATCTTTAAAGTCGTTTTTTTCAAAACTATGTTTAGTGATATAGTTTGCTTCTATGCTACAGAAATAGAAATTGGAATGGTTATTAAAACGGAAAGCAAATTTGTGTTGTTTTTGTGTTCTGTCGCTCTAATAAAGACCCTCCATCTTAGTTTTTCTTCAGTATCTATAATGTACTGAATTGGACAATTTTATTTTATGAATCAATATTGAATTTTTCAGATAGTATCTCTAACTAACAATACAGAATACTCGATACAGAAAAAGGGAGATACCGTCAAATGCTTGTACTATATTTTACTGCTTATTTCAGACTTCAAATACCGTTTATTTATCGAAACAACCTTTTAGGTATCATAAACTCTCGAATGACTTCACATAATGGTTACCAGTTTCTTTCGAAAACACCTACTCAGACAATATTCTCGCAATAAAGGCGAAAAATAAAAATAGATAATGGTGACCTAACTCACCTAGTAAGTAGACATTTTTCTTTTCTATTAGGTGCCATCCACAATCACCATTCGTTCATTATATTCGCGACCTTCGGATGCAGTTCGGCTTCCATGTGCGTGACGTGTTTATTATTCATAATGTGAAACGTTTCGTCCTGAAACTCCCCGCAATGTCACCAAATACGTGATGGACACTCCTTACATACTTGGATTAACTTGAACGATCGAAATGTATCCGTCTGTGTATTTAAGTACGTACGGCGATTGGTACGTACCCGCGATGCGAGTCGTCCGATTGGGAACTCATGAATTCGTACATATTGCGATCACGAATCCGTGGAAGGCTAGATGTGGAATTTCTGATTTTTTTTCCTGTAGGTGTTACGGTTAGCAGTAGCTGAAAAACCCATTCTGTTTACATAATAATATTTGCAAGGATCGATGTAATTGTTTGTGTCAGATTTTCCATGTTTTGTGGTTGGGAAAGAAATTTCTTCTCAACGACTTTTCGAATTCGCTGAACGGTCAAATGTACGTAACAATTATCATTGAAAATTCCATTGCCTAATTTTTGTTAATGACACAGGAAAACTTTATTGAGTATATGGTCAATAACATATTCTATTTCCTGTATTAAAGAATTTGTATGGTACTGTTTTTAATGATACTAGTGGTCGCCCAGTGGTCGAAATTCGACCTTATTTCATGAAATACACTTTTGTATGTTTCAATAGAATAATCACACATGAAAACGTTAAAAGGTTTTTTCCCAAAATTATGAGCATACAGACAACCAAACATATGAAAAAAAAAACAGCAGAATGATTTGTTAAATTTTATGAACGCAAGCGAAATTTGGGAGCAAAAAAAGGCATTATTTACCTTCCGTTCATAACATTATAGACCGTCAGCTGGTGACAGATTTTGGTCGCATGTGACCAAAAGGTTGGAGTAAGGACGTGGTCCTGTAAAGAAACGTAACAATATGGCCACGATTTTCTAGCTCCTGCCCAGCGGAAGAATGAAAGTTGATATCGAAAGTAGTCCACAAGAAAATTGGCTTAATATTTGTGAATGGTCAAGAAAGATTAAGGAACCGAAAATATTGCGAAAACTTGGACGATTCGCGTCCTCAACATAAGATGCTTGTTTATAGAGGGCGCCACCGCAGTACCTTTCGAATAAATTTAAATAAAGGCCAAAGGGGTTAGTGCCTATTATGTTATTAATACGAGTATATAAGATATAGGTGACTAGTTTTATTTTTCACTGCCTTTAACTATTTCAGGTACAGGAAAAAATGTGTAAAAATTAACAACTTGAGTTTATTTCGTTTTAGTAAGTGTGTTCAAATGTACATTTGTATATAAATCATAGATAAATAACTCAAAACAACATTTATTGGGTGTTCATGTTGTGACCAACCATACTTTAATATCACCTTTGAGAATAAGATATTTTTAGTACACTTTTAAACGTGATAAGAATTTTTAGCATGAAAAGGTTCAAAATAGACTTTGGTTTCTCCCAAGCATAATGGCACTTGGCACACATTACATTGCCAGTTTGTACGAATATCCTTTGGAGCTACTATAAGCACATCGGTAACAAGAATATTAAAGGCTTCATAGGGAGTTAAGTTTGAACGATTTTCAATAATCTTTGGTAGACCGAAATCTGCAGTAAATATGTCAGGTTTCTTAATATTAGAAATATATTTATCCCAGGTTGTTCTCAAATTTATTTGCAAATTGTCTGCTATAGCAAATAGTGGCACTGTATCTTCTACATCCCATTCGCCTGAACACGAAAGCTCGTCTTCATAATCAGACAACATAATTTCGCCAACGTCAGGATTATCATACATAGCAGGACCTTCACTATCTTTGTCTGAGTCCCGATCAGAAGGAAATGAATCACAATTATTCTCGATCATATCTATTTCAGCATACAATTCATCTTCTGCCATGCCTATCAAATTCAAACCGAGTGTTTCACTTCGGCCGTTCATGTTTGAAACAGCACGGTGGTACAACTTTTAAACACTTAAAAAAAAGTACAACTCAGGTTTAAAAATTCAAGTTCATTGAAAATATATATTGGCCTACCTTTCTTGTTTGTTATTATTCAAAATTTACGCAATATCAACACTTATAAATACGAAATAATAGTACTATTTTGAAAACAAAAAGTATATTTTTATAAGAAACTATGATGAGGAGAAATCGGAGAAGTAGATGTAATGACCACTCATATTGACAAATCTGATGAAACAAAAAGAAATTTTTTTTTTATCAAATATCGGTACTCAAAATAATTTTGTCAAATGAGTGACTCCCCAAATGTTTGGCTGGAACCGCTCCTAGTAATATCTTCGACCTAATAATTTGAAGATTGTTCTTTTGCAACTTAAAAGTTTCCGTCGTTTGCGGTTTCAATTGAGTTCATGAATATTAAAAAAAAACAGATGACCAACAACACTATGAGAACCTTAATACATTCGCTATTGTCCGCTGACTTTCTTACACAACACCGTCGGGAAGATTGTGAGAATAATATGTTCTTCAACTAATTATATTCACATTAAAAACAGAATATTTAATACGAATGTTAGTGCAATTCGTCCGAAAAATCAATACTGATCTGCTAAGTTGACGATTTTACCACTAAACATTAACAACGCTTGATGCTGAACTATCTCAGATAGCCTTCGCATGATGGTCTCAAAGATAACCTGTCACTGTCAACCAATCTAACCATGGAGCTTGTACTTCCTGGCGTTAGCCAGCAATGCACAAATATCGTGCTCAGGCTAGAAAGAAAGGGCAAAATGCTATTCCACTCGATTAAGAGCTGCATCCAAAGAGCTATGTACAGTATGTAGTTCGTTGGCTGCATCTCTCAATCGAGTGAGATAGCCTCTTGCTCTCTCTATTGCCCTCACTTTTTACTCTAGAATCTAACAGCATCTAACGCTCACTCCCTCCATATTCTAATTACTTAATGTTTTGACCGTCAAGGCCAGCTATGCAAAATTTCGAAAGATTTTGAATAAAAAAAATACATTTTATTGTCGAATAGATGTGTAGGTACATACCATAACAAATCAGTAAATGCATTCAATTTCTTTACATTTTAAAATGTCAATAAGATGTTTATTTTACTTAAAAGACAGTCACCTTGCAATAAAAGCCAGGGTTTTGCAGGAATTGGCCCATGTAACATAAAACAAATTATCTATGAGATAAAATAAATGGACAGAAAACAGGAAAAAGATTCGGCGTTTAAACATATTTAAATATGTAGTTATAATTTTCCTTCATAAAAAAATCCATTACCAATAAAATTATTAATATTTATTATATACTAAATTAATATTAAATATTATACTTTTAAACATTGGTTAATACATAATTTTGAGATATGAGACTGAAAAATTGTAATAGCCATAAATTGTGTAATAAAACCAATTATAATCTCTATTCTAACATTTCAGTTAATGATTTCAACTCGCAAGCACAACATTTCTAGCAAGCAACTCAAAAGTTATTGTTAATATTAAAAATAACTACAAAACAAGAACATATTAATAAACTAGATACTTCATTTAATGAAACACACATAGTAAGGATGAAATACATTAAACCTGCTGTTAATTAATGTTAAATAATACCTACTTTTGTTGGTCACTTTCTCAGTGAAATATTAAAAGTAAAATAAGATAAAGTCCCCACGACAAAGTTGGCCATGATATCAGGGCTGCCAGATCTAAATGTTTATCTTAAATCTTACAGTCTGTGTTTAAATTCACAATTTTTGTAATCTTAGTCAATTATATGAATACATATATAAAATATAAATAATCTTAATTAAAAGTATAATATTAAAATAATAAAATATCATTAGCAATAAATTGATTAAATTACATCATTTTGCTTTTAGTTTTCAAACCATATTTACAATTAAAGTGCTAACTTGCGATATAATAAATATTTTTTTCTGGGTTCTATTTCAATAATATGGTTATGTTCAATAAATTTTTAACGGATTTTACCAAGGTTTTCGATAAACTTCATCACCCTACATTAAAATTATCGAAAAATTATCGAAAAATTATCGAGTTTTAGTTTCAGTTACTCGCTGGTTACTCTATTTAAATCCTACTTAAGTAACCGCCATCAATTTGTAAGCTATAACGGCTTCAAATCAAACATATTTACTATCAGTTCAGGAGTACCCCAAGGTTCCAATCTCGGTCCGTTATTGTATCTGATATTCATTAATGACTTATCAAGTATACTGTTATCTGAAACTCTTCTTTTGCAGACGATCTGAAATTATTTCTCAAAGTCGAGCCATGACCTCAATCAGCTCACGTTATGGTGTACCAAGAACAAACTCTTTTTGAACATCGCGAAATGCAAAGTATGTCCATATACTTTAAAGAGGAATCCTATACTATTCGATTATTCGTTGAATAATCAAACTATTGAGCGATGCACTATCATAAAGCACCTAGGTGTATATTTCGATCATAAATTCTCATTCGCTGAAAATATTTCCATAACTTACAAATCGGCACTTCGTTCGCTGGGTTTTATATTGCGAAATTGCAACACCTTTCATAACATATCCGCCCTGAAATCTTTATATACATGCTTAGTGCGCTCAAAGTTAGATTATTGCAATCTTATCTGGCATCCTGTCTACAAGTTTCATAATAAGCGTTTGGAGGCAATGCAAAGAAAATTCCTGAAATTTCTCGCTTTTCGAGTCGACGGCTCATATCATGTCAGAGGGTACCAGCACAATTTACTTCTTGACTCTCCTGTTCCTCTGTCAATGCTCCCGATACATTCGCCAAGGATTGGTTCAAGAAATAACACATATTTTTATCTGTTTTCAAATACAAATGTACTCATAAAGTCACCATTATTTATCAAGTGTAGAACTTATAACAGTATATCTAGACTCTGTGATATTAACTATGACAATTTTGAATCAATCGCTGAAGGGTATATTCAACAAATGTCAGATCAACCATGGTTCAGTTACTAGTAAAAGTCTCTTGTCAATTGTTATTTTATTTCTTTTTTAAAACTGTGTTTAAAATTTATGATGTAATATTTCTCAACTGTTATTTTATTTCTTTTTTTAAAACTGAGTAAAATTTATGTTGTAATATTTGTAATATTCTGCGTTCTCTTTATTCTTTTTATTATTATCTTTTTTTAAAGTATTTAGATACCATAGTTTATTAGTATGTTTCATTACTTTATAATATTTGCCTTGTAATTGGATTTATTTCTGTTGGGCAATAAACTAAACTAAACTAAACTAAACTTTACAGAGGGTCCCAATTTGTGTAGTTTTTCGATTAATTTAGTCATTAATATTCGAGTCAATACATCTTATGATTTTCTCTCCAAGCAATCTGGCGGCACGGTCAGTATTGTTTGTTTGGAATTGATAGTGTGGACGTAAATAATACTATATTACTATATTTTATTTAATGAATAAATCCAATATTATAAATTAATATTAGCATTCTGCACTGATCGTGAGTAGCTACTAAACAAAACATAAGTAAAGAAAATCGGTTAACATCAAAGCAAAAACTGTTTTATTTGACCCTAGCCGTTCCTACAAATTATGGGTCCAAACCTTGCTCATTAAATGCCTAAATATTACTGTAGCATTTAGCCTTATTAATATATAGATATGATTATCTAAATAAGTGAACTGTAGTTTTAATTAAGTGTTGTTTTAAGTTATAAATGGTTGGAGAAGTTTGAACCTTATATTGCACAGAATATTTCCAGCGTATATGATTATAATATGTAAAGGTACAACTAACAATTTAATAAATGCAAAATGAGCTGACTTACCGACTACATGTCTTATAGCAGTATAATGTATATTTCCAATTAATGTGGTTCTCCAACCCAAAATGTCCACAGGTGTCACTGCCGGATTTGTTGTATAAAATCGAGTTCTATTGCTTGAGAGTCGAGGTTAATCTCTCTGTCGGTCCGGCCGACGACGAAATACGTGTTTTTTCCAATAAGTACATATAATACAGAAAAAGAAGAAAAATAAAAGAAAGAATTTAAGGATATCAGCATCCAATTCCAGTAAATAAACAAATAGTACATTCAGTTTAACGCATTTGAGTATCGAACTTATACAACCCGCAAAATAACTACATCATATTTCGTTAAATAAACCCCGAGGATGAAACAATTACGGTATTTCAAGCTTGTAATATACTACTGAAGTTAAAATGAACTTTTAAACTATTTAGAATCTTGGCAATAATTAAGGTCATTACAAAATTTCTTTATTGACTCTGAAAATGGGAAATAAATGTTTCCTAAACATATTACAAATATTGTTGCTTACTTTTATCTCATTCTATTTCAAGTGCCACTTCATCAGAGATGAATAATGTGAATGAATTTGTTTTAGTTTGTTTTTAATATAATAACTCGAGCAAATTTACTGTTAATATGATTTAACAATAATTTTACTGATTTGTAAACAATGATCTAACACAACAATGATATCGTCTGTATGTTAAGCTAAGAATACTATAAGAGTTTTAATTATTTTATATTTATTTTTTTACATTTTTTGTTTAATTCTGTTTAATGAGAACTTTATTTTTATTGTTTAGTTTACGGTTATCTATAATTAATGGCTTCAATGTAATTTTTTGAACTGTTTTGCCATGGTCTGGTGGAACTTTCTCTGGACGTTTCATCTGCAACTGCGGCAGACATCTTAAGTCCATAAAAAGTCTGCGCCTCTGAAGATGTCTCCCACAGCTGCAGATAATATTCACGTAACCACTGCACAACAGCCCTTAAAATTATAGTGAATCCATTGACACTGGGCTGAATGTTTACATACTTGCTTTGATATCTTAAATTAATTAAAAACATTTTACACTTGATTCTGCTTTTCCGGAGTTGGACCCCGTCATTTTTTCGAATTAATTTATTTATATATCTGAACCAGCATATAAACAAACTTTTCCGACGTTTCGCCAAGGATGAGACAAAAAACAAAACAAATGTTACTTACCTTGCGACGACTCCATTTATTTAGTCTTTTTCTCACAAACACATTTTGAAACTTCACTTTTATTAAACTTGTCACACTGAGGCACAAATTTTAAATGACTAATAGGTCCGTACACACGTTCAGTGTGACAAGTTTAATAAAAGTGAAGTTTCAAAATGTGTTTGTGAGTTAAAGACTAAATGAGCCGCCGCAAGGTAAGTAACATTTATTTTGTTTTTCTCATCCCTGAAAATGCCCCTAATAAGTGTGAGCGAAACGTCGGAAAACTTTGTTTATATGCCGGTTTAGGTATATAAATAAATTAACTCGAAAAAATGAGGCGGTCCAAATTCGGGAAAAACAGAATCAGCTATGACTCTGGCCGCGAAAACCTACGTTCTCAATATTTTACTGTATCCTGTAAGTAATTTCATTATGCTATTTACTTTGTCCTGTATTTGGATTTATTTTCTTTGGGCAATCAACTACTATTACTGTAAAAATAAATATAATTCTTTTTCCTCGAAGTTTTCTTGGACTTCAACAAATGTTACTTACCTTACGACGAGTCCATTTATTTAGTCTTTTTCTCACAAACACATTTTGAAACTTCTCTTTTATTAAACTTGTCACACTGACGCACAAATTTTAAATGACTAATAGGTACGTACACACGATCAGTGTGACAAGTTTAATAAAAGTGAAGTTTCAAAATGTGTTTGTGAGTAAAAGACTAAAGAGCCGCCGCAAGGTAAGTAACATTTATTTTGTTTTTCTCATCCCTGAAAAAGCCCCTAATAAGTGTGAGCGAAACGTCGGAAAACTTTGTTTATATGCCGGTTTAGGTATATAAATTAATTAACTCGAAAAAATGAGGCGATCCAAATCCGGAAAAAACAGAATCAGCTACGACTCTGGCCCCGAAAACCTACCTTCTCAATATTTTTACTGTATCCTGTAAGTAATTTCATTATGTTATTTACTTACCTGTATTTGGATTTATTTTCTTTGGGCAATCAACTACTATTACTGTCAAAATAAATATAATAATTTTTATTTAAGATTTGTGAACTACGTACCTAGAAGCCCTAACAAGATGAATTATAAGTCAGTTTTTTCCTGTTAATAGATGAAACATTAAAAACCGATTTTTGATAAATTCCTTTACTGTTTGGTACCACACTTTGTTAGAAAACGTTTAGAGTATAACCAGCCTTTTACGCGTCAAAACACATATTCTTCACGTTTTTGGAATTGCAGTCCACTCTAATTAACATCGGCATTTCATGCACTTCTCACGTGTCAAACAAAATAGTCTTGTTTTTGTTTTGCGTTATAAAAGGTGTGAAGAATACGCCGTTTACATTATAATGAAAGCACATTAACATTTCTCTTTTTACTTCAATAACATTAAGACACATGCCACAATTTTTTTCAATTCACTAGATTCTCGTTAGACTTCCGTTATCTTCGAGGCTACTTCAAAGTCAGGCTGAGTTATTTCTGAGAGGTTCCGTTTTCAGTCAGGCATTTGTTACGTTTGTAAATTGAAGTGCTTCTTCAGCGGTACCTGTTTCTTTCAATTGTTCCGTCACTTACCATATTCGTTGGCAGGTCTTTCCTGCTTCCAACTCCAAAAAAATTAATTGATTAGCCGTGGTATTTTTATTAGTAGTTTCAATTATGGTTGCCGGTGATGTGTTATGTTCCCATGTTCGTGTAGATTTGGTACTACGTGTCGTTTTGGTACGCTGACGTATGCGAATGATTTCACCGAGAATTTTTCGAGGTCAGTGGCGGAGACGACAAATATCGAAATCAATGTTAACCTTATATACAGGACATCTAACAACAGTTACCAACCAAAAGTTTCAAGTGTGGATTATAACGTAGTTTAAGCAAGAAAATAAGAATTGTAAACTCTTATAAGTATATATTTAAGAAAACAAAAACCGTGAATTTTCTTGCGTGCAACAATTAATTACTTTTTCTGAAGTCGGTGTCCAGTTGAACAGCAAAGTTGCAAAGTAATAACAACTAATAATTGTAGTTCCCAAATTATTTTTACTTTAAGTTGGCACCGACTTAAAGAAAAAATATTGAATTACTGCAGAAAAAACTATTTTTTTGCTTTTTAGTTAAGTTCGTTTTTTTTTGATGTCGGTTATTGTTTTTTTTACAATTTTCACTGATGTTAAGACCCAACTGGAAGCAGTTTTCAAATCTAAATAACTTTTTCGAATTGTCAGAAACAGCCTACTTTTAAGCAACTTTCATTATTTTGACTAATCTCGTTTACTTTTGAATAGAATAGAGTAACTTGATTTCTGAAAAGTTACATTTATTAAGAAATTTTATACTTATCATTTCAACTTAGGTGGACCTACAGAATTGAGACCTTCAACTTTTTAAAAGTACTCTCTTCGAGCTGTCATTCTTTTGTACGCAAGACAATATATATATATATATATATATATATATATATATATGTATGTATATATATATATATATATATATACATATATGTATGTATATATATATATATATATATATATAATACATATTGTTTCTGGTAGGGAACCTTCATCAGTTGCTCTTCCCACAATAGAATTTCCTCTCGTGTTTTATAAATATCGGTAAATTTTTAGATGAGATATGTAAAAACAGTTGTTTGCAAATATGGTTGAACGTTTAAAAACAAATTCAAGCAAGAATGGTGGTAGCTAATCCCTCTTGAATATTTCTACTGATTCTAATAAGATGATTATAGGTTTAAAATTGTGTTCTTGTATAATTTCTGTATCAGTTAATTTTGGGAAGGAATGACCTGTTTGTAAAAAGTGATGTGCGAATGTTGCATTTGTTTTGTTGAACCCAAAATGAATGAAAATGCTCATTGCAGCTTGTGGTATAATTTCTACATGTCATACCGACGTATTGCATTGCCAACATGAAAGCTTATAAACCCAAGAATTTAGATATTTGTTAACTGTCCTGTCTTCGGGATTAAGCAAAAGATTATTAAGTTTGTATTGTGAATTAAATCGACTGTTATTGTGAGTAGTTGAGATAAGCCCTTTCTAGAGCAGAAGTGACATAATAATTGGTGGGAGTCTAAACGATTCGCGCGCATGCGCCATCTTGTGGCGGTCGAGGTAATTAATGTCGTTCGGACTATATGCTCTTTGCAGGCCATGTGATTTTTTTCGGACGAACATACTCAAACTTCCAAATAATTTATTTTCAAATATCCGAAATTTAAATATCCGAATATCCACGAACCGAATGCCAAGATGTCGAATTTCAAAATACTGAATTTTAATATGTCGAATTTCAACATGCCCAAAATCCACCTACAACATTCAGATGTTTATTCTCCCGAAGAAACATATATCACAGTCTGCATAGAGCATATAGTCGAAACGACACCTCCCATGGGAGGATCCCGGGATCGAAACCCGGCAACGGCTTTTTTTCTAATTAATTACCTCGACCGCCACAAGATGGCGTTCAACCACCTACGCGGGCCTTTAAATTACCGTGGCCTCTGCAAGACAGTGCCTGCACGCATCGCAACGGCTAAAAATGTTCAGGTCACGAATCCGGTTAATTATCATGTCAATTTCGTTCTAAAACAGGCTTAATCAATTACTCCTAAAAGATTTGTAGACATGACGTGTAAAAACCGACATATAGGATTTTCGGGGAAACTAGCACACGGTGGTTCCGAATCTGGAGCCGTTCTGTGTAATTTCTGTGCTCCCGTAATTCCTAAGTTAGAATGTCACGATAAAATATTCAGGTTACTTCAGCCGTCAGAGATATTGAATACACTCTTCGAGGTGTCATTCCTTTATAGGCAGAAAAATTTATATAATACTTATTTATATATTTGATACATATCGGTAAATCTGTAGACGGGAGATTTAGGAATTTCGGGGAAAGTAGAACACAGAGGTTTCCAATCTTGATTCGTTCTATGTAATTGCTGTTCTCTCGTACCTTATAGAAAAAAGTATTCAATATCGCTTGCTGGTGAAGTAACCTGAAAATTCTATCTTGACATTCTAACCTAGCAGTTATACGGAACTGCTGCAGATGCGTGTCTCAATCTGCTAGTTTCCTGGAAAATACTAGATATCGGTTTTTACATCTCTCGTCTAAAAATTTACCGATATTTATAAAATACGAGAGGAAATTCTATTGTGGGAAGAGCAACTGATGAAGGTTCCCTACCAGAAACAATATGTATTATATATGTATATATATATATATATATATATATATAAACAAAATTTCAATAAGCTATAACTTCGTTTGTATTCGTTCTACAGAATCCACAAACCCTATATTTTTTTGTTTTGTTATAAACTACATTGTTTATGCAAATGTTTTTTTCTTCTTAAAGTGCAAATTTTATTTTTATTTATGAAAAACCCTATGAAAACTTGAGTTTTTTTTGGTTGAAAAATCGATAATTTCATTTGAGATTAACTCGAAAAAAAAAAGTTGCGTAAAATTAGTGAATTTATTCAATCTCGGACATTTCTACAAATATTATTTTTCAGCCCCGAGAAGGGGAAAAAAGCAACCCCCGGCATAGGGTCAGCTTTGAAAAACAGGGTAGTAGTACTCATATCCGAATTTTTAGGAAAATCGGTACTGCTTGGACAAATTTCACAGGAAAATGGTCATTGGCTGGACTATAAATGATATAAATTAAGTTAATTTGTTTTCATCCATTACAGTTATGTTTGAGTAATACAAGGCAACGGCTTCCACCTTCCATTTTTTTTTAAATAAAAATAAAAATTAGATAAATATCCGTCTATGGTGAAAAAATGTATCTCCTCACATTTCAAAAATTGTGTGAGCTATATATATTTATACATTCGGTTTGTCTCCTATTTAGCGTGAAGCATTCTGCGATAACCTACTTTTTCCCGACATAATTGCAAACATTACCAAGTTTTGCATATCCAAAACTCTTATAGTACGCAATTATCATAGAACTAGAACGCTCTCTGAACTGAGATTAAAGTGTTCAACAATTCCGGCTGCGCTCCCGATAGTCGACCCCTTGGGAGGGGTTGCATCAACGGAGGCTGCTGGGTGCCGGTTTACAACACACCGCCACCGCACCACCCCCGAAGGGTGCGGGATTGGATAGAGGTGCGGGGGGCGGCATTCCATCGTGCGGATTCCGCGATTTGCGAAACGCACGTGCGATTCGAACGGTCCTAAAACCGCCGTTCTGGGATTCATACTATCAATGATATCCGATATTATTCTTTTAATCTTGGATTTACGACGTTCCCGATATGAATGGGTAATGGGTTAGGGATTGGGTTGCAGATGGAAATGGCTCGGAAAAAATCGGACGTATTATTACGGGTGCACATCCAGAATTCAGCTTGGAAAATTATTTTATTCTAAGGCCTCCGTAATAGTAATAATATTAGAGTCAAATATTAATTTCGCTTAACCAAATATGAATAAACGTTCAGATCGGTTTCAGTTTTATGGTTACTAAATTCTTTTGTTTACTTTGATTCAACAAAAGTCTTTTAGTTGGTGAACGCAAAACTTCAGACATTCAAAAAGAAGGAGGTTGTCAACTCGCGGCCAACTTTTTTTTATATAATGACGAGCGATTATTCAAAAACGGCTTGGGCAATTTTGATGATTTAAACTACATTATATTAAAGATCATTACAGAAAGGTACCACATAATTGTTTATAACATGAGATTTATGGTTTTCCAGGAAACTAGAAGAAAAAAAGTAAATAAGGGACTAGAATTCAGTGAATTTCAATGAATCCTCTCTGTTTTCTCTAAAACACTCTAAACATTCTAGCCAGCAAATCTGTCCGGCATAGAAAGTATTTAATTGTCCCTTTACCATTCGATCCCGAAACCGTTGTGTCGCATCTTTTTGACATCCTCTATAATAACCAAGATCAGTTCGACGAATCAGAAACCTTCTGTATTGAAAACAACGTCGAACCACCTATTCTCGAAACATTATCTTTTATTCGCAGACAAAGACATAAAACTAAAGATTTGTCAAAACATTATGACAACCCCTTCCCAAGACGAAATACTGCAACAGTACCACTGCGGGAAAAGTAACATACATCGGGAAATTAATAAGACCATTCGACGTATTAGGGAAAAGTATAACCAGACTGGACTAATCAAAAGTGTAGAGCAATTTATCAAGTCTTGCGAAACTTGCCACAAGGTAAAGTTTTGTAGGAAAAACTTAAGTGCTCCTTTTGTCATAACCGAAACACCAAAAACACTCTTCCAACGTCTCAACATTAATATTTTCGAATATCCAACGAAAAACTACGTACTTACTATTAGGGAGGAACCAGGATTATAAGTGTGTCTTCGGGAGTTCCACAGGGCTCTCACGCGGGACCATTTCTTTTTAATTTATTTATTAATGATATTGGCAAAATTATTAATCATTGTAATATCTTATTGATGATAATTTTAAAGAAATTGCAGCTCGCAATGATGCTATGTTACTCCAATCCGATTTAAACTCTTTATTTGCCTGGTGTATTAGCAATGATCTTGACCTGAATATCAATAAATATTTTATTATTACTTTTGCAAAAATTTCACAACCTGTAATCATTTCATACGCTATTAATCCACAAACGATACAGCGTGTAAGTGAAATTAGTTCATAAACTTCGAAAGCACAATTATCATTACAAACATAGCAGATATTTGTTTTCTATACAAGTTGCTGTCAGGTGAAACTTACTAGTGGATACGACAATACTCGTTCTTCAGAACTAATCCATGTTTCATTTCATAGAACTAACTATGGATTTTGTTCAGCAATGACAACAGGGCATATTGATGTGTTTTATGACTATCGTAATACTGACTGATTAGACAACTCTGAGTCCACAACAATGTTATTTACACTTATGTAAATGGGGTACCCGTACTAGCAAATTTACTCAAGCTTACCCTATTTGACAAAACAGCTAAAACAGTGAAAAACAGCATCCATTGCCACTATGGACGTGAATTTGACAAACTCTAATAAGGGAGTCGTAAACATAAAGTTACTTTTCAAGCTCCACCTTAATACGGTTCTTCGAAAGGTTTCAAGCATCTTTACGGAAATGATAAGGGCAAATACGTCGAACATCCGAACGAACATCCATTGAACGTCCTCTTCGCAGTTATCTGCTACAACAATACTAAAATTTTGTTATTGTTTAAAATGTTTTTATTACATATAAATCAGAATTAATTCAATAAATATGAGTTTATAAATTTTTTTGTAGAACCAATTAAAAAAATATTGTGTTATGTATTTCAGATGTAATATATATTTTATTCAAAAATTATCATTTTGTTATCCCCAAAAAAAATTCTTAGGCCAAAACCAAATTTTGGACCAACGGGCCATGCTTTATAAATCCTCTATACATTTCAAAGCACACGTTGCATCTATGAATTCAGCCCGCCTAAAGTAAAAGAGTCCTTTGGATTCAGGTGGCCCAAATGATCAAGGTTATTTGTATCCGAAAAGATAGAAACGGCGCTTAACGTGCTAATAGAGTATATATCCGGATTGGTGAAACAAATTTGGGAAAAGCTATTAGTAAAGACATGAAATTTTGAATGAACAAGCGTGCATGGAAATCACCAATATCCCGAATCATTAACGGTTAACTATCGAAAAGGGTTTCACAGCGTCTTTAGCGGAAATGATAAGGGCAAATAAAACAGCCGAACATCCGAACGACGCTTCAACGTCCACCCTTACGCAGATATCTGCTACAACAATACTAAAATTTTTTTATTGTTTAAAATGTTTTTATTACCTATAAATCAGAATTAATTCAATAAATATGAGTTTATGTGAAAAGTACACTAAGAAATGGTAAATAAATTATGTAGGGATTTTGTTATTATAACTCCGACCACAGACCAACTCAGACCGATATATTTGCAAAGAGCATGTAAACTACGTTTCTTTGTTTTAATGTCAACTACGTGAATATTCTCCTAATAATAACAAATACAACAAAAAAATAATTATTGAAATCAGTCCAGCCATTCACGCGTGATGCCGTGACCAAGGGAAAAAGGGATTCATTTTTATATATATAGAATATATATTTTATTCAAAAATTATTATTTTGTTATCCCCAAAAAAAAATTCTCAGGCCAAAACCAAATTTTGGACCAACGGGCCATGCTTTATAAGTCCCCTATACATTTAAACGCACACGTTGCATCTATTTGAATTCAGCCCGCCTAAAGTAAAAGTAGTCCTTTGGATACAGGAGGCCCAAATGATCAAGGTTATTTGTATCCGAAAGGATAGAAACGGCGCTTAACGTACTAATAGAGTATATATCCGGATTGGTGAAACAAATTTGGGAAAAGCTATTGGTAAAGAAACGAAATTTGTGAATGAACACATGCGTGCATGTAAATTGACCAATATCCCTAACATATTGGTGGATTTTTCAAAAACTTCTTATAGATGTGTGTAGTTTTTTAACGTGTTCTTATATACTTTTCTGCGACGTGCAACTTGCAGTTTTGCAGAAAATCGCCTAAAATTCCAATATTCTTATCAAAAATTTCATCGAAGTGACTTAACGGACATTTCCTCATAAATATTTTAATTCCAAAGTAATAGTGTGGGAATTGTAGGCACTGGAAGTTTTGATTGCGAATTTGAAAATTTTCTATGTACATCTTAATCATATAGGTAGTAAATCATAGTATTTTCGGCTTTTTAAATCAATGAGTACCAAGCTCGCTTTGTTTGTATACCTGGTAAATACCTATTTAAATGAATATATTTCCATTTTGTGAGGACGGTGCTTTTGGTGTCACATTCTCCCGGCCTAATAGAAAAACTGTAATGAAAAAAAGAAGAAAGAAAAAACCTTAACAGAAGAAACTGAGGAATTTTCCTTGGCCTATCCGATGATGGTCTTGTAATAGACATTGGCATTGAAGGTCATGTGGAATATGTGCGTAGAAATTCTATTAACCTCAAATCGAAAGACTGGAAAATCTTTAGTTCCAAAGTGACCTTGAGCATGTGCTTAAAGTCGCCGCGGGTTTGGTATAGTTTAGTTGAAGCCATAATTTTTGGATTATATAGAATAGTAAAGTAATTTAAATTCAAACATAGCTATTTCTTGACGACTTTTCTAAAATTTATTAATCGCAGTGAACTTAAATGATTGACTTCAAGTTGGTCACATTTTTATTAATCGTTTAGGGACTATAACCTATGATCTATGAAGAACAAATTCACAATTAATAGATGAAATGGACAAACACGGTAGAGTAGACCGTTTTGTCGACATTTCTTTGTTTCGGGAAGACAGTAGGGATAAATTTAAGAAAAATACAATGTGGTTTGAATATTTCAAGTTATAAGTCCAGTCCATGTAGCTGGGAAAATTATGAAGGGCCTCCTCAATAATGATATGGCATTAACTAACAAATGAGTAATTCTTGGACCAATTCTATACTAAAGTACTTAAGAATAAAAACAGACGAAACAATAATATTGACACTTAGCTGAAAGCTTAAATTCAAATAGACATTCCTTACTTAGTATATTGTGGGTCAAATTCTTAACAAAACGGAGTTAACCCATTGGACATTTTTGAGTGTGTAATTCACCGATAATCGCCGTTTGAACCATTCGATATATTTAAATATCTTCCTGATGACATCACGTTTTGCGTAAAACAGTAGCTGGCAACCGCATATATGGTGTTCATTAGTATGGATCACTTAAAGCGACGTTCACCACGTACACCCGTCCAAGGCTAACCTACCTCGGTAACCAACACCCTGTCAGCATGCACAATAAGACAATTGACGATCTATTTTTATTTATTTGCTACCCACCGAAATAACAATTGGCATTTTTTATATTCCGCAGACTTGATGCGTTAATCAATCAAGAAAGATATTAAAATGATGGGCATAGTTGAGTGGAATAAATGATCATCTTTAATGTAGACTTTCAGCTTTCAACAATCTGCAGAAAATGATGGAAAACCAACGAGAATTTGAAAATTGAACAATCTGTGTTAGATAACATACAATGTGAAATAAAAACTGCTCTCCTAGAAGTGGTTAAAATATCTAGGAAAACAATTGTTTTCAACTTGAAAGATATCTCAGACTGTTAAAAAATTTCCATTCTAAAATCCAGGAATTAGGATAACAATGCAACATTATATCGTAAATATGGCAGGGGTTTTATAGGTAGCGCTACCTGGAGCGGATTCTGGTTAAACCCAAAGTTTGCAAAAAATTGATCAAATAAAACTTGAGGGCGACTCGTGAGATTAAAATATGAGAACTTTTAATAACAATTCCTGGACTGCTTTACCTAAGTTTCATCTAAAACTGGATACTTAAAATCTTTTTGAAGGATGTGACACATTTCTTCCAAGGAACCATCTTATACATATTATGGGCATCATGTGTTACTTTTTTCTAGATCTGCGTAAGATTGTTGTGTTTGCATTTTCTGAGTTTATGCAAACTTTAAACGAACTGTAATGGTTTGGATATTTTGCTGTTAGAGCACTACACTCTGCTTCAGGAAAGTGTTTTTTAACGTAGATTTGTAAGGATTTTGGTTGGGTGTTTGGTTTTATTCGAGATACAAATAATGTAAACTTTTTTGGAGCTACATCGATATCAACAATATCGTTTCCTGATTGCACGCCCGTACCAATAATTTCACCTTGTTTGCGGCTTTTACAGCGTTTATATGATAGCACTTTTGTCCAGTCGTCATTTTTAATATTAATTTTTGAACTGTTTTCATTGATATTGTGGTTTTGAGAGGTAGACGATGTTTCGCTTGGTTGTTTATATTTGTGATTACTGTGATACTGATGTGTTTGGTTATGGTCCGTTATTTCCTTTGCGCATGCCTCTTCCGACTCTTGCTTATTATTTAGCGTTGTTGCCGATTTGATATTAATAGGACGAGCGTTTTCATCAGCGGGCAATGTATTTCCCTTCATACATTGCTTTTTTTCCTGTATGGCGTCAATTTGTATCTGTAATAAATTAATAATAGCCTCTTTATCCTTAATAATAGCACATTTGTCACTTATGATATGCGTTCTTTTAAAATTATCTTTAAAAAAGAAATTTCTTTACGTAGCCTCCCCTCAAGAGTATCAGCAGTTTACAGCATTTTACCATATTGTTCACTATAATTTGTTTTTTTCACAACAGTATTTGTGCAACCATAATTCACAATTCTCACACAGCACTGTATTTGTTTTTGCAGATTTGTTGCACAATTTTCAAATCTTAGAGATATGTTTAAAGTAACCTACTTCTTACAACGTTTTACTAACAAACTTCCAGGGAAGCCTTTTATAATCTACTGTCTGAATTTTTAGGCTCTATAGATTGAAAGATAAAGGGGAAATTAGGTCAAATTTTAATTAATAAATTATTAAATCTGTTAGACAAATTATTTAAAAATACAAATAAAATATATTTTTCAAAATTTTAGATACTGTAGTTTCTAAAAGGGGAATTAAGTCGATCTTTAATATTTTTGTTAATATCTTTTAAGCAAATAATTTAAAAATATGATATATTTGTAATTCACATAACGAGGCTTTTATTTGATATATTACATGATTCCTTTGAAAATAGAATTTTTATTTTCCATTTAATTGCATAATTTGTCCCTAAAATTACTATGGTGGTTTTTTAATAATTGTTCTTATAAATTTCAAGTGAGCCTCAGGACCCCTAATTATTTTTAAAATTTTAGGTAGAATGGTTTAGGAAATAAAGGGAGAAATGAATTTTTTTTTTGTTAATAACTTGTAAACAATTAATTTTAAAAATATGAAAAATATATATTTGTATTCCTCATAATGAGCCCTTTCATTTGATGTATTGCATGATGCGTTAAAAACTACTTTCTTATTTTCTGTTTAATTGTATAATTTGGCCCCCAATATTAATATTAGGAATTTCTTCGTATTTACTGTAAACAAAAAATTTCAGGTCTTATAGTTTGGGGAATAAAGGGGGAATCGGTAATTTTTTTAAATATTTTTGTTAATATATTTTCAAATATTTATTTTTAAAATATGAAAAAAAAAATTGTATTCACCATAATGAGCCCATTGATTTGATATATTACATGTTGCGTTAGAAATAATTTTCATTTAATGTTCTCTATTTAATGCTCTAATTTGCCCCCTAAAATTAATATTAGGCGTTTCTGCTTATTTTTCCAGTAAAGTTCAGGTGAGGTCCTATATCTCTATTTTTTTCAAAATTTTACGGCTTAAAATTTCGGAGATAAGGTAGGGGGAATGGGTAATTTTTTTATATTTTTGCTAATATCTTTAAAATAATTTATTTCAAAAATATAAAAAAAATATATTAGTTTTCGCCATAATGGGCTCTTTCATTTGATACATTACAAGATATGTTTACAAACAATTTTAATTTTATATTTTCCATTTAATTTTGTAATTTGCCCCCAAAATTAAAAGTAGAGGTTTCTGCTTATTTTTCCGGTAAAATTCAGGTTGACGCCCTATATCTCTAATTTTTTTCATAATTTTGCTTCTTATAGTTTTGGAGATAAGAGGGGGGACGGTCGTTTTTATTAGTTCTCCCCCTCCAGAAGTACCCCTAAAATAAAAATGTCTTTATTTATTATATGTACTCCTGAAGGGGTCACCTAACTATACGCTGATACCAAATTTCAACCTTTTCCGTCCAGCAGATTAAGAGAAAATTGCTGTGATGTGAAAGAGGGAGAAATCCGTATATATAGGGAACCCTAAAAATATAATTTGTGTAAGAAGAGCCCAGGGATTCTTATTAAAAGGTAATTTTCATCTTAGGTTTCCGCTCTCACTCAAGTTTTATGCAGTCAATGTTCTGCATACTTTGGCTTCACCCAGAATCCGCCAGGTAGCGCTACCCATGGTTTAACACCTCTGATTTATATTTATATTTTCCTCTGTTGACAAGTATGTTTTGAACTTTCTGGAAGATTTTATGATTTATTCGACAAAAGCATGGGAACATAATTACTTGAATGAAATACAATCTAAACTGTCAAAATCGGTTAGGAATTTGTGAAGTTTCATTACATTTAACTTTGATATAGGGCTTAACGAAACATAGTTCGATAACGCAATTTACTTCACCATTAACAATTAAATTATCTAAACGAAAATCAAAAACATCTTCATAATCCATTTACAATACCCATCCTTCAACCCACTGTAACCTACTTTGTCGTCAAAACGCATATTATTCGCCTCTGCTTCAGCGAGCGACTAGGCAAGGACTTGAGGTGTGGTACGCGGAAGAACCATCTCGACTTTAGGTGACAACTGCCAACCGAACGTTTATTCTTAACGTCTAAAGATATCACCAAATAAAAAAAATTCTAACCGTCAGGTGTCAACTATTACGTTGACGTGGGAGTCGTGCTTTTAACAATTGAACGGGAATTTACGTTGGAGATGTTATTTTTTTTTCAATGCTCGATTGTTTTCTTCTTCGCTACATTTGGTGAAGATTGTGTCATGTGTTTGTGTAGGCTACCTCAACTACCATGTTAAATTTTTTTATGTACAGACAGCAGCGGAGATCTGAAACAAATTCCAAATCGATTAGGTAGTTGAATTAGCAATTTTTTGTGGAAGTGTTGATGTTGGCTTATTAAAATTTGTCACCACACGTTATGAAATTGGTGACTTATCTTATTAGTCGTCAATAAGTTTTTAATTTCTAGCAAATTAAACTTTAGTACTGATTTTAGGATCACAACATTATTAATTTGTAAAGTATTGATGAATTTATTTTAGAAATAATTTGTTTACTATACCTGAAATAGAATATACTAATACAGGGTATTCCTATCTCAAATGAGCCACCTTGAATATCTTGGTTATTTTCAAAACTATTGCAATAAGAAAAAATAGGGCGATTTTTGTTTCCTAGAGGAAATTTTTGAGGTGAATTAGCGCTTGTGCGCCTTCAACATAAACAGACCAATGCAATGACATGGAGATTTGAGATAGGGAAAATAGGTGTTGTCGTATATCATTTGAAAGCCCTTTAACGGAATATACCGTCGAAATAAAAGTTTTTATTGCAATTCTTGTTCATGTAACAGAAAACCTAACGGACCTAGTAGTAAAACCGGATTATTAAATTAAATTAAATTGAAAAGAAGTTCTTTTATAGTACGCTCTTAAAACACCCGGTTTCACTGCCGCACCCTGTAATAACACACAATACAAGAAAAACATTAAATGTAAACATTCATTTATCTTACATTATTTTTTGCTGATATTTACATCAAGTTTGTTTATCTGTTCTGACCTTTATTTGATTATTTGAAGCATTGTACATTTATTTGTTAAGTTATTACTTTACTTATTTGTTGAAAATTTAAAAGATATTATGGTATACACATTGTAAGAACGAATTGAGATGGTAAGTCTTTATCACTAACTTCAAAATTGTGCTCGACGTGCTGGAAGGGTTTTTAACCAAAACCATCCCGAACGTAACGTTCGTCATAAGTATTGGGCTTGATTTAAAAATTTGTTGAGATCGGCTCAGTAATGAATAAAAAAGAGGTCCTATTGGAATTATAAATGATAAAGAGGTAGCTGTGGCTACTTTGGGCCATCTATAACTTATACCAAATAAGCAGTCCATCCAGCAAATCTCTGCAGCTTCCGGTATTAGCAAAACTAACGTTTCTAGAATTTTGCATGAGTGCAAATTCCCTCCGTAAAAAATTAAATTACTTCATGAATTGAATGAGGATGATTGGGATCGAAAGCAAGAGTTTTGCGAAATTATGACGCAGCGTATGATCGAAAACCCGTATTTCTTGTACAATGTTTGCCTTACGGATGAGTGCACTATTTCACTTTATGGCGAGGTTAACCGACATAACTGTAGATTTTGAAGCGATACAAATCCTCATTTATTTCGAGAAGCTCATGGTCAACATCCGGTAAAACTAAACGTTTGGGCAAGGATTTTGGGAAATCACCTAATTGGGACCCCTGTTTATTCCTGGTAATTTAAATGGTGAAATTTGTCAGAATATATTGCAAAAAAGGAATTAATGCATTGATAATAGAAAAATTAGAAAGTGATCCTCTACTAGGTACATGAAGAGCAATTGCATTTCCAACAAGATGGAGCTCCTCCTCACTACGCAGCACCAGTTCGTCAAGTACCTCGATTTGGAAAACCCTTGTCGCTGGATTGGAAGAAGAGGTCCTATAAACTGGCCCTGCCGGATCACCTGATCTGAACCCTTTAAATTTTTTTTGTGGTGACATGTTAAATCCAAAATTTTTATGACTCAGCCTGAAAATTTGATAACACCGACTATGCTGAATCATGTCAGAGGCGGCTTTCAGTCAAGGTTGTACTATTATATGGAAGTCAACGGAAAGACACTTTGAACATTTTCCTTTAAAGGTATTGTATTGTAATGTAAATTCCTTTTTTAATACTCTTTTATTATTACATGTACAGAAATTGCAATAAAAAATTTTATTACGATGGTATAGTCCGTAAAAAGGGCTTTTAACATAATATACGACAACACCTATTTTCCCTATTCTCAAATCTCAAGGTCATTGTATTGGCCTGTTTATGTTGAATGCGCGCAAGCGCTATTCGGCTCAAAAAATGCCCCCCTAGAAACAATAATCGACTTGTTTTTTTTATTGCAATAGTTTTGAAAATAACCAAGATATTCAACGTGGCTCTTTTGAGATAGAATACCCGTATATTGCGACATACCATGGGAATAAAGAAAAAACAATAACCTACCGTGATCTACTCAAATTTGCGAACGGCAGCATTTAAGAAGTAAGGAAATAAAAAAAGCAGAAGAAAATTTATTTAAGTCAGCTAGACAGTTTTAATTAAGTTGAAATTGCAACCATATCTATTTTTCAACTGACAAATCCAATATGGGGTTAAGGTCTTGAATTTTCAGCGACTAAGTTTCAAAAACTATGCTCCTTAACATAAACGGTAAGAAATACCTTTTACTAATTTTATACATCTTTTATTATATTGTTCCTGAATTAAATATGTTCAACTGTGCTACTGTCAAACCATAATTTTATTTCAGTGCAATCATCAGTCGATAGAATAGTAACACAGTATATAAGAACGGATGTGAATTTAATAAAAATTAGTACAAATTATTTAAAAAAAAATGAACCAAGAAACGTAAAAAATTCCAACGAAGTTCCTATTTGAAGTAACTAAATTATCCTAAGGATATCAATTACATCTAGTAGTTTTACATTTGAATGTTGGTGATCATAAGATGCCTATAAAAATTAAAATATAATTATATATGTTATTCAAGATATTTTATGACATGAATTGATAAGATTATAGGTAAAACCTGTTAATAAATTCAACTTTCACTTTTATAATTGAAGCCATGAATCCTTTTAAATTCACCACAAGTAAATTTTAAAAAAAAAATGTCTTTATCACACAGAAGTTCTCTTCATCTGGAAATTCAACACCATTCAGTCTCTCCAAATTAGTATCGTTCAAAAACTGAAGATGGTTATAGTCTTACAGAACGACCTTCATAAGATAGTAAAAAAAGCAGAAAATAAAAAAGAACAGAACCATTCTACAACTTCTACATTACAGCAATATACGAGGGTGAATCAAATATGAACCGGACTTTTGTTTTAAAAATTTTGGTACGCTCAATACAAATTTTAATACATATTATTTTTCTACATAGTCTCCTCTCTTATGTATACATTTTTCCCACCGAATCGTAAGTTTTTTAATACCTTTCTCAAAGAATGACACTGGTCGTGTCGATAACCAATTGCGCACAAACGTTTCTACACCTTCGTTGTCCTCAAAGTGGTGGCCTCCCAGTTCTTCTTTAAGTGGCCCAAATATGTGGTAGTCACATGGCGACAAATCAGGACTGTAAGGCAGGTGTTCAAGGGTTTCCCAATGCATTTTTTTCAATTTTCCTTGAGTCAATGCAGCTGTATGTGGCCGAGCGTTGTCATGTAACAGAATCACACTTCGGATAGACATATCCGGTCTCTTTTGCCGACAGGCAAATTTCACTTGTTGGAGTAGTTCGCAGTAATACTCAGCATTAATTGTACTGCGTTCGTGCAGAGAATCGATCAGCATTAAACCTTTCGAATCCCAAAAAACTGTTGCAAGAATTTTCCCTGCAGAAAGACGGGTCTTGGCTTTCCGCGGTGCTGCCTCTCCAGGTTTTCGCCACTCCATGCTTGCACGTTTGGACTCCGGGGTATAATGATGCACCCATGTCTCATCACAGGTGACAATATGTCTCAAGAACTCATCCCCCTCTTCTCGATATCTTGCTAACAGCCTTTCACATACGGCAAGACGGTTTGCTTTCTGATCTTCCCTTAGAAGGCCTAACCCATCTTGCACACACTTTTCGGTAACCCAACTCATCTGAAATGGTTGATTGAGCTCTCCCGTATGATATTCCAACGTGTTCCGCAATTGCCAATACTGTAAGATGGCGGTGACCTTCAATCAGCCTCATTGATGCTTGTCGTGGGACGGCGTGCATGAGGCTTATTTTCCACTGTCTCTCGGGCATCTGAAAACTTTTTGTGCCAGTCGTACACTTGGGTCCTTGAAAGTGTTTGATTGCCGAACTGTGCAGATAGTCGACGCAAAATTTCAGACGGTCTAACGCCCTCCCGCGCCAAAAATTTGATAACAACACGTTGCGCAACAGACGTATGCACCTCTTGCTCTGACATGATGCTACTAACAGCTCATCGACTACGCCTCGCCAAACCGACGAACTCCCCTCTTCTTAACATAACTACCTAACATATATCGAGACGTCACGCCACTCGAATTACCTACAGGGCGAGAAACAGAAAAGTCCGGTTCATATTTGATTCACCCTCGTACCACTGTCACGAAATGGTTTAATACATCGTACTGCAGGTACACAATAAAAATGCACAGTAAAACCTCCAAAAAAAATCATTTCCCTGGGTAAATCCGCAGTTGAACTCGAACGATACAGTCTAAACGTCTTCTAAAAAAGGGTCATATCTCAAATCTTTTAAAATCAAACCCTTCGGTTCATCTTTAAGCCCTCAAAAGTTGGAAGGAATAAGAAACATTCCGAAATATTTTACGATTGCTATTTATTTAGCCGACTTCACGAAACGTTGTCAAAAATGTAATACTACAAATCCATAACAAAAGGGTAAGATGTGTTCACTTCAGCAGATAGCAATAAAAAAGGATGCAGTCTTTCGATTTAGAGGCGTTGGCTTGACATTTCTCTCCCTTCTCTTCTCAAAGAGGGAATGCGAAAATTTTTGTCTTTAGACAAAATTAAAAATTTAAATAACGACATATAAAACTTCTAAAAAATAACAGTCTCAATATTCGGATTCTATTTCGAGTACCTTCTGCTATTCTGCTTATATCTAGGCTTATCTAGGGTTTTCGAAAAACACCACAGTCAACCAAATATTCATCATAAATTTTAAATAATGCTCGATGCGACTATTGCCTTTTCGGACAAGACTCAAAACAGCTATTTGTATGAAATTTGTGTTTGAAAATATGTTTCGTTTGACAAGTACTTAGATGGAGTCAAAGGCAACTAAAGTGACATATTTTTTATTTTAATATTTGTGCTGTTAAATTAGCAAATAATTACAAGTAATGAAATCAGTATTTTATCGAGAAATGAATTTCGACATCCAGGTGTTTCAGGAAAATCAAGCTCACAGAGACTCCAAGTCGGAGTCGTACTGTGTGTAAAGCCGTTTCCCTGTGATACGTAGGATCGAAATCACACGAAAAAAATTCGTAGGTTTGCTAAACCCTGTCACAGAAATTACGATTCGTAAGTATAACAGATATAAGCGGAGTTCCTACTACAAGTATATTCATATACTTTATTTTATCAAGTTATTCCTTTCCTGTCTATAGTTTAGGAACATATAACTTATGATAGTAACTTTTAGAGATTTTTCACTCCATTGGACCCAAGACAATATATTGTTTCTAGTGGAGAACCTTCATCAGTTTGCAACACAAACCAGCACAAATAACCGACACACCACTAATACCAACCAACCAAACTCAAACAGACAACTAAATTATGAACATAATATCATATGTCCCAGGTGTATAGGAAAAAAATTAGCGGTTAGGAAGTAAATACGGTGTTAAAACTGTTTTTAAAACAAATAATACATTGCACTCTATCTTCACACATACCAAGCCACTTAACGTAACTCAGAATTCAAAAAATTGTGACTGTGGCCATTCTTATACCGGTGAAACGTCAAGACCTTTAGAAGTAAGCTAAAAAGAACACCAATATAACATTTCGAGAAGACATGTGGACAAATCAAATTTGGCCAATCATGGCAGCTACAGGATAGATTTTGATGAAAGAGGATAATTTAAAAAAGAGAAAACTTAAAGAAGCCAGCTATATGATGATAAACAATTACGAAAATCGGAGCACCTTCAATCGACCTTCATTTGGACTGGAAAAATCTATTGCTAACAGAGCAGAAAAACGGTACCCTCAATATCAAGTGATCACCAAACGACAAATTGTCACTGTCAAATTTTTTGATAAACAACAAAATCAACATCACAGCGAAATTTTTTAGAAAAAACTTTAAATACAACAACCTAAATGATTGCCAACGACTCCAGACTCGGAGTTGAAAAGTCTCCAAACACAGATAGGCAAGTATAACACAATAAACAATACATTACTTATATACAGGAATACTGGTTGATAATTTTTTAGAAATCGCTTTGTCCCAGAATAATTGTGAGGAAGAATCTCTGTACGGATAGCCAGTAATCCAGGCAATTTTTCGAAATTGCCTTACAATACACTTTGTTCTTCATACACAATTTTCAAATATCTGTTGCAGGAAAAAATTTTGAGCAGAGAAAACCTCATGGACACGCAAAATAATTGAATACCTCCTCAACAATCTTTCTACAGTTTGTTTAAGTCAGCCTTTGGACGATTTAGATTCACAATTCTGTCCGGCAGATGACGATACGATCAAATTCTAGGAATCTAATTTTTTGAACATCATAACAGCTGGGCAGATCTTGATGAAATTTTGTATGTGTGTTTGAGTCGGCCCGTTATACAAATGGCACCTAAACACTGGACTTGCTCAGGTGGAACAGGTACCCAAATATGAGTACTAGTCGCTGATAGAAAATTCCAAACGTTAGAAGTCCGCAATTTGAACTTTTTGTACTTTTTATTGTTTATTTTTGTCTATGGGGTTATTTAAATTTTTAATTTTGCCTTCTAATATTGATGGATTCTGTAACTTGTTATATAGTAACGACTTTATGATATAAAATCGAGTAGAGAACTCCCCCCCCCCTCGATGCTCGCGCGTTTTAATCCGGAAAATGCATAAATCAAATTAAAACTTATAGAGATTACATAAAATGGAACTTCAGTTTTTAATATTACACAGTAATAAATAAACAATATTGTACAAACTATAAACTTGTCCACAACTATCTTTGTTAAGGCACAAGTTCCTCAAGGCTCAAACTCCTTTCACCTGTGATACCTACTATCGTCGTTTTCACATCTAAAGTACAGATTGCACTGATAAAGTTCCTTAATCAAGGTAATCTTTCCGTGTTTATTGTAACAAACTACCAACTAGTCAACTAAGAGAAGCCACCCCTATCTGGTTGATGAACTGTCTAATAGTTTCCAAACTTATTACCATAATAAGTTATTCTAATTTATACGGAGCGACAAGAGCGATTTTCCATAGACACATATTCTTGAATCGATTAACACTTGTTGAATATATTTAGCCTATCGCAATGAATTTTAATTCCGTAGCCATGTATTGAAATTCCGGACGATGATACATGTTGATTTCGTGAAAATGATTTAAATAATTTTGTGGTTTCGATTTGAAGTAGTCGAACATGAAGTAAACTGATCTGTGACAAAAATCCGTTCGGAATATTAATGAGGGTATTTTGCCAAAATTTCAACAATCTGGTCGATCGTGTGTGAAAGAGGCGGTATGCGTTGATCATGTAAAACTGCAAAATTTGTTGTAAAAAGTGTACATTTTGAACGTGACTTAGCAAATTAAGTTTCCTTTCATTTTTTAAAGTAAGCAGGTTCGATGTTCGGGGATACCATTTATTTCAAGATGTATAATGTTTTGATAGTGACACAAGAAATCACATCGAAATTTCTTGAGGAAGTCCTTTCTCTGTTTATGGATTATGTACATAATCACAGACCCACACCTCTTGAATCTTAAGTAAGTTATCAAAACTATTAAATTTGAAAAATAAAAAATAAATCCGCAAAAAGTTATGCTGGTTAATAAAATCCTTGGAATGTAGACAATAACCTATTAGCTTTATGTGTGGACACACAACCAAACGTATATGAAAACACCCTGTAACTAACACTGAGGAGGCAGTGAAATCACTTCGACGGGCATATAGATCAACACAAACGGCAGTTGTTTGTCTCCCAGAGGTCCAGGCCAAGAAAGCCATCGCACTTGGAAAGCTGAAACTTGCGTGGGGCACAGTACGTGTTCGCGAGAGGATCAGCCTTCGACGGTGCTTCAAATGCTGGCACTGTTGGGCACAACGCCCAGGCGTGCAGAGGCAAGATTGACCGAAGCAGTTGTTGTCACAGATGCGGAGGCGCTGGTCACAATGCCTCGGCTTGTCAACAACCTGCCAAGTGCTTACTCTGCAAAGAGAAAGATAGTAGGTCAGACTGCCGGCACGTTGCGGGTAGTTGGAAATGTCCGATCTACCAACAGGCGATGAGAGCAGCACAAACCCGTAAATGAAAGTACTGCAACTCAACCTCGTAACCATTGCGAAGCAGCCCAAGACCTACTGGTACAGCGGGTGCGGGAATTGGATTGCGACGTAGCGAGCAGTACAAAAACTTCGACACCCTGTCCTGGGTAAATGACACAACGGACAGAGCAGCGATATGGGCTTGCGGTAAACTTCCGTTCCAACAACTCCCAAATACCCCCGAACCATGGCTTGTGAGAGCCAAAGTGGGAGGGGTTCACTTCTATAGCTGCTATGCACCTCCTAGTGCACAGCTCGAGGAGTTCGAGTTATTCTTGGACACCTTGGCGGAGGATGTACGGAAGCGTGAATCGGTCGCCATCGCAGGAGATTTCAACGCCTGGGCAATTGACTGGGGATGTCGGGAAACGAGCGCGAGAGGACGAGCTCTCCTTGAGACCATGTCTTCGCTCAACCTGGTACTCCTCAACACAGGAGCCGTAAGCACATATCGCAAAGGCACAGCCAGCTCCATTATCGATGTGACATTCGTTAGCAGCAACCTAATTAAAGGGGGCTGTGAGTGGCGGGTCGATGAGGAGAGTTTACTAATAGCGACCACCAAGCTATTATATGGGAAATCAACACCACTCCCAAACGAAGATTGTGTGTCAGTCGTGCGAGGTCACAGCCAGTCGGTTGGAACAAAAATGCTTTCGATGCTGATTCATTCGCCTTGGTTTTGGAGCAGGAACCATTGTCAAAACATTGTCAATACTGCAACAAGCGCAGAAGCCACTGCCAAAGAGGTATTGACAAGCGTTGTCAAGTCCTGCGATGCTTCCATGCCAAGGAGACGGCAGAACAACAGCCGCCCTTTTTTACCATAGTTTACTGGTGGAACGACACGATCTCACAACACCGACGAGAGTGTCTCAAAGCACGAAGGCTGCATCAACGAGCACGGAGACGCGACAGGCTCACAACAGAAGAACTAAGGCTCGACTATGAGATCAAAAGACAACAACTACGAAGAGCCATTCTCTCAAGCAAGAGATCCTACTGGAAGGAGTTGTGTGACGAAGTTAATCAAGATCCATGGGGAAAACCGTATAAAATCGTGATGCATAAAATTAAGGCCCCTCCCATGACATCAACGAACTGCCCCGAACTTCAGTTTTGCACCGCATTGTCACTCACTTGTTTCCTGCGAAGCCTGAGCTACACCCTAATCCTTCGTGGCAGGTGAGAGACGAAGATATATAGTTGTCGACCATCAGTGACTATGAGTGAGCTGATGGGCGCAAGTCCTCAACCGGCTCCAAAACGGTAAGGCTCCCGGTCCAGATGGCATACCTAACATCGCGCTAAAATGCGCCAATAGGCCTGATATGTTTCTACACATGTATGAGACCTGCCTAAAGTACAGGGGGTTTTCCCGACTAAGTGGAAAAAGCAGAGGCTTGTGCTCCTCCCTAAAGGGGGAAAGAAACCTCCCGACGAACCGTCATCATATCGTCCCCTCTGTATGTTGGACTCTGCGGGAAAACTCCTTGAAAGGATAATAGCAGATAGGCTGGAGCCCTACGTTGAGCCGAAACTCTCCACCAACCAATTCGGGTTCAGAAAGGGGAGATCAACTAATCGATGCCGTGACACTCGTTACCAACATCGCCAGAGAGGCTATCTCGGGAAAGAGATGGAGAAGAGGTGGAAAAAAGTACTGTCTAATAGCCACCCTGGATATCAAGAACGCCTTTAACTCGGCCCGCTGGGACCGCATTTTGGAGGCTCTTGCCAGGATGGAAGTTCCGCAGTACTTGCGCAGAATGGTTTCGGAGCGTATTTCAAGGACCGCATCTTGTTGTACCAAACTGAAAATGGGCAAGTAGACTATAAGATCACAGGAGGTGTACCTCAGGGCTCTGTTCTTGGCCCCCTCTTATGGAACGTAATGTACAACGACCTGCTCCTGCTCGGTCTGCCTGAGGGCGTCAGGCTAGTGGCATTCGCCGATGATGTGGCATTGATCATAGTGCGCAAGCACATAGAGGAGATACAAACAACCTTCTCATTCGCTATAGCCACAATTCAGCATTGGATACTCGCAGCGGAGTTGAGTTTAGCAGAGCAAAAGACCGAAACACTTCTTGTTAGCAGTCGAAAGGCAAGGGAAACCATCACCCTCAAAATAGGCGACACCTACATACAGTCGCAGCCCTTCATCAGCTATTTGGGGGTGCTCCTGGACACACGGCTCAACTTCAAAGAGCACATAATCGCGGCCAGCAAGAAAGCAGCTGGGTACAGGGGGCATTATCTAGAATAATGCCGAATGTCGGAGGCCCTAGACAGATAAGAAGACAGCTACTGGCAACAGTAACTACTTCTGTTTTGTTGTACGGGGCACCGGTATGGGAGAAATCGCTCGAGCTACTATCGTACCGCCGGAAAATGAAATCAGTCCAGCGGCTCTCAGCGATTCGAGTGGCATCATCCTACCGCACTGTGTCTTACGAGGCGGTGAGTGTGATTGCCTCTACCCTACCAATCGACATCCTGGCTGCAGAAAGGGGACGGCTTTATCGCAGAAAGTTAGAAAAAGACCAGCCGACAGGAAACAGCGATGAAAGGGCCATGAGTCTAGGGCAATGGCAGGAGAGGTGGGACAGCTCTACTAAAGGCCGGTGGACATATCGATTGATACCTAACATCAGTCGTTGGGTCAACCGCCAGCATGGAGAGGTTGGGTTTTACATCACTCAACTCCTGACTGGACATGGATGCTTTCGAGCATACCTGCACAGGTTCAGGAGGGCAAACTCCCCAAACTGCCCGCACTGTATGGACGTGATAGAGGACGCGGAACACGTGTTCTTCTCCTGCCCCCGGTTTCAGGATCAACGTGCTGAAGTGGAGAGGATTCTGGAGACTAATATCGTTCCAGAACAATTAGTAGAAGCCATGCTGAAGGGCCCCCAAGCCTGGAACTTGGTATCAGATTACGCGGAGACGATCCTCAAAGAACTCCGCAATACGTTCGAGGAGTAGGCTTTAGAGGCTTCCAATGTAAGAGCAGTAAACATCTGCAATGAACCACCCTTGCGAAGTAGTATTGAGTAAGAGTGCCGCAGGGGACCATGGTTGTAGGAGAAAGAGGTTAGGGTTTTAGCGGGTATACGGTATACTGGTTTCAATGCAACGATTTACTCTTGCTTTGAAGTCATTGTATCGGGAGTCCCGCACGACGGCCAGCACGTGCTAGCTAAGTACGGAATGTATTTCCCCCCTCTTCGGATAAAAAAAAAAACACCCTGTAACTATAAAAGTATTTTTTTAGTAGACAAAAATGTAGACATATTAAAAAAGCGAACACATTTGTTGAAGAAAAAGGTGGGTGTACTGTATATGAGTAAAAAGAATTGTTCCACTGACCGTATTACTAATCCGTACTATTTTAGGAAATTTAATTAAAAATGCTCTGTCTTAACAGGGTATGTCGCAAATAGAATTTGTATGAAGTTGCACAAGGGTTTTTAACAAAAACCTATAAAAGGTTTCTGGATAACAGCTATGACATGGAACAGCTCCAGATTCGGAAAATCTTTCTAGTTTCCCCGAAAATACATGTCAATCCTTACATCTCACGCCTACATATTTAAGAATATATACATTATATATATTGCCTTGCGTTTAATAGAATGACACCTCGAAGAGAGTATTCGATATCACTGACAGGTGAAGACAACCTGAAAATTTTATCGTGACACACTACGGGGTGTGGGATAATAGCTAAGACATCAAAGGACTGCAGTTTAGGAACCTATGTGTGCTAATATCCCCGAAAGTCTTAGATCTCGATCTCGCTTCGACAAAATTAGTCTTGATGGTGCAGTCTTGGTTTTAGTTTTGCAATTACGCAACCCACTAAAAAGGAGCAGCTGTACAATATAATTTTATTATTTAGTCTGTTCATTGGGTTTTCTCTCCTCCATTTGTTTTCCTGTAACAGATAAGTATTTAAAAATTGTATATGTAGAACAAAGTGTAGTAAGGGAATTTCGTAAAATTGCTCGGATCACTGGCTCTCTGTACAGAGATTCTTCCTCGCAGTTATTCTGAGAGAAAGAGATGTCTATAAAATGATCAACCAGTATTCCTGTATATAAATAATGTATTGTATATTGTGTAATACTTATCTGTGTATGGAGACGTTTCAACTCCGAGTCTGGAGTCGTTGTCAATCGTTTAGTGTTGTTCTCGAGGTTTTTTTCTAAAAAAATTGACACTGACAATTTGTTGTTTGGCGATCACTTGACGCTGAAGTTACCGTTTTTTTGTTCTGTTAGCAGTAAATTCTTCCAGTCCAAATGAAGGTCGGCTGAAGATGCTCCGATTTCAGTGTTGTTTATCATCATACAGCTGGCTTCTAAGTTTTCTCTTTTTTAAATTTTCTTCTTTCTATAAAATCTTTGTTTTATCCCAGTCTATCATATGGCTGCCGGTGCTCGTTAATACATGATTGGCCAAATTTGATTTGTCCACATGTCTTCTGGAAATGTTATATTGATATTCTTTTTTCCTTACTTCTAAAGGTCTTGAAGTTTCACCGGTATAAGAATGGCCACAGTCACATAAAATACTGTACACACAATTTTTAGTACTCTGAGTTGCGTTAAACGGTTTGGTATGTGAGGGATAGAGCGCAAGGTATTATTTGTTTTAAAAACAGTTTTAACGCTGTATTTATTTCCTAACCGCTTAATTTTTTCCGATACACCTGGGATATATGGAATTATGTTCATAATTTGGTTGTCTGTTTGTGTTTGGTTGGTATTAGTGTGATGGTTATTTGTGCTGGTTTGTTGTTGCGATTTTCTTTCTAACTGATTTATAGTTATATTTATAAAGTCTTGGGGATATTCATTTTGAAGTAGATGTTCTTTGATAATATTGACTTCTTTGTTAAAGATTTGGGTGGATGAAGATATGTTTTTTGCTCTATCATATATAAGCACTTTACAACACCTTTCTTTACATTTAAGGGATGGTTGGAGTGAAAATTCAAATATCTATTATTATTTGTAGGTTTTCGATAAGTACTTGTACTTATTGTGTTGTTTCTTCTATCTATAACTACATCAAGATAGGTATCTGTTAGGTTGTGGAGGGGCAGTAAAATATAAATATAGTTTTCCTTGAAGATTTCATTAGAAATATCATTCCCTCTATCTAATTCAGTTACGAAATCAATGTCCGGCAGTACCTAAACCAAATTTTTGATTGGAAGGCGCGGATCGCTAGAATATGGCCAGCACGATCTCCTGACTTGACGCCATTGGACTACTTTTTGTGGGGATATGTTAAAAGTACTATACACACAACTAAACCCCTCAATCTAAAAAGACGTATTACGCTTGCGATTAGATCAGTCACGCCTGAGATCTTGAGTAACTTTAGAAGACATTTCTATACCAGATTCGCATGTTGCCAAGACGTTCATGGCGAGCATTTTCAACATTTTCCACATTAACATTAATGGTTTTTTGTTTTTTTATATTATTAAGAATTATCAGTTTTAAGTAAAATAATTTTCTTTTTTAATGTCAATTTTTGTAATAAATTGAAAACACTTAATATTTCGAAAACAGTTGAAGTTAGGTGTAGGAAAATGTACATGAATTATGAGTAGAATTTTCTGGAGAATCCAGAAAAATATATATACAGGGGCTTACATGTAAAATAAGAAAGTTGATATTTGCCACTGTCACATGACAAACAATATATAATTTTTTGTTGTTAAAAAAATGCGCATTTAAAAATACAAATCGACGTATGCAAGCGTTTCTCCCAACACGCCATGCTTTATTCATTATCGAATTTATTCCATTGGACTGTTTCACACTGTATATATGCCTGCATACTGAAATTTCCAAATCCAGAGAGACGCTTGTTCGCTCAGGTACTTTTCCTTATTGAAGATTATTCTAAAAAATATATTTGTTTTAATATGTATTAGATTAAACTTTATTACAGCAACTATTCTAAGGCATAGTCTGAAGTTGATTTGATATTTAAAAAATATCTACATAAATAATATTCCTATAATTTAATCTGTTATAATAAAAGTGACCTCGTTATGTATTGCCAGAGTATTAAGTAGGAGGGGGAGGGGGTTTCAATTATTATACTTAATTCGACAAATTATATGTTTTGATTAAAATTTATTTACATATCATATGTTCTTTTGCATATCTAGTTAAATTTATAATTAAATTACTCCCCATTAGCATTAATACTTAAACTAACAATTTAGTAACAATTACTTTAATTTCCGTGAAATTGATGTCCATTACCAAAAATTACACAAAAATTGAGAAACACAGACAGTGAGATAACGAGAGACGGGAAGTATCTAACCTAAGACCTAAATGCCTTATAGTGTAATAAGGGTTTTTCAGGTCGCTGACTACGATGAGAGGGTTGGTTCCCCTTCATCACGGCAGGTTCAAGCGCATTTGAAGGTCAAATCGAGAGAGTTTTTGTAGAATTCTCTCGATTTGACCTTCAAATGACCTCTGTGAAAAAGCGCTAGGTCAAACAAACTATGGATTCGAACTCAGAGACCTCAAAAACATAAGCAAGATTTTTTTAGATTTTTTCGTAGACCTCTCTAAATTTAACCTTCAAATGACCTCTAAATAACCTCTGAGAAAAAGCCCAAGGTCAAACAAACTACGGATTCGGAGTCAGAGGCCTCAAAAAAATTTGCATAAATTTTTTCACATTTTTTGGTAGAACTCTCGATTTGACCTTCAAGTGACCTCTGCCAAAAAGCGCAGTCACACAAACTACGGATCCGGACTCAGAGACCTCAAAAACATAAGCAACAATTTTTTCAGATTTTTTGGATGAATTCTCTTGATTTGACCTTCAAATGCCCTTGACTCTGACGTGATGAAAGCCAACCGACTCTCTCATCGTATTCGGCGACCCAAGAAAACCCTAGTACCCTATACGGCATGCCGTGTTCCGGATTAGATCAAATGTTGACCTGTGTTATCACTTTCGTAGCCAAGGTATTTTTCTTACAGCCCTGGTATTTATATGAGTTATATTAAAACCGATCGTTACTAAAGAATTTTAAAACTCAATTAATTCCTAAATCGAATACAAATCTGTTATGGGCTTATATGGAAAATATATCACATACCGTTCTGACAGCAACGCGAAAATCCACAGAGCGATATCGGAATGTCACTCGAATCAAAATTGGTATTATAGATGCAAATTGTAGTGCTGACATTGAATCAAACGCTAATTAGTAGATAGCGATCTGACAGGTAATTAATTTACTGGTAAACAATTAATTGCAATAAAAAAGTCCCAGACTCTACTCGGATTATTATTAGCCTTAGGGTTATTTATGCCCTATCGAAAGAGCTGCAAACCAGACGAAAAACAAATAAAAATCACCACTAGGAAATCGTTGTAGCGCCAATCGGTTTCACAACGTAACTTGTTAATTTTGCCGTTTTCGAATAAATTATGAAGTTTTTTTTGCCGACGCTGTTAAGATAATTACTGCAATTCGAAAGATATGTGTAATTTTAGCTTGAGTTATGCATGTTAAGTATTGAAATTGCGAGGGTATTAATTTCGTTAATTTGATTTGTTCACACTTCGCAATTATATTTTTACGCCTGCTATATACTTTCCCTAACAATAGGGTAACAGTGTGACATTTAGTCGAGTGTGTGGGAGTGGGTTGGGTAAATTTCCCGAGATAAATATAGGTGATTAGATAATAGCTTATACTTGAGATTTTAGATAAAAATGATAACACAAGCCAATAAATGAATTTTGTACCCTGAACTGCGATACATTTGCTTAGTTTTTCTTAAAAGTTCAGATAACGTTTTAGATAACTATGCTTTTATAGTATGTTCAAGATAAAAATGGAAAAAAAGAGCGGCAGTCATTTCAGACTGAATGATGGTAGCGAAAGCTTCTTACGAAATATTCTTCCCTTCTCTCGTTATCTCACTGTCTCTATTTTTCGTTCTTTGTGTCACTCTTCGTAATAGATATAAATATCAGGTGAATTAAAATAATTGCCACTATTTTTTTTTATTAAATTTTTCATTTAAATATATCTGCAATGAAATATAAGTTTAGATATTCAGTAATTGTTTGTAAATAATTTTATTCATCTGAAGAAGTATTTGAAGACAAGATGTCAAAGAAAACTTCATTTTGTTCTTAACTAACATCATTACAAACACATAACATTTATACAGAACAATAAATTGTATATATACACATTCAACGGTAGCAACAATTTAAATTTTTATGTTATCATTCTATGTAATATTATAATGAGTTTTATTCATTTTATGTGAATAAAAATAGAAACAAAATTAATAAATAATGACATAATATTAAAAAAATGATATAATTGTTTTTGGTTTCGAACCTGAGAACTTGGATTTGCAGCCGTGCGCTTTAGAAAGAAACACACAAAAGATAGTTATTACAAGATTGAGAAACAGGGACGTTTTTTACTTAAAAGCCGATAAAGGCAACAAAGTAGTGATCCTCGACAAATCTGATTATTTTGATAGAATTAATAACCTGATTACGAACGGTCCGTATTCAAAAACAAAAATAATAATTAAAATACTTTATCAAAGATGACATCAGAAGTAAACAGTGTCCTTAAAGCATGCAAATCTATTGTAAGTCCTGAGCTGAAACGAAGACTACATGTTTCTGATCCAACGATCCCGAAATTATATGGCCTTCCAAAAACCGGGAAAAACAGTACGTCCGATTGTTTAAGCGATTGACGCCTCATCTTATATGTTTTACCTTGTCCACAGCAAAACTTTAGCTTAAAGAATTCTTTTGAGTTTATTCAATCTATACAAAACGTTTCGCTGCAAACTGGAGAAATTTTGGTATCGTTTGGTGTTAGTTCTTTATTTCCTAGTGTACCCATTGCACAAACTCTGAAGTACCTGGGGAACTTACTGCGTGAAAACTCTTTTTGTGAGGCAGAAATTAATGAATTAATTTCCCTCACAAAATTATGTACGAACCAAAATTGTTTTCAATTTGTTCATGGACAGGTTCGAAGTTGAAGCAAAAAAATGACTCCTAGTATTTTCCTAGGGTATGGATACGGTACGTGGATGATATATTTGCTATATTTAATACTAATGAGCTCAATGTTAATGATTTTGTTATGTATCTTAACAATAGGTTTGCTTCTATTAAATTTACATATGAACAGGAACAAAAGGGTACTCTACCATTTTTGATGTATTAGTTTTAAGAAATGATAGTGATAAGTTAGAGTTTGATGTATATAGGAAGGATGCTAGCACATATAGATATTTACCTAATACGTCTTTTCACTGTCAACAACATAAAATGGCGGGGATTAATTTCCTTGTACATCGGTTGTTGACATTCCCTCTCAGTAAAGAGAGATTTGAAAATGAAAAGAAAACTATTAGAGAAATAGCTGCATATAATGGTTATCCAACATATATTACAGATAAGTTAATTAGGAACAAACGGCTTCGGTTACGAATGAAAGAAGTGTCAACTTTTCGAAATAAGTCAAAAGAACAAAAGGTAGTCTCGGTTCCGTACAGTCGTTATACTAGGGGCTTTAAGAAAGTTTTTAAAGAACTTGGTATGAAGGCGGTGTATAGAACAACTACAACACTACAGAAATTTTGGACAGACACACAGATCTATCAGTACCCGTTTCAAAGAGCATATTGCCCATTTGAAACACGGAAGAGCGGATAAATCTAGTCTTGCACATCATGTTTTAGAACACAACCACTCTGTAGATTTATCTTCTTTAAAATTAGTTAAACAAGTAAATAATTATAGGGAACTGGACTCTTGCGAAAGCATAATGATTTATAAATGTAATAAATTAATGAATTCAGATAAGGGTCATATTCCATACAGTTCATTGTATAGTTTACTTTGGAAGAATCCATAAAATAAGTATTAAAAATGTCATTACTTAATAATGTAGCATAAAAGTAGGTAGGTAATTAAGGATTATCCTAATTTACATATCTTTGAAATCTGTTATTTAGAATTCAGGTACTTAGAATTTACCCCTTGTACTAATTACTTAAGTAATAGTTTAGTGGTAGGTATAAATTAGAGTTGTTGAAACGGCGTTGAGTGTTTAAAATAAAGGTTTGGTGTTAGGGTGCAAAACTGTGTTTTTATATTTCTGACGTATGTCCAATTTAATATATCACAAAGGAGAATTGGAGTGTTTATTAGAACGAAAAGCTAATTTTGTGCAGGTATTCTTTATTACTTGGATGGTTATATTGGTTTATTTCCTATCTAATTATAGGTTTTCTATAAAAGAAGAGACTCTTAATATTTCACCGGGACCCTGTTTCTTACACAGAAAACTGAATTGGATGGGTATTTCAAGATCGAGGCAGAGTGTAGTGACGGTCGTCTCGTTCGGTGGGTCGTGTCGGACGCGTCGAAACAAATGAAGTTTTAAAAAATGCATTTTATTCCCTTGCTCATCTAGTTTCAAATATTTTTTATTTAGAAATATATTAACAATAAACTAACTTTAACCGTTGTTTATAATATTGAAATTTATTGTGACACCAATTTTCATTCACCTATTACATTATTGTAAAAACATATACTTAAAAAATATACTTTCCCATTCTGATTCATTAAGGTCAACAAAAAAAAAAGGTCGATTCGTGCCGAAAAACCTACACATTGATCTAATAATTTTTACATTTAAATTTAAAGCTATTCTGAACTTTAATGTAGGTACTCTATAATATTTTTAGAAACTATTTAAGTTTGTCAAAATAAATATCAACAATTCGATACATTTCTAATTTACTACATAATATTAAGATAATGGCTTTCGATTGGTTTAACTCCTTATTTTCATTTAGTTTTATATTTTTCTCATCAAAATTATTTTTTTATTTATGTTTAGGGATTATTCGAAACCTGCTGAAATCAATTGGATCGTTAAAACTGGATTCTGTTAAGACACATACCGAAGTGGTCCCACATTTTTTTTTAAAGCACAAAGCTTATACAGTTTTGTAGAAAATTGGCGAAAAAATGTAACCGACTTTTTTAAACGTATACTGTAATCATTTCCTGTCAGTTTTTAATCTGTATACGATGTTTATCGGTAAATATGTTTAAAATTTTTGTTGAAACACAAAATTGTTATCAAATAGAAGTAATTAGAATTTAAAACTAAGTTATAAAATTTCCTTGAGAAGTTAGGTGCTCCAAAAATTGCCAATCGATGTTGCTGTAATTTTGTTATGAATGAGAATTTTTGGTTCTGCTGTTGGATTATAGTTAATAGATGTTTGAGTTTTTATATTTAGTCGATGAAAATCTAAACAGCCCAGTGGCCGCCACCAGAATGGATGGGTCTGATCTATGCCGTTTACTCTCGAAGATTAGTTTCTTTGAGATCTTCAAGTGTCTAAGGCCTGTTGACATAGACTCGTGACTTCAAGAAACCCCACAAAAATCGGCGATCTTCCCGACAGTACAAATCACCAAAACGCGAGGAGAGATTAGGCAACTCAGAAATGCAGCTCACCGAACTTCGGTAGTGACTCTTGCAGGATGCGCCGTGGCTCCATTCTGTTGGAACTACATTCTAGTCCCAATTCAACCAATTGAGAAAATCGATAAGCATGGCGTTGTAACACACACTGTCCATAGTCCACACCTATGGCGTAATTGAAAAATTAAGTACCGATGAGGCTTCCAGCGTAAGCAACACACCATATAGTAATATTGAACGGGTATAATGGATCCGTTTGTTGCCTTTCTCGTTGTGCTTGGTGCTCAAGGGCTAACAGCTGATGCACTGTTTGTATTTTGTAAAGAATCAGTTTCAAGCCTAAACAAAATTGTCTGTTACGACCCCAGATAGATGCACAATTGCGTGGCAAGTCGTATGGTCGATACTACGGGGTCCTCTGGGACATCTTCTCAGCAAACCGGCTGCTTCGGAGCTGGTCAGAATGACAGTATCTCGTTGTGTTTCATATTATTCTAGGCGATCTGTTAATCGCGGTGTATGTGGTGTATTTTATATATCTTTACTTCACAAATGTCAAAGCAGTACATTTGCGCCATTTGTAAGAACTTTTATACCACCTAGTATATATTGAACCCGGGATTAGAAAATTAATTTATAACTGCCAAAGGAGCATTAAAAGACACATGTAGGTAACGTCATGAGATACCTAAAATATGAGCTAGTCAACTAGAACAAGAATTTGCTTATTCTATAATAACACTAATTGTAATAATACCATAGTTAGACATAAGCAAACGTAGAAAAAAATACCTTTCCATAAGAATTGTCTGGTGGTACATAATAAAATAATTTATGGCTGAAAGAGGTAATATAGTTGATATCTCCATCTGGCGCACGGAGTTCGGATTTTACAGTAACAGAAAATGTATTGACCTTAAAAATTCCTTCTAAGTATATGGTTACAGCAAATTTATATCAATTTTGGCGCTAATGATCATATGAGTTGTTGACCTATCTCCTTTGCACATCTCCATTTCTGAGGCTGTGAGGCCTTATATATTTTGTGTTTTACGCCGTTTATATTTAATTTATTTTTAATAGACTTCCAAAAAGGAGGAGGTTATCAATTCGTCGGCACGTTTTTTTATGTACGCTCAGTGATTATTTAAAATCGGCATGGGTAATTTTGATGATTTAAACGGCATATTATTAAGGAATATTACATACAGGCACAATATAATTTTCTATAAAGAGAGATTTACGGTTTTCCAGAAAATCAGAAAAAAACAGTAAGTAAGTGCCTACTGTTCAGTCATTTTCCATAAATCTACACTGTTTTCTACAAAGGATGTTCCAGCTTGATTCTATAATGTAATATAATTAAAGTCAAATTTTCATCATAAAAATCTAGCTTTATGTCAAGATATGCCATGAAATTAACAATTTTCATTTTATAGGGCTTGTCGTCGAGTGAAATGACCCAAAATATTCCATAAGTGTATCAAAAAGAAAAATTGTTAGGTTTGCGATCTTTTCATATGGATATGACGGATATTTGAGTTATAGGGTGGAGGGTTCGAAAAATGTTAGAAGCAGTTGAATTTACAGGATGGATGAATTATAAGGTGAAGTCGAATTATAGTTATTCAAGGTGGTTAAAATAATGTTATAAAGTATACAACATAAGTAGGTGTATATATTTGACATATGGGACAAAGGAAAACTATAGGTATACAGGGTGATTTAAACAGTAGAAAAATAGAAACAGTCAATTGGGTGGAGAGGATTAAGACAGTTGCAACATCGTGTGGAGTCCAATTATAGTTGTACAAGGTGAGTCAGAAAATGATAAAGAAATAATTTATATTGGGTGACCAATAAGCGGTAACATATACAGGGTGGCAGAAACATGGGGTGTGTTAGAATTACACATAGAACGTGGTTCAATTAATAAAACAATTAAAAATTTAAAAATAGTGAAAAATTTAAAAATAAATACTAATTAGAGAGAGACAAGAATACGCTAAAATAATCAATGGAATTGTACCTACATTAAATTAGATAAAAAAAGAATATATCAGAAAATAGTAATTGATTGCACACACGGTTTCTAAACAGTTTTTATTTTAAGTCAGTTGAAGTCGGTTCTTTTAAACAAAAAGAAAAAATAATCATTCTCAAAAAATAATTCATACCTGCTTAACCGAAATTTATTTCTAATTATTATGATAGATTTTAATTTCTGAAATGTAATTAATTTATTGTAACTGTATTCAAAAATGTTTATTATAAGACATTGGATTCTCCTAGGCAATAGGGGTGGGGGCGGTCTCGCTTCCCTCTCATCTCCTTTTGATCCCACGTTTTTGGAAACTTTCCTTCTGCTGATACACTCTACTAGTTTTACTTGCTTTACTTTTTTTTTGTTTTCATTCTTGTACACTAAATTTTTTACAGCCCAGTTCTTGAATCTGTGTATAATTATTTTACTATTTTCTTGGAAAATAACACCACAATCGAAATAAAAAGCTGTATATTGAAAGAAAATTCGTTGGCTTTAAAATATGTATTGAAAATGTAAATTGTTAATTATATAATTTTATAAAACTAATGATATGCTATATGAAAAGACACAATTTTGTTAAAGCTGTTAGCTTTTTAGAGTATGTTCCTTTTCCATTTTTGAATGATGTGTACGGGTACATTATGTATCTATAGATTTTGTTTTCACTTTCGTGTGTGGGTTTCACCTCTTGATTAATTTACGCCACTGGCGGGTATGTCAGGGACGATTTAACAATATTTGACAAGCTGGTGGTCTGTGTAGTTTCTTGCAGGTCCACCCAGAGCATGAGCCGCAGATCTGCCCACCGACGAAGGGGCAGACGGGGAGAGAACTAGCGGCAACGCGTTGCTCATCGTCCCCCGTGTCATTGTATGGTAATTACAGCCCTCGAAACGACACTGAATTATTATACGCGTCGAAGAGACGAAGATAATTTCATACCTACGGAGGATGTGCATAGGAGGTCAATAGATTCATTGATGAATGGGCCGAGGAAATGTATCCGAAGACATGAATGGGTGATGTTAGCTGAACACCGGCTCGCATTTGCTACGTTTTACTCGAACGACTCTCTTCTGTACACAATGGTCGACTGTTTCCATCCGAGAACAATTGCCGTTCGGGTGAGAGGTCACAAATTTGACGAAAATTTGAATATAATGCCAAGGCTATCATTTAATTGTTGTCTATGTCCGAAATGCGTATTGTCATCCGAGTCTTTGTGTTCGATAACGGCCGTAACAAATTGATTTTTTTTAATAATGGGGTCCATATGATTATTAATTGTTAGTTCCTTTTAAGGAAATGATGATGAAAATATTAAATTGCATCTTCGCATTTGTGTATAATACCATAAAAATTAAAGAAATTGTTAAACGTAAGGTAGTGAGGTGTTGAGGAAATAACTCAAGATGTTTTCATTGATATTTTTCGAAAACTAGGACCAATATTTTGGGGTTCATCCGTTGCATCGCAATCAGTCTTTCAGCGCATAAACATATTTCAAAGTGTTTTCTTGGTATCCTTCAAACTACCTCATATAGAACTAAATTTAGACAATTAAATATGCTAGCAGTCGCCCAGTGGTCGAAATTCTACCAATTGTGTCAATAAGTAACGAAATTCAAGTTCCTTTTCAGATATAATTAATAGGACTTTATTTGTCTTCAAATTCATCATTCTTTATTATTTAATATGACAAATATCTCTGCACCCCTTGTATAACTATAATTCTACTGCGCCCTCTATTCCAAGAACCCTGTAAATTCAACGGCGAATGGGCTACCCTACATAATTATTTTTCTATCCACCCTGTATAACTATAATTGCACTCAATTCTCAAACATTTATTAAAATCCTCATTATAATAATTCCATCTCATTATATATTTCCACCACCCTGTATATACAATTGCTTATGGACCACGCATAATATATTTTATATTTTTTAACATTTTTGAACCAGCCGGTAAACCATTCTGCATATGCGACTGCTTATGAGCCACCGTATTTATTCTATAAATAAATTTTTAACTATCTTATATAACTATAATTCTACTCCGACCTATATTTCAGTCATCATATATATGGAACTCATCGTTGGCTACTCTATAAATCATTTCCTTTTCTAAAATTTTTTATAATCATCCTGTATATCTACAATTCCTCTCACTCTATATTACATCTACCCTATATATACAACTGCTTATGGGTCACGAAATGTTGCATATTTATTCCTACATTTTTGGACCACACTGTATAACTACAATTCTACTCCAACTCATATTTTATATTTTTTGCACCACCCCGAATAACTATAAGTCTACTGCGCCCTCTATTCCAAGAACCCTGTGAATTCAACCGCTAATGGGCTTTCCAATAAAATTATTTTATTAGTTATAATTGCATTCTATACTATATATATTTTAAACACTCTATATATACAACTGCTTATGTGCCACACAAGAAAAAATGATTTCTAACATATCTGGAATCACCCTGTATAATTATAATATACAAACACATAACATTTTACCTACTCAAAAATCGCATATGTAGCATTTTTTACTTAAAAAAAATATTAAATAGTGATAAAATTCTTATAATGTCTCACACATTAATTTGTATACTCTCTTGGAGGTGTCATTCTTTTGTACCCAAGACAATATATATAATATATAATGTTTCCGGTTAGGGAAGCTTCATCAGTTGCACTTCCCACAATTGAATCTCCTCTCGAATATTTCTTTATGTATTTGAAACATTTCATTAAATTTGAAGACGCGAGCTGCAAAGACCGACATCTAGTAACCTCTATGTGCTAATCCTAATGTCTGTATTTTCATCTCCCGTCTTCAATTTAACGAAATGTATCAAATACATAAAGAAGTGTTGGAGAGGACATTCAATTGTGGGAAGCCCAACTAATGAAGGTTCCCTAACCAGAAACAATATATATTATATATATTGTCTTGGGTACAAAAGAATGACACCTCGAAAAGTTAACCTGAAAATTTCATCGTGACATTCTAATCTAGGAATTACGGGTAATAGCAATTACATGGAACAGCTCCAGATTCGGAACCTCTATGTGCTAGTTTCTCGTGCTTTCTCGCTAATACGGATTTTTCTGAGCAATGGATTTGTAGACGCCAAAACCCTGAAATGGAATTTGGACAGAGTCATATCACACCTCGTTAAAAGAACAATTAACAATTTTTGACTAACTGCTAATATTTTAGACAACATGTTAAAATTATTTAAAATATTACCTTATGTCGAATAAAATTGCAATATGAGAACTGAGGTTTTCACGGCCAGAGTCGTAGCTGATTCTGTTTTTTCCGGATTTGGACCGGATCATTTTTTCGAATTAACTTATTTATATACCTAAAGCGGGATATAAACAAAGTTTTCGGATGTTATAAATTGTTCATAAATTCAAAATTTTAGAATTTGTGCATCATTGCATAAAAAGTGAAGTTTTGAAGTGTTTGTGAGATAAACTTGAAATGAATGGAGTCGCCGCAAGGTAAGTAACATTTGTTTTATTTTTTTCTCATCCTTGAAAAAGCCCCTTATAAGTGTGGGCGAAACGTCGGAAAACTTTGTTTATATCCCGGTTTAGGTGTATAAAGAAATTAACTCGAATAAATGACGCGGTCCAAAACCGGACAAAGCAGAATCAGCTAAAATTGCAATATTTTACCAATACTTACTCTTATTCAATTGTCATTTGCACATGGCATAAAATAAAAAACATGTTCAACTTCAGAGGATCTGAAATCGAATGTATAAATTATATTTATACTCTCTCAGTCAGTTTACTTATTAATTTATTTTATAATTATTTAAGTATATATGTATATTGTACATATAACTGAATTTAATAAAAATATTAAACTCACTTATATGTACTATATACTTAAATAATAAATCAAGAATTCAATGAGTTGAGGAGAGCGCAACTGATGAAAGTTCTCGACTAGAAACAATATATTGTCTTGCGTTTAATGGATTGAAAAATCTCGAAAAGTTTGTATCGTGTTTTCCTGAAACTCCTGAATATCTAAAATCATTTCGCGATAAAATACATATAACTTAACTCACTCGGTATATTAAACTACTATCCACTCTTTACTTAATTAGTTGTTCCATTTTTACAAAGCACCAGGGGCGCCCGATTACTGTTATGTACAAAATTTTATACTGTCCGTCCATTTTCTACTTAGAATAAACATTCATGAAAGTTTGCTATGTGAATTTAATTTTTATTTCTAATCTAAATTATATTAGAAGTAAAGGATTTCCATCCTTATATAATTCTATTTTCAATTTTTAAGAAGCATTGGAGCGTAATGCCTGCTCAGATCACTATCGTTTATAAAACATTTTATCATTCAACAATAAAAGCGGTAGCTCTTCAATTTACTGCGTTAAGAACATCCAGTTTAATCTCGTTCAATAACTTTTAGGGTAAGCATTGTTTCTGAAGATAAGAAGTGAAAAGCTATTCTTCAGTAAGGAAATAAATTCTAATTTAAATATACGCTAATAGTGATCTATAAGACATATTTCAATACACTTATCTTAAGGCAGTAGTTTATATGCTCCATTTGGACATAATTGGTCGCCTGTAATGCTTTGTTTCTCAAAGAAAACAGGAAATATGCTGTCTTGGGTTCACTTGTACAATAGTTGTTGGTAGAATGTGTAGACAATAAAAATAATGTTCTTCTTGAATAAGCGCAATCATCCCTATCTACTCTACTTACAGCATTTTTTAAACCGTCATAATTCTTTCCCAATTAAATAGGTTATAAATTATTTATATTATAATTCGTTGATCTTACAACAGGAACATGTACTAAGATATTTGTTGAATAAAATTTTAACTTTTAATTTTTATTTCTTAATACAACATCCTATAGATCACCGTACCTATTATTGAAAACACCGAACTTTATTTATATTGTGCATAGTAGCACTTGACTTTCATTCCCAGTTTATGTTTTTGGAAAGATAGTTTTAATTTTTTGAATAGTTTAATCATTTTTGTGTGCCCCAAGGAGGCTGTGATTTATAAACGTTAAATAAATCATAGAATACAGCCTCCTTAATTCGATTTCATTGTCAAACTGATGTAACTAAGAGAGTTAACTGCTAATTTAACATATACCAAGTAGCTCTAAGAAATTCTAAAGATCGTGTGAACTAACAAAGCTTCTTTCAAGTTAGAAGAATTTGAAAGAGATAAATTCAGAACTTCATATGGCGCTCAGAGGTACAACCTTGTTTTAGCGAAAAATTTGATCAAATAATTTCTGATGTTCCAGAGATCTCATTAAAGTCATAAGGAAAAACCTATGTAAAATATTATCAGTATTAGTTTTAACCTTGATTATTGGCAACCAGGAAGGGCTGAATTCTACAGATGCAGTAGCAATACAATCGCTTTCATTTAATAAAATTATAACTGATTCTTTCAGTTTTCGGTTTAAGTTGTGTCCTTCTTTGTGTAATATGATTGAGTTTTGAAATTATATGTTATGCAGTTTGCAGCTATATTCCCAAATTTTTGACTTTTCGGATTATCGTTTCGTTATATAATTTTGGTGTTTATTTATTCAAACATTTATAAGTCTAGAGGTTTCTCCAATATAAAATTTAAATGCAATTTTTGAGTTTTGGGTTAAGTTGTTTGGCTAATTTTCTGTCTTCATGAAGGATCCTGGAAGTAAGGTTAAGTTGTTGTAGCAATGCGATTGTCAAGGGTATTAGTATTGTTTGGAAACCATTTGTTGATCTTTTTAGGATGATTGTTACCAGACATATAAATGTATTTTTCTGCATTAAATTTGTTTATATCAGAATACCTGATGTCCTTTTTTACGGTAATTGGATGATAGACTTAAAGCTGAGATATCTGTTAGTGTGGGAGTCCGCTTTCTGCAGATTTCTGTATGAAATGATAATTTTGTTTTTGTTATTAAAATATCTATGATTGATAGTTATTGTGCTCACTTTTTAATGTGAATTGTATAGTTCGTTCTTTGTTATTGAAGTTGTTTAATAATTCATGTAAGTCTGCAAGAGAGTTTTCGAAACAGTGAAAATATTGCCGATATTATGCCACCAAACTAAAGGTTTACTCTGTTTTGTATAAATTACTTGTTATTCGAATTCGAAACCATAGCCATGCCAAACCTTGTTGGTAGAAGTAATCGTTGAGTTGAAAATATGTTGTTTTCGTACAAAATGTTAGTAATTCCATTATTGTGTCAATGGATAATTGTGTACGTTTATTTAGTAACAAATCATTTTCTAATCGTTCTTTTACTATAGGCAGTGTTTTGGCGACAGGGATGTTATTGTATAGGTTTGCAATGTCAACTTGCTAGTGTGAAATTATTTTTGTATTTTAAGTGGTCTACAAATTGTGCACAGTTTTTAAGATGAGGATAGGAATTACCAGTAAGTGTAGAACTGATCTTTAGACCAATCGTGGTGTTATTCCGAAAAAATCAGAAAAATACAAACCTGAGAAACAGTTATTATTAGTGTTTTATTTTATTGGTGTGTCAAATGTTTCTCTCACAGATTCTTTGTATAAATTATGTTATAGTCTTTTGCATTTTGGTTATTTCATAACCACTGTCTGCAATTTGTACTTTCTCCTCATCTGACATCTATTTTTCTTCCGTCATTTTGCCTACTTTCAATCCTTGCTTACTCTAACTATTATCTACTTTGCCAATTATATTTAAATGTAATCCCAACTAATACAAAAATGATAGTATCTATACTATTATAAAATTGTAAGTTTGTCTGTCTGTTTGTTTGTTTGTTTGTTTGTTCGGGCATCACGTAAGAACTACTTAACTGATTTGCTGAATCTTTTTTTGTTTCGAAGCTTATTGTTTGACTTAAAATCTGGTAGACATTTTATCTCTCTAAATTGACAGAAACAGTAGACATAGCGAAAAAACTTCTACAATGTTGGGTAATTCAATTACTCAATTGGTTCCACCGAACGCACAAAATATTAGATACTGGCATCAGCTTAGCTTTTATTCAAAATTCGGAATGTGCAAATGTAACATGTTTTCATTTAACAAAAATCAACATATATCAAGAGTAATTTTACAGGGTGTTCTGTATATAGCGGAGTATAATTACATGCATTTAAAAAAAATCTAAAAAAAGTTATATTTGGTGTCCTATAAGCAGCTGGATATATACGATGTGATGGAAATAGCGGGGAGTGGAATTAGTTATACGGGGTGGTTCAAAAAAGTTATATTGAGTGGGCCATAAGCAGTTCCATATACCAAGTGGTTGAAAAAGGGTAGAATATTTATACAGTGAGTAAAAAAACTTAAAAAAATGTCTTAGGTTAGCAGTTAGGATCTTTGAATTATGTTCATAAGATACGATAGTTGTGAAATGGGTTAAAGAAATGTTAGAAGCAGTTGTTTATAAAGGGTGTTTGAAATATAATATGGCGTGGAATTATAGTTTATGTTGTGGTGAAAAACTTGTTTTATATCCACAAGTAGTTACATATATAGGATGGTTGAAATGTGTAGCGGAGTATAATTACAGCTCTACAGGAGGGTTTGAAAATATTTAAAAAAAATGGTATGATCTACAAATTGTTCCATTTACCGGATGGTTGAAATATAGGGTGGGGTAGGATTCTTAGGATACAGGGTCGTAAAAAAATGTTATATTTGGTAGCAAATACGTAGTTGCACATAAAAGGTAGTTGACATATAGGTTGGCTTACAGTTTATATATAGAATTATACAGGGTGGGTAAAAAATGCTAGAAAAATTTTGTTACATAGCACTTGCATATATAGAGTACCTGAAGTATTGTGCCCAGTAAAGTTATAGTTATACTGTGTCATTCAAACAAGGTTAGAAAAAGTTGTAAATTAAGGGTGGTTTAAATGAAGTGTGAAGAGAAATTATACTTTAATATATCTTGAAAAAATATAAGGAAAAAATGTGAAATATCGCAGTTCATAATAAGTTGCAAAGATAGGATAGTTGAAACATAGGGTGAAGAAGTGTTATGATAATTGTTTAAAAAATGTTATATTGGTTGACCAGTAAGCAGTAGCGTAACGGGTAGTTGTAATACATACAAGGTGATTCAAAAACACGTTGAACAAAATTGTTATTTTCGGTGCCCCATAAGCAGTTGCGGTGGATTTATAGTTATACAGGGAGGTAGAAAAAATGTTATGTTGGGTGGCCTATAAGTAGTTGCAAATACAAGGTGGTTGAAATAGCAGGTGGAGTAGATTTATAGTCAAACAGGTTGGATACTTTTTTTTGTAGGATAGAACATGAGCTGTTGGATATCTGCAGTATCTGCAACATGGGTCAAAGTAGAATTATAGTTCATACAGTAAAGTATTTAATAATTTTATATTTGGTTGCTCCTAAGCAGATGCACTTGGTTGAAATATTTTGTAGAGTAAAATTATGGTTATACAGGGTGGTTGAAAAATAATTTGTAATGTTTGACAAATTGTCAGCGGTGTATATAGGATGGGTTTAATGTAGATGGAAGTAGATTTAGTTATACAAAGCGGTAAAATTTTTTTTTTAATACAATTGTTATATCGGGTGGCCAATAAGCAGTTGCAGAAATTTTACTTTAAAAAGTGGTTAAAAAAAATATCAGTGATAATTGTTATAGAGGGTACACCATAAGCAGTTGTATAGCTGAAAAATAGGTTAGAGAAAAGTTATAGTCAGTTGTTCAAAAAAATATATTGTGTGACAAATAAACAGCTTCATATACAGGATGGTTGCAATATAAGGTGAAGTTGAGTTACAGTTATTCAAGGTGATTAAAAAATGTCGAATAAAATAGTTATATAGAGTGGCCCATAAGTACTTGCAGTTTGGGTGAAAATATTCGGGATTGGTGGATTTATGGTTAAGTAGGGTGGTTCAAACAAGTTAGAAATTTTTTTATATAGGATAACATATATGTTTCATAAGTTATTTCTTTTTGCGAAGGCTTGAACATTCCGTACGTGGGTGAATCCGCGGGTAACGGCTAGTTTTGTTATAAATTAGTACATGGTTTACCAAATCTCGATCTATCTATTTGCTCTAGATTTTGTACTAGCGTTTCTTTTCGATTACTTGAATGAGTTCCCGCAGACACAAGATTTTTGGAACATTTTGTGTAGGTTTTGGCTTTGTTTTTAAGTATTTGTGAACCCTCAATTTTGATTCGCTTTAAGTACCTACTTGTTATAACTTTCTCGCAGCACAAGCAATTTGAAATATAGAGTTTTTACGAACCTAAAGACACATCATAACTGAATAGAGAGAATATTCTTAAACTCAGCAGCATCAGCGGTTCAGTTTAATCAAAATACCTTGGCACCCAACAAATGAAAATCATCACGGTCCTCATTCATCTCCGAAATGCCGTAACACTCACACAAAATAATACATTCACTTTTCCACCCTACTTTACATCCGTTTCCAAATTGTACGCTTCCTGTCGCCTATTTCTCTACTATAACGTTTCATATGCGTTGCGGCGTGTTCGTTAGAGTCTTTTTTTGAAGCCGACTGTGAATTTTTTTATGCAAATTGCCATGTGTGAATGTAACAATAGCGACGGAATGCAAAAAATGTTGTTGTGTTACGTATTTACGTTTTCTGATGTGATAAAATGATGTGGAAAATTTTTGAATTTTTGTATACAGCTCGACAATTTCGATCCTAGAAATTCGGATATCGTGTTTCTGATGTGAAACAAGTGAAGTTGGGTACATTTCTAGAGGGCAAATGTTTCGAAAATATTAGATGCGTTTGCTTGTTTACTAAGATATATAGTTTTTTAAATGTCGTGAATTGAACTGGCTAAAAAACGCATTTAACTCTTGTGATCACTGAATATAATATAGATGTCGTTGATATCTAATGGTACAGTTCGCTGACATTCGTCGCCTAGGGTGCTTACTAGCACCGAAGAAATTCAATTCATAAACAATGAGGACAAAACTCAAGTTCTATTCGTCAACGGGAGAACGCGTACGACCGTTCCGACAGGAAACCTGACCGTCAACGGCATACAAATTCCATGAAAAAACGAATTCAGATACCTTGGAGTCGTCATCGACACGGAGTTGACTTTCACGGGACATATCCAAGAGACTCGCAACAAAGTCCGGGTTGCCCGTGCCAGACTTTACCCCCTAATAGGAAGGGCAAGCAAGTTGGGACTATTAAACAAGCTGACTCTCATCAAGACAACCATCTTGCCAATGCTGATGTATGCTTCAATAGTATGGGGACATACCAGCAAGAGCAAGTGGCAGGCCATCGAAAGTCAGGAGAACCTATGCCTACGCCTAGCAGTTGATACACCTTGGTTCGTTCGTAACACGGTGATTTCCAAAGATTTACGACACCAACCAGTGCTTGCAGAAATAAAGAGGAGCGAGGCTTACGCCAAACTCGAACAGCACCCAAACCTTCATCTATAACAGATAATCGACTATGACTCCAAATTTATTTACAGATACAAACCGCCTAAGAACCAGCTCTGCCGTAGCGAAGGAGAGGATGATGAAGAAGCCTAGAGGTAGACGACAGGTGAATATAAAATGAAGAACATAATTATCTGTTTCAGGAGACAGCAAGGGGACCCGGGGTGGGGAACCAACCGTACCAAGCAAAGAGAAGACAAGAAGAACACACACTCACCAAAATAATTGAAGATAACGTGCATGCCTACTGAAGGGTAGAATACGCTATATATCATAGCAAAGAATAAGCCACGAACCACAAATAAGACAGTTGCTGTACCACCAATAAGGCAAAGCAATGGAAACAGATTAAAGCCAAACTATCCCAACAAGAAGGCAGCGATTATGAAGAAGGAAAATTGCATTACCGTGAGGACCTGAGTTAATTCTCCACGGAGTGGATGGAAAGTTAGCTGGAAGTCCACAGAAGGGTAGAATACGGTATATATCATATCAAACAATGAGCTACGAACTACAAATAAGACAGTTGCTGTACTACCAATAAGGTAAAGAAACGGAAACAAACCAAAGCCAAGCTATCCCAACAAGAAGACAGCGATTATGCAGAACGAAAATTGCATTAGCGTGAAGATCTGAGTTAATTCTCACTGGGTGAATGGAACGGGAGCTCGAAGTGCCCTCAGTAATTTCCTGAAGGGCAACTCCAGATCCTGGGCTCAAGCAAAGGGCGTGTTTTCATAAAAGCGTCATACAGGTAAGCCTACCTGATGAGAACTCCTAGTTCGAAACGGCCGTCGTACGTCGTCAGAGAGTGAATACCATCATTTTGAATTCATATACTTATTAATATTAGATATAACATTGCTCCGGCTACCGTAGATTTTAATATACGAGCGACTATAAGCGTGGGTGCACTAACCTTATGAGGGCAGAGGTGACTTTCCCAAAACGTTGGCATTTTAACATCGGAAGGAAGTTGTTATCAACTACGGATATATGCGACATAATTCTTCTGTTCAAACATCTGTGTGTTGACTAACTGTTATGATTGCTAGTAGTCTTGACTTCAGTCAGACTTGTGATTCTATGAGTATTGCAGGATTTTCATGAATGAGTAACATTTGATTGTTGGCTATTTTTTAGACTTAAGAGCAAAAAGACACTTTAGATATACGTTGCTAAGGATTGGAACTCAGTCTGTCGGGTACGTTCTTAGGTCCCTAGAAATTACTGTCACTGTTAAGCTGAATACTACCATATTCGGTGTGACGGCTATTGATCCAAACGGGGACAGTTAAATTATTTTTAAGTTATTTGTTTTGAAGTCGTTTTTGCTTATTTTTATATTCATTTTTAAACTTTGTTGTTGAAAGTACATATGAACATTTTCCCAAATCGAGCATTGAAACAAAACTCGTAATAATTGGATGTTCATATTGTGTTTGAAGGAGGAAATAAATATAGGCAAACGTATCAAATTAACAGAACGTTGGGCGTTTATGGGTTAACTAGCTATTTTTCAGCAAACTAAATGAAACCCTAGAAAATAAAAAATTCCCGTTGTGTTATCAAAAAAACACAAGTAATTTCTTCGCATTAGTTCAACTTTATATTATTTCAAGTATATATTATGCGCTGACATATTCATCACACCTTATCAGAAATAGTCGCATGTAATATCCTGTACGCCAATGGATCGTATCGAGATCTGGGAGTGCCAACATCTCACCTGGCCCAAAGAATGACTCGAAGGTTTTCAATAAAAGCGTGGGTATTGTAGAATGTGCACAAAAAATATGTTGTGTGTCTCTTGTTATGATATGATCCTGTATTTTTAACCGTAAGTACTTAATCAGCTTAGGATAAAATAAGTCTTCAACGAGATATTCAATGTAGCCGTCGATGGGGCCACGTTTATTTAATTGAAAATGTGCGGTAGGTAAAGTATATAATTTTAATACGAATCGACAATGGAATTGCGTATTCATAGTCAGTGTTGGTCAGGAGATTTCATTTTAAGTGGAAAACTTGATGAATCTTCGATTATCTTCATCGTTTTCTTCTTCATCTAATCCTTAGGCATGTTCAAGTAGGTATCGGATTTGGATCACAATTCCGTGATTCACAGTTTCATTTTTTCCGTGGTTTTTTGATCTCATGCTACAGTTTATAGTATTTTATCTATATTCAGGGATTTACTTCATTAGTGTTTCATCAGTGTTCTATCCTCTTGTACATTTATTGGTTATTTATTTCCATCATATGCGTAACCCAGTAGTTCAGTACTGATTGTCATTCCTGGTATTTGCAGGCAACTCTTACCAGGGGCCTGTTTCATAATCATCAGACTAATATTATTAGTAAAAAAATACAAGTTACAAAACACTTCTTTTTCTTCTTCTTCTTCAGGGGGTTCTCCAGCTGAAGTGGCTATGGGTACCCTTGATACCATTTACAAGTGTTAGATATTCACAATAGCTATATGCACCGTAAAGATTATTTATTTCAACATTGTCCAATGACTTTAAAAGTCCGCGTCTTGAATTGAAATAAACCACTGTTGTTGTGTAGCAGATAACATTTGGAGTTTGATTAGATTAAACTCGTATTTAAACCTTAAGCCATACCGTCAAATCTTCTTGAACATCCTAAGAATGTTTTTAGGTTAAATTAGTTTATGTACAAACTTTATTACAACGCGGGGCAACCTTGGACTTCCGGATTATTCACTAAACTAACACATATCTATCACTTTACAAGCGTCTTTTTCACTTTATCAGTGTCTTTGTCTTTTTAATATTTTTTAATTTTCCTAACTCTAACACATTCACACGACCGGTCACCTCGCCATCTTCAGCGGAAGTCCTACAAAATACTTGCACTTGTTTTTGTTCCATACTGAAAAACTTTTACGTCAAGTAGTAGTGGAAAAATTAAATTGGGAAGGCCTACCTTGTTATATTCCTATATATTCCACCCGTTAGGCGATGGGTGGCACAAGGTAACGGTTGGTTTAGAAATTAATTTTGTCCGACATATATTGTTTGACAGTTATATTGAGTATCAAAATAATAAGTATTTACGTGTTATAATATTTCTAAATTGAATTGAATCTGTATTTCATTTTTACCAACCTTGGGTTGACATTGACTTCCTTAAATTGTCAGGACATATTTGTTAGCGCCCCCTAGGAACAAGTAGTGTTAATCTCACCTATATTTGAGGAGTGAAGTGGGGCCCTATTAAATAACTAATTGTCATTATTTTGTAGCTCTTCAACATATATCACATGTGTTAAAACTTATTTACTGCTCATCACAATTTAAGGTTGGAAACATATCGTTTTCTAGGAAACAGGCCCCTGATATCATCATTTTTACTTTATCCCCTTGCTTTGTCTCCTCTTCATATAGCATTTGTAGCAATTATATATTAATTAGGTTTCTTGTAGTGTCCAATTTTCAAATGCATATATTATTGATATACGTTACACATAAAACCAGTACCAAGAAATATTAACAGAACTAGGATAAATACATCTTCAGAACTTTATATCTCAATATTAGTGCAAAATGGCAATGAAATGTCTAAATTCCTTGTAAAAATATTTTCTATTCTAACTTTTTGTTCTTTCAGGTCATTTCCTAACAATTCCTTGGAAAAGTAGCCTAACATCGAATGTTCCCAATGGCCTTGATAATGATGTTTTAGACGATCACTTGGTGAAAGTGCTCACCCACCCATATATTCTTTTAGCTGCCCAAAGCAACATCACTTCAATTAAGATTACTTAAAAACAGCAAACACTTTTTTATTTTTAGGGTTCCTACTGGACGTAAGAGGTTGACATTTGATATCAATATATAGTTTGGTGACCCGATCAGGAGTTCATATCGTAAAAGGAGAAATTTTGATTTAAGGGGTACTTCTGGGGGGGGGAATAAAAAAATCGACAGTTCTTCCCCAATGATCACCCAAACTACTGAGCCTAAAATTTTGAACAAAATAGGAAATATAGAACGTTGTCCGAACTTTACAGAAAAAATAAGCAGAAACCATTAATATTAATTTTGGGGGGCAAATTATAGAATTAAATGAAAATTTAATAATAAAAAATTGTTCAAACGCATCATGTAATACATCAAATGAAAGGTCCCACTCGGAGGAACAAAAATATATTTTTTCATGTTAGAAAAAGATAGTTAAAAAGATATTAACGAACATATACCAAAATTTACCCATTCCCCCCCTCCTCCCTTACCTCCGAAACTATAAAACGTAAAGTTTTGAAAAAAATTAGAGGTATAGGGTATGACCTGTAGTTTACTGAAAAAATAGCGAGAACCCTCTAATGTTAATTTTGGGGAGCAAATTACAGAATTAAATGGAAAATATAAAATTAAAATTGTTTCTAACCCATCATGTTGGGGCTTATTATGACGAAAACAAATATATTTTTTTCATAGTTTTAAAATAAATCAATTAAAAGGTATTAACAAAAATAAAAAAAATTTACACATTCCCCCCCTGATCTCCGAAACCATAACCTGTAAAATTTTGAAAAAAATAGAGGTATAGTGCCTCACCTGAAGTTTGCTGGAAAAATAAGGATAAACCGCTAATATTTATTTGGGGGGGGGGCAAATTATATAATTAAATAAAAAAAAACAATTATTTTAATTCTCCTGAAATTTATAACCATTACTAATGATAACACAAGAAATAGGAACAGAGACAGGAGATAACAAGATACCCGAACTATAATTGGTAAGAAGATTTTGCTTCCTTCGTTCAGTCTCAAATGACTGCCGCTCTTTTTAGGATAATTTGCCAGGAAATTGGCCCTTCGGCTCCATAATCGACCGGATGCAATATTGTATATTCTAACTGTATTATGAGTTCATTGTGTGTTACTCCAATCAACTACAAAATACAAACACTAGTTACCCTAGTTTCCGCAAATTAAATGACGAAATGTCAATAAGATTTCTCACTTAAATTTCTTCACCAACATCAATTCACTATTTCTTGCCAGAGGGTACGAAATAATAAACGCAAGCTAGTCCGATAACAGGAACTATACTCAAAGTTTTTGCATGTTTCATTGCAATTGAATGATTCAAGTTTTGATATTTAATGATGATATCGGGTTATTGAAACTGTCATAACTTTTACGAGCACGTCTTAATAAATGATTGAAAACGATCATACGAAGGTTAGGAATGATCGGTTTCTCGTGAATTCAATAAAACCTCAACGACTGTATAATTATTTTCACTGACTGGCGAGGGAATACGTTCAATTATTGCGATATAGCTTCACCAAAACATCTATTTATCCAAATCATATGTTTACTTTTCGAGTTAAATGGCCTCGAATAATTATATGGATTCTGAAGGAGAGCTTGCGTTTTTTATTCGAATTAATTTCGCATTAAATATGAATTTGAATCCGTTTCGTAAATTAAAATATTGTTTACTGGACAATTAAGATTTACGAAAATATCGAAATTACTTTTAAATAATCATGCAAGCAGAACTGATAGCAATAGAGTACCTTAAATTGAGCATATAGTAGTTTGCAGTAAAGTTAGGAGTTCACTTCATTTATTTGTAATACCTAGTGGTCGCCCAGTGGACGAAATTCGACAATATTTTATAAATGAATCTTACTGAAGTGCTTTTGTCAAAGGGTATATCTTTATAAGAATTTGAAGCAAAAATGGAAAAGTAGGCGTTTTTTCTGTTAGACCGAAAATGTATAAAAATATGGAATAAATATTTTTTATTTTTATATATTTTTATACCTAAATATGTATTTTTACTTAATGATTTCCCGTATTACAAATTTATACATGACAGTGTAAAATGTTCGATATACGAGGGTGAATCAAATATGAACCGGACTTTTGTTTTAAAAATTTTATTGGTACGATCAATACAAATTTTAATACATATTATTGTTCTACATAGTCTCCTCTCTTATGTATACAATTTTCCCACCGAATCGGAAGTTCTTTAATACCTTTCTCAAAGAATGAAACTGGTCGTGTCGATAACCAATTGCGCACAAACGTTTCTACACCTTCGTTGTCCTCAAAATGGTGGCCTCCCAGTTCTTCTTTAAGTGGCCCAAACATGTGGTAGTCACATGGCGACAAATCAGGACTGTAGGGTGGGTGTTCAAGAGTTTCCCAATGCATTTTGTTTAATTTTACTTGAGTCAATGCAGCTGTGTGTGGCCGAGCGTTGTCATGCAACAGAATCACACTTCGGATAGACATATCCGGCCTCTTTTGCCGATAGGCAAGTTTCACTTGTTGGAGTAGTTCGCAGTAATACTCAGCATTAATTGTACGGCGTTCGTGCAGAAAATCGATCAGCAGTACGCCTTTCGAATCCAAAAAAACTGTTGCAAGAATTTTCCCTGCAGAAAGACGGGTCTTGGCTTTCCGCGGTGCTGCCTCTCCAGGTTTTCGCCACTTCATGCTTGCACGTTTGGACTCCGGGGTATAATGATGCAGCCATGTCTCATCACAGGTGACAATATGTCTCAAAAACTCATCCCCCTCTGCTCGATATCTTGCTAACAGCCTTTCACATACGGCAAGACGGTTTGCTTTCTGATCTTCCCTTAGAAGGCAAGGAACCCATCTTGCACACACTTTTCGGTAACCCAACTCATCTGAAATGGTTGATTGAGCACTCCCGTATGATATTCCAACGTGTTCAGCAATTGCCAATACTGTAAGATGGCGGTCACCTTCAATCAGCTCACGAATTGCGTAGATATTCGCCTCATTGATGCTTTGTGTGGGACGGCGTGCATGAGGCTCATTTTCCACTGTCTCTCGGCGATCTGAAAACTTTTTGTGTCCTTGAAAGTGTTTCATTGCCGAACTGTGCAGATAATCGACGCAAAATTTCAGACGGTCTAACGCCCTCCGGCGCCAAAAATTTGATAACAACACGTTGCGCAATAGACGTACCTCTTGCTCTGACATGATGCTACTAACAGCGCATCGACTACGCCTCGCCAAACCGACCAACTTCCCTCTTCTTAACATCACTACCTAACATATATCGAGACGTCACGCCACTCGAATTACCTACAGGGCGAGAAACAGAAAAGTTCGGTTCATATTTGATTCACCCTCGTAATAAGCGGCGGATTTTTCTTTGGAACCTAAAAGTTTCCGTCATTTGCAGTTTTAGTACAAACCACCCTATGAAAATTCTAATTTTTAATAGCCTCTCTTTTGTCGGCTGAACGACATTTTTTTATAGAAGATCTTCGGAAAATTGCGAAAATAAAATATTGATAAAATAATTGAATTCACCACACAGTCTTATAGAAAAATTTATTCGAAATTTTTTCCGAAAAATTATACTTATCATTTCATTTTACTCTTGAAATCTACGCAACGCTTGACGCTGAACAACTAAATATTGTTATCAGATGAAGGTCTAAAAGAGCGTTACCATAAACCTGTCAAGTATGGTTATTTGAGAATTAATCACCTAAAGCTCTGACCACATATAATTGCTCTAAGGTTTGACCACAAACTATTTCACGGTAGAGAGATTTAAGATCTTAAAAAAATATCCAGATCCTATGATGCATTGATTTTTTTCAATATTAAATACACATATTTGTTTTAGGGCAAAATCAGCTATATTTGTCTTAAAGACAGGAAAAATACCGTAACTGACCTACGCACAAATAATGGAAAGATTCTGCCTTTAAATATAAATAATTTAGTCAAGTGCGAGTTGGACTCGCATTCTAAGGGTTCCGAACCACCTTCAAGATTCTAATATTCCAGTTTCAGACAAGCAGGGAATGAGTGCATTTTCTTATACTAGTGGTCGCCCAGTTATCGAAATTCGACCCGATTTCATGAAATTGTAAAAAGAATATTTTTAAAAGAAACAGAGTTGTGGAGAAATCGGATGTAATGATCAATATTGTTCACTCATATTGACAAATCTATTGCAATAAAAAAAATAAAAATGTAATCACACATAGAGTTTTTATTTTATCTGCTTTCGGATTCGCTTGATTTTTATAAGAAAACGTATGTATTTAATTTTCTAACTTGCCCCCCAAAAGTTAACATTAGAGTTTTATTTTACTAATAAACTTTCATGGAAGCCTTTTATAATTTATTATCTGAGTTTTGAGGCTCTGTAGATTGGAAGATATAGGGCAAAATAGGTTAAGTTTTAAATTATAAATTATTAAATCTGTTATTCAAATTATTTAAAAATGCAAATAAAATATATTTTTCAAAATTGAAATAGTCGATGTTTAAAATTTTTCTTAATATCTTTTAAACAAATGATTTAGAAATATGATATATTTGTAATTCACATAATGAGCATTTTAACTGATACTATGCATTTGAAATTTGAATTTTTATTTTCCACTTAATTTTATAATTTGACCTTAAAATTTATATGGGGGTTTTCTAATAATTTTTCTTATAAATTTCATGTGAGCACCAGTACCCCTAATTATTTTCAAAATTTTAGGCAGTATGGTTTCGGAAATAAAGCGAGAAATGAGAATTTTTTATATCTTTATGTTAATATCTTGTAAACAATTAATTTAAAAAATATGAAAAATATATATTTCTATTCCTCATAAAAAACCCTTTCACTATTGCATATTTTAATATTTTTTTTATCTTCCGTTTAATTCTATAATTTGGCCACCAATATTAATATTTGGGATTTCTTCGCATTTTTCCTGTAAACAAAAAAATTAGGTTTTATAGTTTGAGGAATAAAGGGGAACGGGTAATCTTTTAAATATTTGTTTTAATATATCTTAAAATATTTGTGTTCCTCAGAATGAGACCTTTCTTTTGATATATTACGTGATGCGTTTGATTTTTTTTTATTTTTAAATTTTTATTTAATTCTATAATTTGCCCCCCAAAATTTATTTTAATGGTTTCTCATTATTTTTCCTGTAAAATTCGGACAACGTTCTATATTTCCTATTTTTGTCAAAATTGTAGGCTCAGTAGTTTCGGAGATTAGGGGGGGAACGGTCGATTTTTTTAGTTTTTCCCCTCAGAAGTACCCCTAAAATCAATTTTTTTTCTTTTACGATATGTACTTCTTATCGGGTCACCAAACTATACATTGGTACCCAATTTCAACCTCATCCGTCCAGTAGTTTAGGAGAAACTTGCTGTGATGTATCCGTATATTATATATACGGAACACTAAAAATTCCAACAGTTGCTTATCTTGCGGAACGACAAGTGCTACATTTCGTAACTAATAATAAAAGGAAAGATTGAAAGCAGAAGAGCGCTCGTTAGGAAAAACTATCTTGCCTGAGAAAAATAAGGAAATGACCAGCTTAAGTTTCAAGGAACTGATTAGAACATTCGTAAATAGTGAAAAATTAAAGTGGTGATCGCTATCCTCCATTAGGGAACGGCACGAGAAGAAGATCATTTTTTCAGAAATTCTTTTGGACATATATTGTCGAAAGAAATCAGATGATAGATTTAACAATTTCAATTTTCTGTTTATAAGATTGAGTGCTGCAATCGAATGTTTGATATCCAAAAAAAGCAGATTTATTTTTTTTATTTTCTACTGTAAATGTTGTTTTTTCAGTGCATAGATAAACAATTTCTAGAATTTTTATACAGACTTACAAAATGTAGTTGGTGTAACAGGAAATTGGCGAAACAAACAGTTATTTTGAAATATTTTTCTATAATTTTTTAAAGAAAAAATCAATGTCACAAGAGTAATAATTGTTGGTAAAATTGTATTTAGAACTAAGGTTGTATCAAATTTAGATAAAAAATTCTATGTTATTTAAATTATAAAAAATGGTTTACTGGAAAATTTTAGGCAGGAAGCCTGATGGGCTCATCTGCTTTCAATCTAAGATAACAGAAGGTTGAAAAATTGACCCTTAAATTAATATAGAACCTGGTCTTATTGCTTTACTTGAAGACGGTGAAATACTAATGACAGAAAAGTTTCCCAGAGGTTCCCATACTCCGTAGTGAAAGTAGGAAATAAAGTATGGTGAACACGCCTCCATTCAAGTGCTAAAGTAAGAATCAAATTGAAACATGATATAAGCCATATCAGCAGTCACCTATAATTAATGTTACAAATAAGAGAAATAAATTAACAACTGTACATTTAATTGAACACTTATTGTACTCGATTTCATATGCTAAGTAACTAATTCATTTTTGCTTATCTTATGTATATGTTTCACTCGATCTTCGTACTGCCAGATATAGAAGGTCAAAAGAGCTCTGGAACAAAGTAAGTCGAAAATTTAGTACATATAGCAACTGCAAAATAATAAAATTAAGAATGTCAATTTTGTAACAAGTACCAACATTTGCGGTTTAACTTCTCATAAGACTGAACTCAGAACTTTTGTTTTTGAAGAGCAAAATAAAAAAACGAACAAGTAATACCGCACCCTTTATAGAAGTTAAATGCTTGTACACAAATATCGCTTCTCTTAACTCTAAATTTCAAGAACTTCTGCTATCAGTGAAGTTTCATAAACCTGATATAATTCTTTTAAGTGAAACGTGGTTAAAGGTTTAAATAAGTGATAATGTAATTAATATTCCTCACTACACAGTTTTTAGAAAAGATAGAGATCATTCGCGAGGTGGTGGTGTTTGCATATATGTTTCGGACTACATAGGCGGTTTGAAATCAACTTCCATTATGTTGGACAAAATTGATATTCCTTCTCTTGAAGCGGTTTGGGTCGCTGTTAAAATTGCTGACATTACACTGAACTTTGCATGCATTTATAGACCTCCCAGCTCCAGTCGTGAACAAGATATCCATCTTTGTAACACTCTCTCTATAGCCAGTACTACACTGAGTATTTGGTGATTTTAATTTCCCTGAACTTAGGTGAAAAACTCCTACTCCGCTAGACAACAACTCTCCAGCAGCCAACAATACTCCCTCGCTACTAGATTTTTCTTTTTTCTCCACAGATCATAATCTCATATTTTTAGTCGGTTAATATCCACTTATAGGAGCCAGTGATCACATTGCCATCATAACCAATTCTCAGTTGAATCTTAGAACACAGCTTAGTAGGAAACCATTTACAACTTATAAATTTTATTCTGCCAATTACACATCAATTAATGAACATTTAAAAAGTTTACATTGGGGTACTTCCGACACCAAGGAAATTTGGACTAAGTTTGTATCTAACATAATTGCAACGTCAGAGTTGTTAGTACCTAAAGTATCGTCTAAACTGTTTGATAAACCATGGATGAACAACAACATTAGCCATGAGATCAATGTGAAAAGGAAGGCATGGCATAAATATCGAATTAGTGGATCAAAAATCGACTATAATTTGTACAAGTACTGCTCAAACACTATAGCGGCTCTGATCAGAAATAGTAAATCTACTTTTGAAAACAAATTAGTTGACAGTAAAAGTAATAAAAACTTCTTTAAATATGTGAAACGTAACCTAACTAGCAGAATTTATACTATGACACTCAAAGATTCAGCAAGTGAACTGATCAGCGATCCCAAGAAAGTGGCAGATTTATTTGCTGCAGAATTTTCTAATTCTTTTTCTCATGAACCTCAAATCAACCGAGACAACAGCTCTGATCTTTCTGTGATCGAGTCAACAATTGACACCATCGAAATTACCGAAGAAAAAGTTCTTGCTGTTATTAGAGAAATTCGTTTGGATTGTAGCACAGGACCAGATAATATTAACCATGTGTTTTTTCCAAGGTGTGAAGAATCATTGCTTACCCCTTTAACTAATTTGTTGAAGCATTCTTTCGAAGAGTCTTGTGTTCCGGCTGATTGGAAAAACTCAATAGTTGTCCCAGTCTTTAAAAAGGGTGACAAGTTAGTCACCAGTAACTATCGTCAAGTTAGTTTAACTTGCCTTCCATGCAAATGTTTGGAGAAACTAATTGTTCGGGATTTAACTGATTATTTCGATACTTATGGGATTTTAAGTGAGAGACAAAAAGGTTTTTTACCTAAACTTTCAATAATAACTAGCATGCTATACTGTATTAATGCGTGGACCAAAGCTGTTGACAATTCTTCGCCAGTTGATGTGATTTATCTAGAGCTTTTGATCAAGTCCCCCATAGCCGGTTATTGTATAAACTTGAACAATATGGTGTTCGGGAAAAATTGTTACGCTGGATTAAAGACTTTTTAACGTGTTGATCGGCTCGTGTTCGGGTGCACGTTGAACTGTCCGAATCATACGAAGTAATAAGTGGTGTTCCTCAAGGTTCAGTTCTGGGGCCTCTGCTGTTTAATGTGTTTGCCGCTGACCTGGCTTTGCTGTTTGGTTCAGATGTAGTGCTGTAAGCGGACGACACCAAATTTTTCGGGAATCCATTAGCCACTGATAACCAGCTAAGTAGTGATATTGCTAAGTTAGCACAGTGGTGCGGTGATTGGTGTCTTCACTTGAACTCCGACAAGTGTTCGGTATTGCACATTGGTTACAACAACCCAAATAATCATTACTTGATTAATAACACTCGAATAGTCCCTGTTATTACCCAAAGAGACCTTGGATTAATTGTTTCTAACGATTTGAAATGGTCTGCTCATATTTCCAAAGTAACAAAAAAGCCAACTCTATGGCGTATATAATTTCTTTGGTTTTTAAAAATATGTCTCCTACTTTGCTATGTAAACTATACAAAACCTATATACGTCCATCACTTGAATTTGCAATTCCCGTATGGAATCCATATTTTGCTAAAGATATTCATCTACTTGAACAGACTCAACGTAGAATCACAAAACTGTGCCCTGCCCTTCGTAATTGTCCATACGAGGAACGCCTAGAGAAGTTGGGCATCACTTCACATACATACATACAGGCGATTACGTGGTGATCTTATTGAATCTTATAAGATTCTTCATGGTTTTTATTCGGTGAACTTAAGTGTATTCACAATTAATCCGAATAGCCGTCTTTGAGGTCATGATTTAAAATTGTGCCCGGAAAGATTTTATAAGTTGTGTCGACAATTCTTCATATCCAATCGAATCGTACGTTCATGAAATTCGCTGCTCTCCGAAATAGTGAATGCTACATCCATAAATTCTTTTAAGAATTTATATGATTGAGATGTCACTACTATGCTCATATAATTCAGCTAATTTTTCTTACTCAAATGGTATTCTATGTTGCAGTTCCATCGGCAATTTTGCCGCCTACACTGCTTTTTCATATAATAATAATAATAATAATTGGGACCATGGTTGTATTTATCGATATGCAGAGAAAGAAAAAGAAGAACCTCAATAGTCGATAAATTGTTGATTATGCCTGAAATTTAGGCGCTCTTGGATCTGTATGCCGGGTATTTTTTTAATTATTTAAAATACCCTAACTTCAATAATACCATGACATCACAACTCTTTTATTAACTGAGATGAAATTAAATTATTTTTACGACCACGTTGGAGTAATATATTTTCAATTACAACATTATTTATATGGTCTCAATATTTTTCAGTTGCGTAATTTCAATAAGCTTCGCCATATCGGATGAGAGAGATATTTCATATTTTCGAGAGCACAATGGTTTCATGGACAGCTCCTACGATTTGTGAGATAATCTTAATGTCAGATGAGAAAGGGATACGTAAAAGGCTAAAACATTCACTTTGATTTATTAGCTCCTTGTTTAACTTCATTCACTGATTTATTGCCATTTTATTTCGAAGCAATTACGTACCCTCCTTTTTTCAAACGCTTTTCACAAATTAATAAAGCTATAAAACTACTCGAAGGATATCCGTCCCACACAGATTGACGACTGTACGAGGACTGACGGGAATGTTGTGTTAAACAATTTACTAATATTCTAGATCTTTGCAGCAATAAAAATTACATAACTCTCATCAATTGTTTAAATCTTCGGATCAGTTACAGTAAGTATTTGTATTTGACGATCCATGAATTTCTACCATTAGGTATAACAATAATAAAATAAAATGTTTATTTTAAAAGAAAAAAACACTATTTGTTAGATATATCATCGGACCTTACCAACTTGCAGTTCCAGGCTAAGATCTGACCAACATTTTCATTTATGTGAGCACCTGCATTGCCTATACAGTTCTATATTTTATGTCTTTCTTCTGACCGATTTCTCCAAATATTTGAAAGAAGAAACCTTATATTTCTTTTCATTACTAGATTCACACTGACAACATCTTTCATGAAAATAAATACTTTGGTTTTATCAATGGTTTGATGCAATCCGAATTGCTTACTATGTCGAACAAGGTAATCAGTAATACTCTACAGAATATGATTGATATGACTTTCATGTCTATCTGTCATTATTACAGTATCATCCGCATATCGAATGTTGTTAGTTTTATCCACTGGTACACTTTCTTTTATTGTGCATAACCCTTCTCTAAAAAGTGCTTCGGAGTACATATGAATGAGGAGTGGGGAAACTATGGAACCTTGTCTCACTTCTTAATACATTTCTTACTTCTGCAGTTTTGTGGTAGTAGAGGTTGCAGATGATCTTTATATCTTATTGGTATATAGTTTTTTTCAGGATTTAAACCAGTTTGTGCTACTTTATAAATACGTGTGTATGTGAATAGCAAAAATATTTTAATTACAACTCATATCGGGGTGACCATTTTGACCTTTTTGGTGAAACTTTTAGTTTAGCCTGACAGATAGTACTTAAAGGTGGTGTAGACATATTAAAAATAAATTACTTTAACTACTTCGACAAAAATATTATCAGGACAAGTAGCTTTCCCGTTCTTCTAGGTTTCAATTGTAGATACCACTACTGAATTTCATATAATACATGATCTACTACTGGTGCTGTTTCTGATATTTTTTTTTCAGAAAGTACTTTAACGTATTCCTTCGATCTTGTTAATTTATTCTCTCTCTGATCTGAACATATTTCAAGATGATCAGTTATACAAATCAGCACCAGTTCGTCCCATCGCGCTAGTGGCAATAGCTGTTGTCCGACAACATAAAACTGTTTAGGGGACGTTCAAGTATTACTTAAGCAAACTTATTGCAATTTTTTAACCCCCCCCTCCTTTCCCCTTGTCAGCAAAAGTAAGCAAAGATTTTAATCCCCTTTTCATGCTTACGTAAACACCGGTATATGCATTTTTCTTTTAATATGCTCTGTTTTTTATTGGTTTATGGGAAGCAGTTATAATTCTAGAAATAAGAAAATGGCTCCAGGATAGAGGACAATTGACACTGTATTCAAAATAGAGTAAGGTACAAATATTATCAGTCTTCAATCCATGACATCCAAATACCGGAATTCTAAGTTTTCGATGACATGGGATGTGCTTGCTTTGCTTTGTTTATAACACGTCAACTCGTCAATTGTACCGAAAAGGAACAATAGATTGACGGAAGAAATATAGACAAGTTAATAGCGCGTGCTAATTCCCCTACCCGGTTCTAAGCGAGTACCTAAACATATTCATTATTTGTGGTAATCTCCGAAAATGCCTTTCGCTTCCAAGCATTGACAATGCGTACCATTTGTGTAAAAAGGTAAATAACTACTGTTTACGTAATCACCATCTATACCCCCGACGCCCATGTCATCAAAAATAAGCATGGCAAAGACTCCCCCTACACTCCCTATCCTACACTCCCCCGCCCCCCTACAGTGTAGGATAAGTTATGAATAAAAAATGATCTGAGCATAGTTATGGAGTTGTTTTGGATGGCATTAATTGAGTGATCAGTTAATTATTCGAATAAATTTGTTGTAATATTTATAACTTTAAATATGACTGAGTTTAAAGAAATATAAGGAAATGGACCAGGAAATTTTACACTTAGTTTCGAGAGTTCGTTCCGGCACTCTGTGATCATACAACTTAGTTTTCTTTTTAAGGAACAATGACCAAGTTTTATATTAAGAGTTGCTTTATTTAGAGAAAGTCAATGATTGTGGTAAACAAACATAGCATTCAATTAATATACAATACCTTCTCAAAATTTGCTTTTCATTCTAATCCAAATTCTAACTATTTGCCTGCAAATGAGCTACTTGATGTAATAGACCGGGAGATCTGAATTAGAAGGTCAACCACGATTTTCTGGGTCCTGCCTTCTGCAGTACTGAAAAGTGCTATGACGTACTTACAATTCATGGAAAAATCCTAGATTTCCGGGATTTTCCTGTGAAAATTAGATTTTTCAAACAAAAAAGTAATACTCTCTTCGAGGTGTCATTCTTTTGTACGCAAGACAATTTATATAACATATATTGTTGCTGGTTAGGGAACCTTCATCCGTTGCGCTTTCTACAATTGAATGTCCTCTCGAACACTTCTTTATGTATTAGATACATTTCGTTAAATTTGAAGACGCGAGATGTAAAGACCGACATACAGGATTTTCTGGGAAACTAGCACACCTCTTCGAGGTGGCATTCTTTTATACCAATTCAATATCTCTGACAGGTGAAATTAACCTGAAAATTTCATCGTGACATTCTAACCTAGGAATTACGGGTAACAGCAATTACATGGAACGGCTCGAGATTCGGAACCTCTATGTGCTAGTTTCTCCGGAAATCCTAGATGTCGGTCTTTACATCTCGCGTCTTCAAATATAACGAAATGTATCAAATACATAAAGAAGTGTTCGAGAAGACATTCAATTGTGGGAAGCGTAACTGATGAAGGTTCCCTAACCAGCAACAATATATATTATATATATTGTCTTGCGTACAAAAGAATGACACCTCGAAGAGAGTATTCAATATCTCTGACAGGTGAAGTTAACCTGAAAACGAACGGCTCCAGATTCGGAACCCCTATGTGCTATTTTACCCGAAAATCCTAGATGTCGGTCTTTACATCTCGCGTCTTCAAAAAAAAAGTAGGTGCTGTGACGATTTTCTGAGTAATTGCCTTTTTAATAAAACGATAGGTTACATTCGATTTTACCAAGAAATTTTTTTTGGCAGGAGGGTAGTAATGGATCTAAGGGTTGAAATCAATATATAAAAAAATATTTATATTTGAATGATTTCATGAGTCCTGCCAACTAAATTAATCAATTAGCATGACACCTGCTAGAGAAACATTTCTGAAAAAACTGAATAAAGGTAAAAATTTTCCACACAATTTTCCAAATGAAAATTCATTTCGATATAAATATGTTTGATTAATTTAGTTGGCAGGAATTATACAAAAATAATTAATTTTTCTTACATATATATGGATTTCAACCCTTAGACCCATTACAACCCTCCAGCCAAAAAAATGTTCTTGGTATAATCGATGGTAACCTATCGTTTTATTAACATGGCAGTACTCAGAAAATGGTAGCAGCATCTACTTTTATTTATTTTTGGAAAATCTAATTTTCACAGGAAAATCTCCTAGGAAACTCTAGGATTTTTCCATGAAGTTTAAGTATCTCATAGAATCTTTCAGTACTCCAGAACGCAATCTCAGTAAATCGTGGTTGAACTTTTCATTTAGATTTCTAGGTCTATAAGCCAGAAGTCAGAACACCTCTAAAAAGGCAACGTTGCCAGCTGTGGTTATCAGTTACTTAGTTTCCACTACATTGGTGTGCTGACAAAGTTCTTATTATAAAGTAAACATTTTACGTTAACACTGCCGAGTATTATTTAAGTTTAGAGTAAATAGCCACAATTTTAAATTCCATATACTTCATATCAGTTTAAGCGATTAAAGAAAATATCGTTTGGTGGTATTAGGTATTGTCAAAATAATGTTTTGAATTTGTAACCAAACAAAAAGGTAGTTTACTTGCTGCTGTGTCTGTTTGTATATCAAATGAATTTACACACATCTTGCCATAATTATAAAAAAAATACTTTCTGTTAGGTAAGCGAGATGTTTTAAAAAGCAATCATGTCAGGAAAATAAGCTTTCATGAGTTGGTGAAATTTCAAAATTTAGTCGCACAAGTAGTTTTCATTTTTCAAGCTTGTACTAAAACAGATACTTATTTTAATATGTATTAGATTAAACTATATTACATTAATTATTTTGAGGAATAAACTGGAGATGCTTTCATATTTAAAAAATATCTACTTAAAAAAATTAATCTGTTAGAATTAAGTTGATCTTGTTGTATATTGACAGAATATTAAATTGGTGGTAGGTTTGAGTTATTATAATTCAACAGATTTTATGTCTTGATTAAAAAGTAACACCTACGTCATATGTTCCTTTCCAGTTATATTTAAATTAAAAATGAAAGTACGTATTAGGATTGATGCCTGAATTGTAACAAAATAGTAACTTTCTGGAAATGCATGTCCATTACTAAGGCAGACAAAATACAAAGAAAGAGACAGAGAGAAAGTAAGTAAACGAGAGGAGGGAAGTATATTTCTTAAGAAGGTTGTTCTTCCATAGTGCAGCCTCAAATAACAGCCGATCTGTTTTTTAATATCCACCTATTGTCCAGTTTACCATAACTCCTCAAGACATTAATTAAAGTATAAAACAAATTGTATTGCTTTCTTACTAAACCATTCAGTTCTGCTCATGGTTATGATTAAATAATTCGTCCTTTCACTCCTATATGTGTTTACTGTTATCCTCTTAAAATACCATATAAATTTGTCAATAGAGTGACGTCACATCTGCCTCTTCAGTATTTTTATCTTCCCATAAATTTTCACACGCTGATCAGAGCCAAAATTATCGTACGGTTATTCCTACCACATAGATTCCCGAAAAATACTATTCATATAAATAAAATTGTTCATTAGCATATGGCTGTCGACAATCAAGAAATGAAAATTCAGCTGTTTCAGCATAAAGTAACTGATCCCCATCTGTGTCCGGCGATGTACGCTATACGTATAGCGATGGACATTTAAAAGTTGGCCGCGACGTGTGTATAACTCGTTTGTTTCGAAACAAGTGAAGATGTGTCGTAATCTCGTGAACTTGTAATATATTACAGTAGGCCGTTTATGGGGTTCTGTTTCAAATGTGATATGCCGAAGAGATTAAGATAATATTGAGATTATTTCATTAAACGTAATATGATACGGAGAAATAAAAAAATAATACTTCGTGAACTTGTGAAGTTGTGTAATAGCTCCGTTGTAGAGGTTGAGATATGGTTATGGATATGACTGGCCTTTAATAGAAATGCAAAGCTGGAATAGCTGTCGGTGTATTTACGCAAATGATAAACCCGTAACTGGCAAAGAAGAAATTAATATCATCGAACTTGTTGCTCTTCTGAAACTTTATATTAATCCTTTGCAGAGTCATTTATTTTTCGTTTACTTGTGCTACATCTGAGATCTGACTTTATTTAAATGTGGATACTAATATCCAGATATGACAATTTTATGAATGGGTTGTTAACCACTTTTGCGCTAAAGATCGTCACAATGTTTAATTGACCTTATTAGCACCATATTTCCCCTATTCCTGTTGGCATGTCGCTCTGCCGTCTCCAACACCACAGGACGAACTCCAGCCAGAGAACTATTTGGAAAGGAACTGAGATTACCTTGTGATTTGTTCTTAGGCTCCCCAAAGGTCTGCCCAAAGAAGTTAATGATTATGCCCATGAACTCCGACAGAGCAGTGAGGCCACACATAAACTAGTCTGAACGCAGATATTGGCAACTAGCAACGATCGCAAGTCAAATTCAGTCGGGTTCCAAGAGAAAGATAAAGTCTGGCTATACCACCCCCAGTACAGCCAGGGCCAGTCTCCAAATATCACACCAGCTTAGGAAGCGCCTTTGAAGTAGTTGAAAGAATGAATTACGGGGTCTATCGCCGAAATGCTGAAGTTGGGCCGTTTAGATCAATAATATCTATCATGGAACAGACGAGTCTGATCGGGGCCATCGGGATTAAAAAGAGGTGGCAGAGTCACAATGTCTAGTTGATTTTTAAAAAACTAACATTGATAAACAAGACGTTTAGCAGAAACGTATTCTAGTATTTTACAGAAAATTCTAAAAGGAAAGCTAGTTGTCATACACGCTAGACAGACCAGGATGCTACAATAGTGATCGAGAGTGATGGGGACAGTATATAAATTTTGCCATCCAACAAGAGCGGTTCAATTATAGTGAAGCTTTGACTCATGGTGTATATTTGAAGTATTAGCCTAGTGAATTGTGAATTTTTGGTGAAAATAAACAAGATTTATTTCCGATGTAAATTTGTTTTTCAAAACCCACAGATTTTATAACAATATAAAATCCACCAGCCTTGTAATAATTTTATTTCCACTGAAAGAAACTTTACAAAACATGCAAAATATTAAGATGTTAAGAAGGGAGCTAGTTTTGGTTAGAGATATATTTCAAATTTGACACAAAGTTTTGTCTCTTATTTTTGTTGCAGCATCGTGCTTCTGGAGCAGCGTAACTTGTAGAATCCTTTAAACATAAATGATTTCGTTAATTTCCTTTTCTTATTAACACCATCTCTTCCTATCGCAAACATTCATGTATTGTGCCATTGTAATAAGGAGTGCATGAATGAAATTACTGTGCGTTTTGCATCATCCTAGCATAAGTAGTTTCTTTCTATTTATTTTAAAATGCTATTGCTTCAAAATCTTAATCTGGCTTTGTTGTCTACAGCATTAAAATTTGAATTAACAAAAGATAAACTTGAAATTGTAAGCTTGACTGTTTTGATAACTGATAAAATATTTTTGCAGATTGTTTTCAAGTGTGGTTGTTATTTACCCAACTGACCGTAAAAATTTTCAAGAATTCACAAATAAGCTTCTGAAAACAATTGACTTAGCAGTTTGTATAACACTTTTTTGCACCACATAATTGGTCGTTTGCCATACTTATAGAAACCAACACATTGATCAGCCAAATTTGATCCTCTCATATAGTCATTGTAGTAGAACTTTAACATTGCCAAACTGGAGAATTGTTGTTGTCATCTTGTATAGTCAATTTTTTTTCAAAGTAGTGTTACGAGTATTAGTTCAGAGAAGCACTTCTCCAATAGAAGTGATATCCTTCTATTGCAGATAGCAAACTACATTAATCAGAAAGTGGCTTCCCCCTTTGTTTCCAAATTTATAGAAAATGTGGAAACTTTTTGAAGATTTCGTCCCCGACAACAAGAAACATTTCTCTGACACGATAAACCTATCAAATGTCAATAAAACATTTACTAGTGTCTCATAATTTGTGATCAAATCTTTGCCCAAGTGTCCCGCTTTCGGCTCTTTACCTGCAAAAATATATATCTCCTTTTTGAATTGAAGTGAACCCAAATTTATTTGCCACGTGTTGTAAGTTTCAGTGGAAAGCCCTATTGCAGGGAAGATTTGCATTTGGTAATTTATTTGGTAATTGTTTGAAATTTGTCAATTTCCGTGAGTAGGTTTCTAATAAAAATTAAACATTTAAATCGGAAGAAAAAAGTTTCTGCTACTTCGTTTGCTATAGAATCTTGGACATTACAGTTGACTGCTGCTACTCCAACATCTTACTTCATCTGGTGCCCCTAACTTTTCATCTCCATTACCCCATTACATTCTTTAATAATTTCATCTTCATCAGTGATAATTCCTCACGTTGGGTTTTATCTCTGTCTGTGGAGGAACAATTTTCATCTGACGTAGGAAGCATCTCAATGAAGTTAGTCATTACCGCCATTTCTCCACTCAACTTCTTGAATTCTTTGGGCTTTTTTTTAATTGTACTTAGTTTACTGGGTTGAAGAGAATCACCGGGATAAATATGTCCCGTTTGGCTGGGGTCCTGGTGTCTCAAGTTTTATGAATACAAAATAATGACTACCAAGTACATCACTAATAACTAACACTTGAGAGCACATTCAATCAATACCGTTCATATTCCTTTGATTGGCCTTTTTCTGCCAGTCATTCTCTCCTGTTACAATGCGCTCCTCTGCCGTATGTGTTCACTTACTTGCTTGCATGCGCATTCTGTTCCTTTCGATTCTGGGCCAGTGTTCTTCTTATAATTCATTATTCTGTCCTGTGTACGTGTTCTAACATTATCTATCCTGAAAGCACGTTGTTCAAGGTAATTCATTTTCTCTTCTCTCCTGTGTATGTATTCTATCCGTATCTTGACTATTAGTGCGTTGTTCTGACGATTTGTTTTCTCTATGTTTACCTAGTGCTACAATATTTTTTGTCCAAGCGTTGTCGTTGTGTAGATCGCTTTCATTAACAATCTTCTCCTGTCGCTCCATTTTCGCCTTCCGTAAACATACTTTTCTTTGTGTAGTAGTTTGTTTCTTATTCATGTCCCACGAGTATAGGAAAAAAACGATCCCCCCCCCCAGTGGTCCATTGTTGGGGAATGAGAGCTTTAGTACAATAAGGAAATGGTTTAACTCGATGCTGCTGTATCGCTTAATTACTGACTTCCTTTTGCCACCTACCAGCTCCATCATAAGACCGTGGTTACCATCTAGCATCAAAAAAGTCGTTAAGAAGAATCAAACGTGTCCAAACTCAATGGGGTTATATCGTTTTATTACAGAGTTCCTACGAGGGCTGCCTTTTATATTTCGGGATTAGAGAACAAAAACAAATATTAATCATCGAAAAACGCTTTATTGTTTTTCAAAATATTCCCCATGAAAATCTATACACTTTTGCATGCGTTTGAACCAATTGTCGAGCACTTTTTCCACTCTGATTAAGATATCTCCAAAACATGCATTCTGAACGCAGCAACGGCTACTTCAGGTGTAGAAAAACGTTGACCTCTCAGTTTGTTTTTTACGTACGGGAATAAGAAGAAGTCATTTGGTGACAAGTCAGGACTATACGGCGGATGACCCATCAAATCGATGTTTTCAGTGGTCAAAAATGCAATTGTTTGAGCCGATGTGTGAGAGCTCGCATTGTCGTGGTGAAGAGTGATCCGTCTTCGGCGGTTGGTTTTCCGCATTTCTTAGAAGACAACTGGCAAACAAATGGTTGTGTACCACTCAGAATTGACTCTTCTGCGTTTTGCTAGTGGTACGGTTGCTACATGTCCAGTTTTTCCGAAAAAACAGGCGATCATTTGCTTGGAAGTGCTTCGTGCGCGAACAACTTTTGTTGGATTCGGCTCATCTTGAAACACCCATACAGTCGACTGCTGTTTACTTTCGGGCTCATATGCGTAAATCCACGATTCATCACCTGTCACTATGTCATAAACGTGTTTTGAAGCACCGCGATCGAATTTTTTGAGCTTTTCTTTCGACCAATCGACACCAGCCTTTTTTTGAACAATTGACAAATTGTGTGGGATCCAACGCCAACAATTTTTTTTGACATTCAAATGTTTATGCAATATTGCATGTATGCTGGTCCCACAAATGTATAAGGTTGACTCAATCTCACGATAGGTCACATGACGATCTGCAATATCAGGTCGCGGACAGCATCAATGGTTTCCGGAACAACAACTGTTTATGGACGACCTTCACGAAATTCGTCTTGGAGTGAACTAAGACCTCGATTGAATTCACCATACCATCGATAAACAGTGGTCCTTGATGGTGTTTCATCGCCAATAATTAAATTAAGTTCATCCATGCACTCTTGCTGACTTAATCCACGTCGAAAGTTGTAAAAAATAATCGCACGAAAATGTTCACGATTTAATTTCATTTTTTGGCCGAGATGAGTCCTTTAAGTAACTGTAAACAACACATAGCGCTCCTATGTCAAAACGTTCTGAGTACGTATAACCTCAAAAATGTCAAACTTTACGATAGAGCTGTCAGTTGTTAGATTGCAACACTAGGGTTGTCGAATCCCGAAATATAAAAGGCAGCCCTCGTATAGCCCTCTTCCAGTTCCATCATCAGACTCTGGTTACCATTTAGCACGAAAGGACTGGTCAAGACGAACCATACGATCCCAAACTCGATGGGGTTGTGTCATTTTATTACCGAGTTCCTATGGACATCTTCCAGCTCCATTATTAGACCCTAGTTACCATCTAGCACCCAAGTACTCATCAAGACGGACCTTCCAGTTCGATCATCAGATCAGGTCCACGTCAAAACAATTTTGCATTGTCATCCGATTTACACACGCATGCAAAATTTCAGCTCAATCGGTAACCGGGTAGTGGATTAAATTTAACTACCAAGTTTCTATGGCCACCTTCCGATTCCATCATCAGATCAGCTTCATATAACAATTTTGCATTGTCACCCGATTTACATATGCATCCAAAAGTTCAGCCCATTTGGTAACCAAGAAGGGGATCAAATTTAACTTTGCAAGATTTGATTACAGACAAACATCGGATCAGGTGAAACTAAATAAAGGCTTTTAAAAATATATAATTTATCAATAGTTAAGAGCTCTCAGGAAATTCCAATTACCTACAAGGCGTAAAACATAGTTTTATTTAAATTCTAAAGGTACCCAAGTACCTCGTCACTCACATAAGGGTTCATGTAGGAGGCTTTTGATGCGTCCCCTCCTCATTGCTGGATAGGTCGCATTGGAAGTGAACACCTGTCTCCACACATCTGGCCACCGAGATTTCCTGATCTTTCCCCATGTAACTACTTCTTATGGGGTTATGTTAAGGAAGCTGTTTAGGTCCAACCTCTACCAAACACTCTGTATGATCTGCGAAACCATATTACAGTTGCCGGGCACTCAGTAACTCTGAAATTTCTGCTTTCCACCGGTATAAAAATTGTTGATTTTGGATTTGTATTATAATAAATACTTATCTCTAAAAATGAGTCCATCAGTTATAATAACTTGAAATCCTTGTCCATATATAATGATCGTTAAAAATACCTTAAAAGTAGGATATTATAGACATGTCCTATAAATATCCCGCTGAAATAAATCACAGTGCCAACGGGGGAAAAAGTCACAGTTTTTTGGACACACAATTAACATAAATATACATATAAAGTACTCTTCTTCATACGACCTTTAACTTTTTGCCACCCAATTAAAATACATCGAGACTCGCTTAGACCGTATTATCATAAATTTACTATAGAATCATCGTACACACATTCACAAATGTATTTATACAAAACCGCATTCAGAAAATCAACTTCATTCATCATTATGTTAATATTGCACCTCTACCTGATGATTTACTGCCTTTCTTTTCGGTAGCCGTAATTTACCATAATAATCAGTACAGACAAACAAACGGGTCTTCGGAATTAATTATAATAATTTTGAAAGGGTAAACAGACAGTAAAAGCTGGTTAAGTAACCATTAAGATGTTCAATTTGTAAATATACTTACAAACACCAAGTGCTACAACAACACAGTGCCGACGTTATGGAAATATGAAGTGTGGCATTATTATGAGGAACACTTTAAATATCTAATTTCGCAAGCGTTCGCCTCAACATCCTGCTGAGAGAGAAAGAGAAATATACTCTCTGATTGCTTCATTAGAAACATTTAAAGTTTTATCACAAGATTGAAAATGAATTTACGTGGAGATGTGAATTTATTTTATTGCATAGTTATTTGTGGTATTTAAAAGCTATTTCGTAACTTTTGAAAACTACTTAAAACATTCGTAAATGTAATAAAGCAGCGTGTAGTCATTATATTTACTTTATTAACCTATTTCTTGTTGTTTGTATTTTCGTATGGTTTGTGCAGCCAAATAAAGACTTCGAGTTTTTGATAGCAAAATAGAATGACCTACTAAAGATAGTTGTAGCAAAAATTTTTCTGTATAATTAATCATCAACCTTTAGAAATGTAGACGAATATATACATGTAGGAGAGAAAATGTCCATGAAAAAAAAACAATATGACAATGAAATTGCGCGAAGAATAAACTTTGCCTGGATTGCCGTTCGCTTGACAATTAATTCCGAAATAATAAATTATCTGTCAAGCAAACTATGTAATCAGTGTATCTTACATGTTCTAACTTATGGTAACTTATAAATTATCTTACCCACAAACTCTCAAACAACAAAGAGAACTCATGAAAGAACAATGCTTACTATTAAACTGAGCGACAGCAAAAAAGAAACAAAGTAATACGACAAACTAGAGGTCGTGGCGTTCCGAGTAGCAAAACTAAAACTGGAATGGGCAGGACACATAGACCGAAGACCAGGCCACATATGGATCAAGCGTATTCTCGAACGGTGACTAAAACTATGGTCTAGATCTATCGATAGACCTAACACCAGGTGGTCCGAACACATCAAAAAAGAGCTGGAACTGACTGGACGAAAGAAGCACAGAACAGAGAATGATGGCGAGAAAATGGGAAGGCCTACATCCAGCAGTCTATAGAAATTGGCATATCATGATCTCGATCATAATTATTATTCTGTATGAACGTGATGACGCCATCGATAATTTTTACGTAGAATTATTACTCTATGATACTTTTCTTGAATAGTTGTCAATAAGTTTACTAATTGTGAGTATGATAAGGGGCGTCATAGGAAAACAATATGGTAAGGCTTTTAGTAGTAAGATTCTTATCTATTTGACCTCCGTCACTCACTGCCAGATTGATAGGTCAGGAGGCACTTGGGCATCAACTAATTAATTATCAAATAAGTTTAACCTTTTTTTTTGAAGATTTACTTCTCGTAGTGGGTGTATGGTTAAATCATCCTAAAAGTGCTTACATCTATTTCTGGTTGAGGTAAATATCATTTACTTACTAGCTGTCCCAGCAGACGTTGTTCTAGCAGTTTCGGCAGGGGAGCATGTTCATACAGATTATATTGTTATAAAATTTATCTACGCCGTCCCTGACTAAAGCACCGTAAAGCATTATTCATCCCAATAAAACATCAATCGCTGGAATAATAACAAAAAGAACTGGAATTTTCGACTGGGCCAAAAACTAGTGTTATGATTGCGATGTGAAGTGTCTTCAGAATCAGCTGTTGTATATATTTGATTTTTACGTTCAAATGTAGGTCTAGAAAGTGAAATGATTTGTCAGTTTTTTTAATTAATTAAATTTTAACCCACATAGTTTATTGCAATTAGGTGTCAGTCAAGTGCGATTAAGGAAAGATTAAATGAAGTTAAAATGAACATTGATTTATGGCGAAGTATGGAATAAGAAAAAATGGACGAGAACACCGAAAAAATATTCAAACTAGTTACGGATAGACTAGATGAAAAAATACTCAGATCCTGGAAAAACGTGACAAGAAGGCGAAACAATATCAAGAAGAAATTCAACAAAGGTTAGTGAAATCTTTTGATGAAAAACGTAAAATTAAATTAGAGAACCTTGTAACTAATATAAATGAAAAGCAATAAAGCCGTTGTTTCTACGATGAAAAGTGATCACTAGTTCAACCAATTGAGATGAAAATAAAAATGGTCCAAAAACCTTTGTACAGAAGACGTTTAACTTTAGTGAGTTTCTTTCGTGTACAATGTTAAATGCGGGTTTTGAAAGCCCCATAGGTGAAAATTGTGTCTGTTGACTTTTCCACTATGGTGGCAACTCGCTTCACCTCTAAAAATGAAACGCTGCAGAAACGCGTCATCCGCCATCATTCTTAGCATTTAAACACAAAATTCCAGAGACATCTCATTGTAATTATGGTTGTGAGGCTACACAAGTTGTAATCGGTAGAGCTTGTACAGCAAACGCTCTCTCAGAACTTTCCAGACAGTTGATTGGGGTATTCCAAGTTGTCTACTAGCTCTATTGGTAGACTTACTTGTACTGAGTACAAAACTTTTTTCTATCCGTCTGAGACATCATCATCTGACACACGTGGTCGGCCTGTGCTTTTTCCTTTGCACACACTTCAAGTGTACTGAATTGCGTTAACCATTGCTTAATGTTTTTCTAGCTGTTGGTTCAATACCAAATTATTTACGAAATTTCCACTGTGCTGGAATTTGTGAGGCACTTCTTGCGAACTCAGAAACGTAGAAAACCGTTTGCTCCACGGTAGCCATCTTACTCACATCTGAGAATGGGGGCCTCTTACAGCACGAACTCTAGGGACCGCGTGTGGAACCATCATTGCCCGCCGAAACTTTTGAAAGTCCACTTTCCACTTGTGTAAAAATTGTTAATTTTGGATTTGTATTTTACTTACTACAAATTTTTAAAAGTGGGTACATTATTTCAGTATGAGAAAACAAAAAAATTGAATTTTAGAGTGCATGTAGAAGGCAGAATAGCCCTCGATGATCGGTAGGAACCGCCAAAGTGTCCTATCGATCTTGTTTCACGAACGACATAAACCTCAGGTGTGTATACAGATGGATTGGATAAACTGTAAGGTGTACAAATTGCAGTTCTATCCATATTCCGACCTTTTAATATTTTCACTCAAAGGTCATGGTGAATAAAATGCTTAATAATATCTATATATAGTTCCTCCTAAAGTGTAGGTTCAAAATAACCAATTGCTGGGAGCCAAACTGGAAACGACATAAGCACAGAAAGCGGCAAACATTTCTTGAAATGTGAAAAAAGGTATATCCATATAACCAGAACAGAAATACTTACAAAATTACAAAAACATACTGTTGATTTATTAATTATAATTATAGAAAACAGGACAAGGAATTTAATGCAACAATAGATTCATCCACCTCTACAACGATATTAACAAAGAAACATGAAGCATATACACTTAATGATTAAATTCATATGAGGAGCGAAGCAACACATTATGCTATAAAATAAAATACACAAGGAAATATAAATTCATAACGAAGACGAATTCTGCTGTACGAGTACACATGCAAAAGATTTTTTTAAGTAGTGCAAGAATTGTGGAAAAACTTGCTATTCAAATTGATGACAACCATCAATATAGTTTTCTGAATGACAGTACGCCAGTTTGTATTTTTTTTTGGCAATAACACTCTAATATTCATTGAGAACTTTTAATTGTTTACTCCTTTTATTCCATTTAATTTTTATTGCCATTGAGAACGGGCCTGATTTAGACCCTGAAAGTTCCGAAAATTTTAAAATAGGTATACAGATTTCTACGTAATTGTAATAATGCATCTCAAGGTGGATACAAATTTAGATATTAATGGAAGAAATCAGAACAAACGTGATAAGTTGCCATCACTGGTAGATATGTGATTTCAGAATAGAACCGAAATGTCAGAAGGATGTGAATAGTAGAATAGACTTGAGGTTAGAAGCTAGTTACCAACATAATTCTTTCTATAGTGCAGCCAATGACCATTTTCCCTGGTAATTTGTCTAAGCAGCACCGATTTTCATAAAAACTTGGATTCGATTACTACCTACCCTCTGCTTCAAAGATGACCCTGTGTCGGGGGTTGCTTTTTTCCCAGGAGGGGGGGAAAATGCTAGCCCTTCTCGGGGGTGAATGACATTATTTGAAAAAAAATCCAGGAATGAATAAATTAACAAATTTGAAGCAACTTTTGTTCTATAAAGATAATAGCAAGTCGATTTTTCAACCAAAAAAGGATACGGTTTTTCGTAAATAACTTTAAAAATATGCACATACAGAAACAAAGCATTTCGATCAAAAACGTAGCTTATAAAAAAACAAAAAAAATTGTTTCTGTAGTACTAATACAAACAGTTATAGTTTGTTGCAATTTTGTTTTTATCTGTCAAAACAAAAATTGAAAGGTTTCTCGTTAAATAACTGAGAAACAATGCATTTTTCGGGAAAAGTTGATAAACACTTTTTTAAAGTCATTAAAAAATCCTTTAGTTTGGTTTTTATTACAGTCTGAGAATTAAGCGAGTTATGACATAAATAAAGTTGTTTTTGTTTTTTTATAGGCAAAAAATGTATAAATTACCCCTAATTACCACCCCAGTTAAAATTGATTATTACCACTTCACAAATCAAGTGACTTATTTATTTCGAATATAGGAAAACAATATGGTAAGGCTTTTAGTAGTAAGATTCTTATATATTTGACCTCCGTCACTAACTCCCAGATTGATAGGTCAGGAGGCACTTGGCATCAACTAATTAATTATCAAATAAGTTTAACCTTTTTTTTGAAGATTTACTTCTCGTAGTGGGTGTATGGTTAAATCATCCTAAAAGTGCTTGCATCTATTTCTGGTTGAGGTAAATATCATTTACTTACTAGCTGTCCCAGCAGACGTTGTTCTAGCAGTTTCGGCAGGGGAGCATGTTCATACAGATTATATTGTTATAAAATTTATCTATCCTGACTAAAGCACCGTAAAGATCAATCGCTGGAATAATAACAAAAAGAACTAATTTTCGACAAAAACTAGTGTTATGATTGCGATGTGAAGTGTCTTTAGAATCAGCTGTTGTATATATTTGATTTTTACGTTCAAATGTAGGTCTAGAAAGTGAAATGATTTGTCAGTTTTTTTTAATTAATTAAATTTTAACCCACATAATTTATTGCAATTAGGTGTCAGTCAAGTGCGATTTTAAATGAAGTTAAATGGACATTGATTTATGGCGAAGTATGGAATAAGAAAAAATGGACGAGAACACCGAAAAAATATTCAAACTAGTTACGGATAGACTAGATGAAAAAATACTCAGATCCTGGAAAAACGTGACAAGAAGGCGAAACAATATCAAGAAGAAATTCAACAAAGGTTAGTGAAATCTTTTGATGAAAAACGAATTAGAGAACCTTGTAACTAATATAAATGAAAAGCAATAAAGCCTTGTTTCTACGATGAAAAGTGATCACTACTAATACTAATACAAACAGTTATAGCTTGTTGCAATTTTGTTTTTATCTGTCAAAACAAAAATTGAAAGGTTTCTCGTTAAATAACTGAGAAACAATGCATTTTTCGGGAAAAGTTGATAAACACTTTTTTAAAGTCATTAAAAAATCCTTTAGTTTGGTTTTTATTAAAGTCCGAGAATTAAGCGAGTTATGACATAAATAAAGTTGTTTTTGTTTTTTTATAGGCAAAAAATGTATAAATTACCCCTAATTACCACCCCAGTTGAAATTGATTATTACCACTTCACAAATCACTTGACTTATTTATTTCGAATAGGCTTAGAAAGTTTGATCGGTTTAAAGTAAATAGTTTTCAAAAAGTCGAGCCTCAAGAGAATATTGTATTTTTGAAAGTTGGCAAAGAATTTTCTTTTTTTCAAAATAACTTAAAAACTATGAGAGATAAGCAAAATTTCGTAGGATTACAAAGTTGTAGATTTTTTTATTTCTGTTTCTTAATATTCTAGGATAAACATTAATTAAGTTAGATATGAACGTTAAAAATTTGTACAATGGGTAAATAGTTCTATTAAGGCCACCCTTTTAGCTCAAAAGTAAGAGTTAAATACATTTTCAAATTACATGTGCGTTTAGCTTATAAAAAAAAACCTAGAAATTGATAGATTGTGAAATGGTAGCAATTAATTTCAACTGGATTGGTATTTAGGGGGTAATACCCCCCCCCAACCCCCGGGAAAAAGCTCAGGATCAACTTTTTTGGGAAAATCGATGCTGCTTGGACAAATTACCCAGTATTACCGTTTTTTGCCTTCATTGACTGGATTACTAGGGGGTAAAGGAATTCAACCAGAAACGCAAATTGCAAAATAAAGAGTCTGACTTTGTATAATTCAGAATTATGAATAATAAAAAAAGAAGCAAGCCCAGCCTGTAAGCTGCTGAACTGGATGTGAAGAGATGAAACAAGCATTTGAAGAAAAATGTTGTTGTCTTGATGGAATCAACATCAAATACAATATAATCGGTAGCATATAAAAATGCTCAGCTAGTTTAAGTACTTAAACAAATTCAAGAAATAGGTAGGCAGTTAACCTCTGAAGTTTGACACCAACAAAAACACACAGAAAGAGAGGAATGAAAATGTTGCGTCAAAAGATCACATAAATTATCACTTCAGATATAAAAAATAATAATAATGTTACGAAAATGTCATTACGACATTCAAGAATATCATCACACAACACTTCTAACAGATCAGTATCTTCGATTCCAAATTTATTTATTGATTTCTACATGAAAATATAAGTTATTGAAGATCAACGTATCAAACGATAACTCAATAAGCTGCTACTCCCTTCATATTAAATGCCATCATTTACTTAATATAAAAACAATTAAAGACTAACTTTAATTCCATCAAAAAAATTGAATAATTCATTACAATATTAACATCACATAGTCTGTTGCACGACCTTGCGGATTGTTTTATTTAAAATAAATTTAAATAATAATTTACATAAAATGTAGAATGGGTTACATCAGGCATTCACAATATTAAGTCCACCTTCCTTTTAACGATAACTTGTTAATTGATCGTAAATAAACGCTTTGATTGGATTAATAATGTAATAGTCAACTTGTTTCCTAAACAAAATATTAATTAATAAAAAATTGTCAAGCATTTCAAACCTTTCCGGGATATTGTTAAGAGATTGTAATGTGTAAACAAACAAGGTGACAAAAAACACAAACCGATACAAAATATTTAATAATTTTTAATGATTTACTGGTTACTCTATTACTAGGAGATTTTATAATTGGCAGTTAAATAATTGTAGTTTAGATAGTCGAATTAAGGTTACTATATATGGCTGTGGAAGGTAAACAAGTTTTGTATTATCTGCCAAATCATATTTTGACGTGGAATAACCATCGACATCTAGAAGTTTCAGGACACAGAGACCCCAAGTCGGGGGCCTTGTTGTGTTACTCAGTTTCCCGATGAGTTCTAGAACAGAAATCCGGAGCAACAACTCACAGGCTACCAAAATTCTATTAAATAAATTCTGGCACTATTTTAACGAGATGTTATAATCCATGGAACTCAAGACAATATATTGCTTCTAGAGGAGAACCTTCAGCAGTTGCGTTTCCCCCAACTAATTAAAATCTCTAAAAAATATATTACTTTATTTTGGACATAAACTTGTATTTAATATTGATACTAGAACGAACAGTGACATCCAGGACATTCAGGAAAAACGAGTACACAAAAGCACCAAATAGGGAGTCGTGCTCGTCTAATGTCCTTTACCTTTGATTTAATGTATTAATTATTGACAGTTAAACGTTTTTTTAAGTAAAGTTTCCCTTGTATTTCTGAATTAATTAACATTTAATATTAAATGGCATCGATTGCTCGAAGGAAGGAAAAAAAATTCCATACAACAGTCACATCAAAATTTTAGCGAATGTTCATTTTATGAATTATTTTTGTGTTAGGCAAAACAATGTCATACCGTTTTTCTAGTGCACTATTTCATGCAAAACCCCTAAGGACCCCACTGGTAGAAATAATATACATATTTTTTCTAAATCAGAAAATGTTTCCTGAAATAGATACACAATATCGCTATTGCTTATCTAATATGAATTTTTTCATAGCTTGATCCGGTACAACTTAAAAACAAATTTCCCTTTCATAGTATATATATATATCATCATCATCAAAAGCTAATTTCGACATTATTTTATAGCCTTCTTACATATTCTTTCGCAAATCTCTCCATGTTGTTCTGTTGTACGCTTTTGGGACCAGGTTATGCCTGCTATTTTCTTGATGTCATAGTCCCATCTTACATTGGGGCGTTTCCTTGGTCTTTTAACACCCCTAGGATATATTTTTGTTGACCATATTATCTTGTTTTCTTATATGCCACTTCAGAGATTTATCGATAACATCTATACCTGGGTTTTGTTCCTATCCACTCTATTCTCTTCCGATCTCTTCTCGTTATTCCGATCATGTATCTTTCCATAGACCTTTGTGCTACTTGTGTTTTCTTGTAAGTTCGGTTTTCAGAATCCAGGTTTCACAACCGGAACTGGTAGAACACACTTCACTTTCTTCGCGTGCCATTCGTGACTTGAAGATTATGGAGTTTCTCCAAACGTCATCCATGCAAGTTTGATCCTTCTGTTTAGGAGTAGCGAACCTGATATGTGTATTAATGACCTAGGTATATATATTGTTCTAATCCAGACTGTGTTATCTATTGTGATTCTTGTGGTCTATTAGTTCGTTGTACATTATCTTTGTTTTTCCGATATTTATTTTAGTGACATCATTGATTTGATTTTGTAGTTCTCCTGCGTTATTGGCAATTAGGACAAGGAATCTCAGATGGTTTAGATATTCTCCATCTAGGTTCATTCTAATCGTCGAAAGATACTCTCTAATGCCGCTGCTTCGGTGATATTTCACCGTCTCACTTCTGTTAGTAGGAAATTAGGGCTGCCTCGTATATTCTGATTTTGGCTTTGGCTTCGTATATATTAGCCAACGTTTCTATGTATGGCTTATCTACACCTTGTTCATCGTTGATTACGGATTATAGGGGAGAGCTTTTTACAGATGAAGGCCAAGGAAGGTTCTCCACTAGTTCGACAATATAATCTTCCCTATGTGTTAAATGTGGATTGTTGCCACTAAAATCTCGAAAGTGTACTCTGTTCTTTGACAGGTTTTAGTACTTTCTATCCTAGGACTCACAGGGAGACTTACGGCGTTCCGAATGTCTTCTTTACTTATGGATTAAGTACTATGAGGGCGTATTCCGATTTTTTGGGATGTGTCTGGTTCTTGTCTGTAGGCGTTTCCATGCTAGTATTTTAGTAGTTTTCTGCGCGTTACCTGCTGTCTTGCCATTTTTCATTTTGTTGACCGCTGATTCCACTTCCTCCACTAATATTTCTTCTTTCGTCAGCTGTATTTCCAGGGATTCCTTTGTATAAAGAATTTCGTGACATGCTCCATTTTTGTCATCCGTTATTCTGATATTTTCTTCTGTCAATGCGATTACTTGTCTTTTCCCATAATGGAACTCCGATTTTCAATAGCAGTTTCATACCAATTTTTCGTTGTATTTTTTGATGTCCTCTGCAATTTTCTTTCTTATTGTCTTGCATAGTTCAATTCTATGCGTTGGATGTCTGTTGTCCTTTTGAGTTCTCTTCTTTTCTAAAAATACCTTATTTTATCGCGAAATAAGCTTCTTGTGTTCGTTTCGTTGTTGGCTTGCCTATTTCTTTAACATCAGCAATTAGTTGTGTGTTGTCTTGTTGTTCCGGAGCTTCTCTTCTAGCGTCTGATTATTTTTTATTTTCTTTCAAATGTCTTTAGTCGGGCGTCTTCACTAAATCACTCGTATTCATCCTTGCTTTAGTCGACCTCCAATTTATTCGTGCTTACATCTTTGATGGTATTAATCTTGTTTGTCAAGTCAATTTCAATGACTGGCATTTGGAGCTTTCCATCCTAATTTTTCTTGAAGAAGGAGTTTGATAACATGTTCTGATACATACTAATCTCTCTCCTCTTTCATCACCGAAGAGTTCCCCACATAATTCTCGGTCTTGTTTTTTCCCAATTTTCGCGTTAGTCGCCGATAATGTATTTGAAATGGCTGTTGTTGGTAAACTCTTTGACTTTTCGATTTCTTCGTGAATAATATGTTGGGGCACATTTGAATAGTATCTTTTTATACAATGTTAGACTTGACTCTTCTGATGTTCCGGACAGTATCGTATCCAAATACCACTACGGTGGTATAGGAGGTTGCCTGATAACTTTTCTTACTTCACTTATAACTGATAATGATTTTTATGTCTAGTCGAGAGTGTTCGGCTTGCTATGTAGTGTATCGAATGTTTGCCTTTTGAGGCAGATCAGAAAATTTATAAACATATGATAAATGCGGGTTGGTAAGGAGCATATGGTATTTTTTACCGTCGACACGTCTTTTTGTATAATTAAAGCATAAGTATTCACCCGGGTAACTTCAGCCTCCAGAAATATTTCCCCTGCGCTACCCATATATATATATATATATATATATATATATATATATATATATATATGTATTAGATGGTTCTGAATTCATCCGCGTAGTTGATAACTGATCCCTGCCGGGATCGATTGTAAAATGACGAGGTTTCGGCAGAGTAATCTGCCCTCTTCAGGTCGGTTTGCATAACTCTCGTAGCCTTCTGCTTTCGCTTCTAGTTACTCGAATTCGATTCGATTATTCAATCACTTGAGGGGAGAGCTACAGATGAAGGTTCTCCACTAGAAACAATATATCTTCTTGCGTTAAATGGATTGAAAAATCTCGAAAAGTTCTTTGACAGGTTTTAGTATTTCTATCTTAGGACTCACAGGGAAACGGCGTTACACACAGTAATAGTCCCGATTTGGAGTCTCTGTGAACTAGATTTTTCTGCTAATAATGCTAATAAGGACAATTCCAAAGAGAGACAACCATTTGTACATCAACTTGAAAGAGAAGTTGCATAATGGAAATAAATAGCATTCATACAATTTAAATATTAATAAACAAATAAGTAAAAATACCCTATTTTATCGCAAAATGAAATTTCGTGAACATCAGCAATTATTGTTACTAGAGTATCCTTGAAGTTTCCTTGGACTTCCATCGTCTTGAAGTGGTTGATCTGTTATAGCTGTGTAATTCAGGTGAATGATGACGATAGCATAGCATAAAATTAAGGAACAAAATACCGAAAATGTCTCTGTATGATTATCAAAGTCCTATAATGTATAATTTGTGTAATTATTTTAAGAGATTTATTATTTTGAATATTTCATGCTGGTGTCAATACCGTAGCCGTGAAATTTTTAATTTTTGGTCTAGTTTCTGTACTATTGAAGTTTGTAGTAGCAGGCTAAATTTTGAGCACAATAAAAGACTAATAGCACCCAGAACACAAATTTTAAAGCACAGTTATCTAAGGATCACCCATAAAAGTAGAAATTATAAAGACGCATTCAATTTTTAACGTCATGTCCAATCAAATCTATCCGAAATTTGTTCGATATTAAGAAATTTGATAATAGGTTATTTACTCTAATCCTTACCAATTGAAACTAACTTCTTAAATTAATTTCAATTACTATTCAGAAGTGTTAACATAAAATATTTACATTATTATATAGCAAATAGGGAATTAGAATGTTGATTTGAACTAAATTTTGTGTAGGTATTGTATATTAATTTCATGTTATATTTGTTTATTCACTACAATACTTATTTTTTAATGAACAAAGATAAGATAAGAATATATAACATAGTCGCTGCTTCTTACACAACAAACTAAGTTGTATGGGTGTATGAAAGTCAAAATATATATCGAAAGCATCTCTTAGAATTAAGCCTAGAATTTTTGGTGTTTCTCTACTTTCACATCTATTTTCGTATGAGTTAGTGGGGGCATCAGTTAACAAGCTCTCTCTTAAAAAAAGTTACACCGTTTAGAACATACGTTCATATGAAATTTTTTGTTTAAGATGAGTCCGAGAATCACCCCATGTCATTAAGGATCACCCTGTATGTCACCAGATACATAAAATAGTTATTACACGAAAATATTTCCTTTTCAATTAAAAATATCGTTATTACGGTAGGTACTCGGAAACTGGGGCCCATATTTCATATGAAAAAACCAAATTACTAATGTCGCAATTTCAATTCTCGCATCCTGTAATCATGATATTAAATGTCGAACTGTCAACGAACGCTAATGCACTCTATTCGATTTTAAATCTAATATTGCAAGTCCTGTGTCTGGTACATTCCACTTTAAATGTTGTTTTTTTATAATTATCTAGTAAACAACTTGAATAGGTATGGAACAAATATTATCCATAATTAGTTACGTAACATCAACGAACGGTCTGGCCTAGACTGGATTGACCGCCCAAGAAAAACACTCTGTACACAGATGAAACGATTAGGTAATTCCTTCTTACATGACATTCCCACTACGACAATAAAATACAAACATATCATAAATTTCTTAGATAAAATGAAATAAATAACAGCTACGTAGGACGATATAAAAATATTTATTACGTGAATTTTCATTCAAGGAGATGTAGTTTTCTCTGATTCATACTGGCTAATAACAATTTGTTTGCATCATAATAAAAATAGAAACTAATAATGGAGAGATTCGAATAGTAAAGGAATTGAGTTTTAAAATCGTTGTCGAGAGCGTATGTCAGAAATTTAACAATTACGTAAGAGCTCTTTGAACAGTTGATGGCATGTTTATAAGACTAGTCCATTAAACACCTTTCAATATGTATTCATTATTGTTAAATCGGTTGGAGATTTCGTCTAGAAATATGTACATAATACATACAAAACAAAAAATTGGATTATAAACATTTTTTTATTATTATTTATAACAAACAAAAGGCCCTGGAGGTCTAGGGCGTATAATCTATATATAAATAGGCAAAGACAAAACGGTTCGGCCACATTTTCTCCTCTGTCCCTCTACCGATTTTCTTTATTTTTGTTTTGTTTATAGTGCAGTCATTAAAAAGAAAAAAGGGTTTTACCTCCTAAATTTTTTACCAGTAACCGATTTGAAGGAAATTTTGGAATTAGGCTTATCTTACCCTTAACTTTAAATGTGATATTGACCCGAACTTTTTTTTTATTTTTAAGGGGTAAAAACAACCCTTTAATGAAAAAAATAACATTTAACCTTTTTATAGCTAGAAAACTTGATTAATATAAAGGAGTGCCATTCTGAAGTATTCACTAACATAATTACCCCATGTTTAACTCATTTTTAACCCCTAAAAAACATTACAACCCCTGCAAACGACCCCTAAATTGAAAAACATCAAGAAAAGTTACTTTCATATAACTTACAAAGATTTGAATATAGAGTAAATACTGTTTTACGTTACCTATCTTATTTGTCATGATTTAACCCCTTTTCAATTAGTAATTAATTATAAAGAATCTAGCATTACAATACAAAAAAAATTAGAAACAAAGAGACAATAGTTTTTGGGTCTATATTACTGTGCACTTTCGCTTTGCTCCAAATATTCACGATACGAAGTTTTCAGTTTACTAAATAGAACAAAATGAGATTAGTTTTTGGACCATAACTCCTTTAATTTTCAAGCTATCACAACTTTATAAAAAAACATTTTAAAGGTAATTAAAAGAGCTACAACTTTTTCATTACAATATAAAGTGAAAAACCTTTTATTTTGAAACGGTGAAGGATCAAAGGGCTCAAGAGAGATTGCGATGGCTCTGCCGCGCGCTGTTTAACCACATTTTTCATCATTATACTTTTTTACGTATCTTTCATTATTTTCCTGGTATTATGAAAAGAAGCTTTTTTTCGAAAAATTTTGTTTCTTAAAATCGTGATTTTTTTGAAAAATATGTGTCCTAGAGCACCCAAAGTGCTTAGAGTTCATCAAACTCTTTATATTACAGTTAATTCTAGACGGAATTCGTTTAATTTTAATTATGGTGGAAATGGCAATTGTAAAATTCATTGATCTAAAAAAAACCTTAGATGTTCATTTTATTTGGATTACAGCTCACTCATTTTACTTGCAACAGACTTTTAACGTGCTCATTTTAAAGCTTATTTCAAGCACTAAAAAACCATTTTTCATTAGAATGCCTGAAATGTATCCGCTTGCCGCTAGATAGCATTGAATACATCGATTAAATTAAAAAAAGGTTTTGATCTTTAATATCTTGCTTAATATTGCACATAGGGCATTTTATAAAAAACAATTTGTTCAGTTTTTTACCTGCTACAATTTTGTTCATTATAAAATTTTCGTTAAAATGCATATTTTTGGAGATATTTGCAAAAAAGTTTTTGGAAAAACTTTATAGAAATTTTTTTTGTTTAAAATTAGGTTTTCTATGGACGTACGAGATTGTTTTGCAAAAAAAATTTACACCACCGAGAAGGGGTGGCAACCACCCCAAGGGTGAAAGCAGAGTTCAGCTCAATATGACTTTTGAAGTTAGAGGTTTCATGAGCCTAATTCCAAAATTCCATATAAATCGATTACTAGTAAAAAATTTCAATGACTGCACTATTAATTGCTATTGACGACCTTCAGTGCATAATGCATACATTTTTTAAAATATTACTTCATTCATTGAACAAAATAAAATAAAAATTCATAATTTACGTCCACACTGTCAATGCCAACCAGTGCCGCCAGATTGCTTGGAGAGAAAATCGAAAAACAAATTAAATTAAACAAAAAATTAACAAATTTTAATGTCTTCCCAAAGTTATTCCACCATAAAAATATTACCATGCTATTCAGATCTCACCCATAAAAATTTATATTATGTCATAATAACCATTCATTTGGTACTCACAAGTTTGAAACTTTCATTTCTTTATAAATATGATTTGTCAACTAAAATTAAAATTGTGTATTGTGTGGCAACTGATCAATGTGTTTCCCATAATATTTTATTATTTTAACATTATGCTTTTAACTTATATTGTTTCTATTTTAAAGGTTAATAGTTTTTTTTCTACAATTTAACTTAGGTTACAAAGCCCATGATATGAATACAATTAGTGAGATTTATGGTAAATAGTTAGATCTGACATCAAAGCAATAATTCTAATGTTCACGGCCATCTTCTTTTTAGCGTTTTTATTATTTTGTTTTGCGTTTGACATATCATAACATTACTAGCCATTAGGTTAATGTACCTTTTCAATTCAATGTGAAAATTATCTATGTATTATTTGAAAGATTTCAATCAGTTTATTTTTGTTAAAATGAAATTCTCGAGATTAACATACATTGAAACTTAAACTGTGCTAATGTATAAGTAGATCGGTCTCATAGTTATTTATACTGCATCTTTATAGTAACTTATGAATTGGTTTCTTGCATTTTCTTGTCAGAAATTGAAATCATAATTGTGCAATATATGAGAAATCGTAAACCATTTTGGAAAAATTAAGTTTAAAAATATTAGATTTAACATTAATTTATTATTTGATATACCATTTTTGCAAAATCCTGCTTCTTAATACAGGGTGAATAACTTTTATGAAATGAACATATTTTAAATATGTGTATTTTATTAAAAATCTATATATAAATACGCAAATTCAAATGAGTTCGGTTCCATTTCCTTCTGCTTATGAACCAATTTTCTTGATTTTCTTGAATTTTTTAATTGGTAATTGACAGCCTTTAGTGTTATTAATAAAAAAAAATGATCAAATGGCCAAAATTTTCAGTAAATAATAGTTATTGCCCCATCTATTCCATAATAGCGGAACTAGGGCCATTACTCTCTCCACCGCTAGAGGACAAAATATTTCATATATTTTCAAATAAATCAAATAAAGGCTTTTTATAAATTCTTGATTTTTATTGACGTTTTGAACTCTTTAGTATAGATATTGTCGCAGACTAGGTGTTTTAATTTCAAAGCTGCCTATTTTACCTTTGGTGATACAATATCTATACTAAAGAGTTCAATATATATATATATATATATATATATATATATATATATATATATATATATCTCCAGAAGACTAGGTGTTTTAATTCAAAGCTGCCTATTTTACCTTTGGTGATATAATATCTATACTAAAGAGTTCAAAACGAGGTATATATATATATATATATATATATATATATATATATATATATATATACCTCGGAACAGATTAGATATTTGAAAACCAATACGTACTAAAACAGCTAAGAAAATGAAAGAATGAAGATTGTTGAACTAACATCGATTACCCATAATTATAGGAAAAGATATATCGGTAGCTGTCTAAATGTTGCAACGTATATACGGTTTGAGTGCAAAAATTTTGAGGATCAATACTTAAGGTAAAATGAAATCAAAAACGTTATAACATTTACAGAAATAAATTATTGTTTCGCCAAAAAAAATTAGAAGTGACATAGCCTTTATTACAGTGAACAATAGACTATTTCCAACTTCAAAATGCCTCAAGAGCTAAATATATACATACTCCATAGCTTATAAACCTTTAATAAATATGTGCTGTATCACAATAGATGTGGAAACATGGCCTTGCCTAGTGATTGTTTTACTTTAACTAAAGCTGACCATTACGATGGTTTTTTGAGGGAAAAGTGAAAAGAAAAAGGGATTTGTGTGATATTTGATGTAGACTACGTGACTTCATTTTCATTTAAAAAATCAGTTGGAAAAACAAATAAGATCAGCTGTGAACTGTAAGTTCGAAGATCAAATAGAGTGCGATAATATTCATGTGACAAATAGTGTCAAATTATAGAGTTAGATAAAAACCTGACATGTTATTAATTTACGTAGAAAGCAGATATAATAACAGAATTATTTTTCGAATAATATAATCGAAAAAAAAAAACGTAACATACGTACATACATATCAGAATTAAATATACTTTGTATTAATAAAACACGGAAGCAGCTTCCTATGGAAGACTACAATAGTTATCAAAACAGTCAATACTCATTTTGATACAGAAATGGGAATTTTGATTGAGAAATGGGTGGAGTCACAAAACATAACACATCTAACTGATATCAAAATTAAGTGCTAATAAGGAGTATAGAAAGAAAGGATTGTAGCAAATGACGAGGTAATATTAAACCTGTAGTTTTTTGAAGATGTGAGAAATCTTTGCTAACGTCTTTAATAATTTGCTGAACCACTCCTTTGAAGAGTTTTTGGTTCCTTCTGACAGGAAAAACTTAATAATTATCCCTGTTTTTAAAAAGGGGGATTAGCCAGTAACTATCGTCAACTTAGTTTAACTTGCCTACCGTGCAAATAATTAAAGGATATATCGGATTATTTCGTTACTAATGGGATTTTCACTTAGAGACTGAGTGTGTTTTTCACCAAAACGTAAAATAGTAACTAAAGTAATATCTTGCGTTGATGTGTGGACCAGAGCTGTTGACATTTTTGAGCATTTAATGTAATTATTCTCGATTTTAGAAAAGCTTTGGAACAAGTTATTCACATTAGATTTTTATTAGACGAGACTAACACTTTGAATAGGGTCAGTCTACTTGCGTTCGAGTGAATGGTGAAATTTCTGCATCATGCGAAGTAAGAAGTGATGTTCCTCAAGGTTCAGAGCCCAGGCCCTCAGGGTTTAATGACTTTGCTGCTGAACTAGCTTTGCTGTTTTATTCCGATTCAGTGCTGTACGCTGATACCAAATTTTATAGAAATCTATTAGCTACAGATAACCAGTGAAATAATGGCATTGCTAAGATAACATAGTGGTGTTTGGTGTTGCATATTGGTTACCATAACCCATATCATCATTAATTTATTAATAAGAATCGAATAGTCCCATATTTCTCCTGACTTAAAATCGTTTAAATTTGAAGACGCGTCTTCAAATTTAACGAAATGCATCACATGCATAAAGAAGTGTTCGAGAGGATCAATGGGAAGCGCAACTGATGAATCAATATATATTATATTATATATATATATATTATCTTGCGTACAAAGGAATGACACCTCTAAGAGAGTTTTAAAATCGTTTGCTCATATTTCTAATAAAACTAAGAAATTTAAAATATTACTATGACATAAATAATTTATCTGGTTTTTAACTTGAAATCGCGGTTCCAGTTTGGAATTTTTCTAAGCATATTCATTTTCTTGAACAAATTAATGTTAAGTGAAAAAACTGAAAATTTCGAAATAACTTCCCTTACAGATAGGCACTTTCCTGGTAATCTTATTGAAACTACAAGATTCTACATGGTTATTATTCTGTCATAATTTAAAATTATGTCCCGAAACATTTTGTGAGTTTTGTCGACAGTTCTTCATATCTAAGCGAATCGTATATTCATGGAATTTTTAGCGCGCTCAAATAGTTGAAGATACTTCGCATAATTGATTTAAGAACTCATTCCACAGATACGTTAATTCTATAACCATATAGTTCTTTCTCTTTGATAAAACTACTAATTATGATAACAGAAGATAGAATAGAAACGCACGTAAAGCTGTCGAAAAAAAGAGCCAGGAAAAAAATTGGTTAAAAGTGGAGGAAAATAAGTAACTAAATATTTGACACAACTGATGATCAATAACTGTAGAAAATCAGTACTGTTCCAAGCAGGGAAAGTAACCTTTATGAAATCCATTTAGAAAAAAAAAAGAATCTGCAAGAATCTCATAATTACAGAGAGTTTAGTGTAACTAGCAGTATAATCGGATGTTTGAGATGGAATCTACACAAAAATGTGAAAAAAAGAGATAACAAGACCAGTAAAGACTCGTTTTGGGGAAATCATGTATAGAAAATATTTTCACATTACAGCAATTAGTAGGCAAGAAAAAGCCTATGATTAAATCCCCTGCTCAAATTGTGCGAAACCCTTCAAGAATTGGGAAATACTGAGATGTTACAATGATTATCAAGGAGCTATTTAAAAACGTAAACAGCAATCATACATCATATCCCACAAGACTAATAAAGGATTAGGTCGGGGATTCAGTCAGCATTGCATATATAGAAACAGCAATGCAACAATGGAAAAGATGCTGTCTTGGTATGAGTAACCTAGTAGATAAAAACCAACAGTGGGGATTGCAGGTAAGTTTGAAGAACACCTTGTGATAAATTAAGCAAAATTAAGGTTCCTGGCTGTACTGTTCGATGACAAAAAAATACGAGAAATTAAGAAAATAATAGGATTATATGAAAAAACTTTGCATTATGTTCAACTGTTGAATCATTTGTTGGTCCTTTAATTTTCGGAACTTAAAAAAATATTAGAATATTGTATGCAGACAAGGCAGGTGATATTTGGCACATGTGAACTGTTTTTTTACAATAGCTATTTTCTTCATCCTCAGCACCTTGATCATCAATTTGTCAGCAATCTCATCGTTATCTTGTTCAAAATTCATTTCTGTTTTCGTTTGTGTCTGTTTTATGTACACATCAGCGTTAATCAAATAAATGAAAGATTTATTATAATTGTGTATAAGTTGGTCAGGAAGTATATCATTTTTCATCAATGGTAGGTGTAAACGAGCTAATAAAAATTAAGTGCATTACCAGAAATTGTGAGCTGTGTGTATACAAACTTTATATGCTATAAAAGAAAGTTAACCAAATCTCCAAAAGAAGAAGTAAACAATGAAATGGGTATCTAGAAGACACAAAATATTCGATAATTAAAAGCATTGTACAATACATAAGATATCACAATAATGGAGTTCGAATATGCTACTACATCTTGTCAAAAATGAAACAAAATCGACCTAAGGAAACAGAAGAATCACCAACGGTGTAACGACAGAAACAGTTACACTCTTATGTGGAAAACACTTAGCCAGATAAAGTGGAACATTACTTTTAGTTCAAGAATGATCGTTGGAAAACAAACAATCCAATTTTTGAAGATCACTATAATCTTTTTTCCGTTAATATCTATACAAATGTTCGTTATAGGATCCTAAGAAAATCTACTAAATCATCAAGGTCCTTAATACCCCCATCGAATCCTTTTGATAGATAACAATATTTGCCTACGAGACCAAACCGTTAGATCAATTCAACCCAAATGATTGATTATGCACAATCTAAGAGACATAGTGTGAGAATCAATATTCAAAGATATATATAGAACATTGAGAAAGGATGCTACAACCCTATCTTATTTGGGTAGGATCTTCCTGCGAAATCAAAAATTATCCCACGAACATCACATCCTTAAATTTATGCATTTACAATCCACCAAATAATTCTTCATAACACTTGTTCTTTGAAGATACCTCTTCTACCTCTCTGTCCCATTGTGGCTCATCTACATTTTTACATAGAGGTATTTGACCCTTTATATTCAAATAAGAAATCGAATATGCCTAATAGCCTATCACCAGTGATTCGTAAAAAATCACGGGGTGAATGCAGGTAAGGGACTCCGATCATGCTGTCGAATGTTAGGTAAATTTTTGCCTAATCGGTTCAGGTTGAAAGGGAAGGTGAATTTAAGGGTTAACCATTTAAAAAGGTGTCCCTTACACTTAATATTCAGGCAGGTACTTTTGCATAAATTCGCATACATTAAAACAGGTAGGTAAAAAAATACTTCCTATATGCCCCGAGTCGGTTTCTTTATTTGTTTGCCCCATTTGAAGGAGGAAGTGTTGCGTAGGGCACAAAGCCCTACCGGTGTAATCTGATTCTGATACATTAGTCTTGACAAGTGCCAAAGATTTTTCGGGTACAACAACGAAAGAAAGGTTCACCCTATACCTGAATTTTATTAAATTAAAGGATGGCCCTTTCGACATATAAAGATGCAAATTTTCCTACCAGACCTTCTGGTAAATTATGCAGCATATTTGAATAATGTATTATAATGTGAATAGGATCTCATGATTCAAATTAAAGGGTTGTATAGGAAGGAAACCGTTTTTTCTCCTACTTCGATCAAATGTATTTTTTCAATAACGTTTTTTCTATACGGTTACAAGGTAGCAATTTGTGTAGATTTGTTTGCTATTGTGAATAAATTCTGGCAGTTACATTATTGATAGTATTTTTTAACGAATTTTTTTCTGCAATTGTTATCTAAAACCAACATATGTTGAAAATAACTGCCAATTTACTTACAGCACAATCAGGACCTTTTGTTTTTGAAGGAATATATATATATATATATATATATATATATATATATATATATATATATATATATATATTATAAATAAATAAATAAATAAACATATATATCTCAAACCGAGAACATTTATGGAAGTAGGGAAAAGCGAAAATCAGGACTAATTATTCGATTATTTTGAGCTTGGTATGCAATGAAACAGGCTCAGTTTGCACACTATAATAAAAAGTGATCTAAGAAGCTGAAAAAGTATTATAAAAGTATTAAATTGACTCTGCCTTAGCAAACAAGATCAACATCAAATACTTAACCTGACTAATTAAATTGAAGTCAGAAAAAGATCATGGGCTAGAGCCAGGATTGTACTCAATAAAAAACTACAAACTTCCAAACTACCGAAAACCCCAAACCACCTTAAAAAATTCAGTTTAAAATGAGGACCGAGAAGAGGGGCAACTGGACAACACCCGGCTAACAACCAGTAATAGGAATACGATTGGATGCGTTTCTTTAGAGAAAGTGACATCTAGAAACAAGTGATTTGAGCGATAAAGAACATGTAAATAGCGGAAAGTACTCACGGAATATCGACTGGCCCACCGAAATACCTTCGGATAACACATTCAAACTCCGGGCCAAAATACACAGTGTGCGTTTAGAGTATCGAACCTACTAAACAAGCTTTATGCGGATAAATGAAGAAAAAAAACCTCAGACTCAATTTTGGACATAAAGTTTCCTCATGGAGTCATTATTGTGCTCTGTATGACGTCATACACTTTTTTTCAAAAGACAACTACAGTATTTGATTTATCGATTTGATTCATGCAGGAAGTTTAGATCTCAAGTCTCTAATATGACGTTTTTCTAGAAAAAAAAACTAAAAGGTATAAAGGTAACAGAAGAAAAAGAAAAAACAAGTGTTCAGATTGGTCAGGATTTACTAGCTGACAATGAGCAATGCAATTTTCAATCTCTTATTAATTTTGGTTCTTCTATAGGGATTTTAAAATCGAAAACTGAATTATTTTTTGCTGTATTGCGTTCTTCGGGGTATTTATTGTTAAATAATTTGCAACCCTGTTCTTGTGTGCGAGTGATGTGTCCATAACCGGTCATAATTAAAATTTCAATACAATTGCTTTGGATTTTTCTTACAATTTTGTTACATATGCAGGGTGAGTTTTTTTGATGATCAGTATGTGGATCTCGGAAACTAGCGGAGATAGAGCAATGGTTAAATTGGGAAAGATTTGCAGTTTTACTAGCCCAATTTAATGACAATTTCGGATTTTTGTAAATAGTAATGACTTACTAGATATTTTGAAAAAACGAAATTCTGTCGATATAGTCAAAATCTTCTAGCTCCTTTCTTAATGATTTTATAAAAAATTGTAAATAACAAAATTGAAGGGAATTGTATCCCGAATATAATTGTCATGTCCTCGTTTGCGTGACAGCTGTCGTTTTCGAGATATGACACAAACTTTTTTTTTAATGGAAACCATAGTTGGCTATGACCTCAAAAAATCGGACGTTTTTAGAGAATTTCAACGATATAATACTCGATATAGTTATTCGTAAAAATAACGGAGTTATGGATGCTTTTCTCAATCAATAGACTGATTTATTAATAACTATTCCAAAAAACATTGATCGATTTTTTATTAGGTGTATCAGATAAAACGAACAAACTAAGTGGGCGTGGGCCATTTCTTCCTATCCAAGAGTTTGGACAGATATTATTTAAGTGTTGTCTTACTAATAATGAGTTATGAGCAGGTGCTCCATCATGTTGGAACCACTCAATTTCTAAACGAGTTCTCAAATTCAAATTATGCAACATGTCTTGAAAACTGTATTGCAAGAAATGCAAGTAGCGCTCCCCAGTAAGTGATTCGTCATAGATAAAAGGCCTCAGAATAGTAGACCACACCACACCAAACATTAAAACCAAATTTTATCTGGGGCCGTCTTTGTTCTACATGGAAAGGGTTTTCTTTAGCCCAGATATGCTCATTGTGTCTATTGAACATACCGCAGTTAGTAAATCTAATTTTTTCTGAACATAACACCTTTAATAGAAACTGTGGATTGTCAAGGCACATGTCTATAAACCTTGTACAAAACAAAATACGTCGATCTTCGTCACCAGCATGCAAAGTTTGAGAAACTGAAAGTTTATACGGTTGGAACTTGTGCGCTTTCAGTACCTTAACTATAGTTCCTTGAGATGTTCCAGCTTCTGCCGCAATCTCACGAGTTGATGGATTTTGATTTACCATTGCCAAAACATTTATTTGTGCTGCTTTCTTTAATTTGATTACGTTCCTTTGGTGGATTAGTAAAAGATCTATATGAGCATAAACTATCGTAAAGCCTCTTAAATGTACACAGAGCAGGTTGACGACGATTTAAATATCTATGAAAGTATTCCTCAGCTGCACGAACTGAATTGTTATGGCATATGATATAACATTCCACCATATTCAGTTCGTCTTCGTTGGTATATTCCATTTTATCACGAAAACTTGTCAATATCGACTGTCAGTACAGCACTACTAATGGAATTACTGAGGAAACGGCAAAATGAAAACAATCTTTTTAATGGCTATCTACGTTATAAGTGAAAATAGGAGAGAAAAGCATCCATAACTCGGTTATTTTTATCAATAACTATATTCATTTCCATTTCCATTCAAGAATAGATAAGTTTGTGTCATATCTCGAAAACGAGAGCTGTCACGCAAACGATGACATGAAATGATATTTGGGATGCAATTCCCTTCAATTTTCATATTTACACTTTTTTATAAAATCAAAAACAAAGGAGCTAGAGAGATGTGACTAAATCGACAGAATTTCGTTTTTTCAAAATATCTAGTAAGCCATGAATTTTTACAAAAATCCGAAAGTGTCATCAAATTGGGCCAGTAAAACTGCAAATCTTTCCTAATTAATCATTGCTCCATCTCCGCTAGTTTCCGAGATCCCCATACTGATCATGAAAAAAAAACTCACCTCGTACCTATAACTTTTTTATTTAACCAAGTAAAAGCATTTTTTTTTAAATTTAACCGAATTGATATTTGAAAGTCCTGTATGCAGAATTTCTAGATCTTGCAAACCTATATATCAATTATTGACGCTTTGCCATTTAAGAAAATTGTGTATGAGTTTATACAGACCACATTAACAACAATTATTTAAGGTTGACATGTCTGAGGGTTTCCTCTTGTTTTATCTGGATAGATTTTATTTGGTATGTTGAATACTTTACGCGCACATTGTATATGAATTGTCTTAAGACCTAAATATGCAAGTATTTTGGAACAGCTTTATGATACTCGTATAATCAATCCAGAAGAAACGTAATAAATAATTGCAATTAGATCATACTAATACAAAGAAGACTAGAACATACAAAACTACCAGAGCAAACCACATTCTTCAGTGACTTTAGCGCAATTGATAATTTAAATATTCTTTGGAAATTAATAAATTTCAATTACCACTTTTACAAATTGGATTTTAGTCTTTTTGCTTACTTTATTGTTACTTTTAAGAAATACAACCAAGAACATCTGAGATTAACCTGTTGAAAATTTACCTATAAAAAATATATATATATAAAATTCCCATTTTTTGTTTTCGATATTTTCAATTCGATACTTGACATACGTCAGAATAGAACAAAAGACGGCATGTTTATTGATGGTAGCGATAAGACAATGATTACAAACTAAAACTCTGGAGGAAGGTCCAGTTTAGAGATGGCAGACACAAGGATGACAAACTTATATAGAGATTAAAATGGAAAAGTGGCCAGCTGAGAGCATTAAAAAAACAAGTTTAAGAAGTGACCAGAATGGCGCTGATTTAGAAAGAGAGTATGATGTGAACTGCTGCATATAAAAAAATATTAATGTTAAGCTACCGGTCATAAAAAGCTCACCAGTAATTCAGGTGTTTTTATTTCATGTTTAACTTCACAATTCAAAAACAGCCACAGAAAATAAATGTAACACTCCCAGCTAAACCCACCACGTCAAAATGTTACATTCAAAACATCAAGTTAATTTGCTGCAATAGCGAACCAGGACCTTCCACATTAATGAACAAAAGAAAATTTAATCCAATGTTGCTATGATTTCTCTTTTATTAACTCTGTTGAAAATATAAATAACTTTTTGCATTTTTCAATAAATATCCCTTCATTTGATAACAGTGGTAAAAATTTTGTTTATTGTAGTGTTTAATTGTTAAATTAGCTGCAGCTTGGCAAATAATTGGTTAAATACATAAATAGTAATCAATTTGGTTGAGAATATTGTTTTTTTTTGTATTCCGCAAACTTTAACATGTTATTTAAGACTTTTTGAAATATCTGCATTACGTTACACCCTGTATATATGTACGTATGTGTATATAATTAATGTTAAGTAATCTATCGACTCAATATCGGGCAATTTAACGAGCTGCTAGTAGATCTTAACATCTATTAATATTTTAAAATACTCCTGTTTCCCCTACATACGTGCACCATTAGAATTAAACAATGCATGCGTTTGAATAGCTTTTTTGTCTTCCGGCATTCGTAGGTGAGTAGACGAGAAATAACAAATGCCATAAATCAAGGGTTGCCGATTAAAGCCAAGGTCAATTTATTTGGTTACGATCGTTATTTCGAACTAAAGACGGTTTGGTCTTTAAAAGGTTAAATTTATTGCTGGAACTGTCGAAAAGTTGTTTCGGGCAGTTCGAAAGTAGAAAAGTTAATTGGAAAAATCTATTTCAAGAACTGAACAACAACAAAAAAAAAGAGTTGAAACAATACACGTCGGTTTGGTTTACATCACTGATCTTCAACCATTCAATTATTTTCGGTTTCAAGTAATTAATGGAAATAAGTTGATGGTTGAAAAGGTGAAAAATGTAAGCAACTAAGGCTACAGAAATTTTAAATGTATAGTAATCTACTTTCTAGAAAAATTAGCGGGTCTTACGTATTTTTGAAACCCAAATTTGTCAGTGGAGGATCCCAGTTATACGAACGAGAATTTTGGGACAAGAGTAGATATGAAGATTGTGTAGGACTGTTCAGGAATGTCTCTGTGTATCTGTACTCTCCAAATATGAGATGGAGCATATAAAGATTCATCTTCTTCATCGGACAAGTACAATGATTCTCCCTTTCTTTCAAATTTGACAAGAATAAGCTAATAAAGAGAGTCCTTTGGAGGATTTGTTCTTAAAGATGAAACAGAACATTCAGGCATCAAGTTATTTTCCGTGTTTAACATTGGCTAAATAAGACACATATGGCCCTTGCTTTTTCGAGCATAGATAATCAAATCGTGCGAGAAATCAGGTGAAATACTAGCCTAACTTGGTTGAATACCTAAAACAGAGTCCAGGGGAGTACTGCTGACTGACCGCCCGAGGTCCCCGGAGCTCTAAAATTCAAGATCAGAAGGTGCCTGGAATTGTCATCCAACAACTTATCTCTTATTACTTATATTTCTACTTTAACGATTTCAAAGAACGTTAATTGCTGAATAACCTGAATAACTATTCCACTCAGACCCAGTAATCATAAAGAGGCATTTGTTCGTGTGAGCAAAATTTCGTTTGAAACATGAATTTACTGGACACGAACCCCTCCAAAATGAAATAGCAAGAATTCCAGCGTCTTCAGAACTCCCAGCGTAATACCTGCATTATTAGCCTCAGAAACACAAAGCTCCACTGAATCCAAGATTTAGTACACGATTCATAATTTTTAATTCAGACGTAAACGATTTAAATAATAAAAACCAGCAAAAATACGAATTTCTTTTGTTTTTTGCTTACTTAATGAAAAGTAATGCCCTCTACAGAAAAGTTGTAGAGAATAAGAAATTCTTCTTAATGAGTGTTTATACATCCTGATTGGATCCTTTTTTATCGAGTAAATAAACTCAGAAAAACTCGTCAAAAGTGGATTTTTTTTTTCAAAAATTTACAACTTTCTGGTAACTAGTACTGGAATATTGGTCATCGTCAAGATGATAGTTTATGGTATTAGGTTTATATGGGCTCGCGATGGATACCATTGAATAAGTAGTTTTAGACAATCCGAATTGAAATAATTCAGAGCGCTATATTGCACATCCCACCGTATTAACGAGACCAATCCAACTGGGATATACTAAAGATATTTTGAAAGTTTATAAATTCCACTTCAATTTGTCTATCTTGGTTTTTCGCTATAAATATATGGATATGCGACAGCCAGCCAGCGGTGCACTGACAACAGAACATGGACGGATTTACAATTTTCTTAAGGACACTAGATGAAAATTATGATAAATTTATATGTTTTTCTAAGCAGTTTAATACGTTTTTATTTACATAACTGTTCCCTGCTCATATTGGTCTAGTTCTTCATTGGTTTATTAAGTCAATGCTTACCTGTGTACGTTTACTAATATTAATTAAATGACTTTTTTCCACTGGCTGGATCCGCCATTGTCAAAACATCGAAGGGTCCATCGTTTAATCCAAATTTCAAAAGCAGTAATAATACATTTTACGAACTATGACAAAAATCCAAGATATACAAAATGAAGTGCATTTTATAAACTTTTAAGATATATTTTGCATACCGATATCGAAATATAGTGGTTAATACGAAGCGTCCTGCAATTTATTTCCACAAATTATTTAAATTGCAATTCGGCAAGATTTACTTAACGTTATATGCTATCACTAGGAGGCAGAATAAGGTTCCATCTATTATTACAACCAAGTTATGACTTTTTTAAAATCACTCACTTTACATCGGGTTTTCCATCTTTTCTTTATGAAATGCTGCTATTAAAATTTATAAACAGTCTTTTTGAAGGTTTTCTGATTCTCTATAATTTTTCTATTGGCAACATTATGAACAGATCATTACTTTTTACACTATAAGCAAAAAACGAAAATTCTCCATAATGTTTTGGGATTTTAAGGTTTGCATAGTTTATTTCTAGGATTTTTCTGTTAAAACTATGTCAGTTATGACTTATAAACTATTATTTACATGATGGCTTGTGCGGTTTGTTGTTGCATTTTATGTCACCTAAAGATCTGTATTAACTGATGGATACATTGCTTGCAATGTTTCAGCTAGTAAAATATACAGTTGGGAATAGCTAGTTCCCATTTTTGTAATTAGTGAAGAATTGTCATTGAATACATAATCTCAGAAATAGTAGCAAAATCGAAAACAAATTTTTTCTTGTCTTCTAAATGTTATTTGTGGCATGTTCTTGATTATATTTAAGTTTTCTTGGGAAAAACACCACAATTGAATTAAAAATGCTGTATATTAAAAGAAAATACCAACAGTTTCAAAGTCGATTCTGACTTCGTTGTCAATGGCTTTAAAAAATATAATGAAAATTTAATTGCAAATTGAAAGTTTGATTAATGACATTTAAGTTGACATAAGGTTTTTGTTGTTTTTAAATATACAGGTAGTACAAAAAATTTAAAAATCTGGTATTAAGTTAAACAGTTTTCAAGTTGGAAGAATTTGAAAGAGTTGTCTTTAGAATTTATAAGTGGCGTTCCTAGGTATGAGTTAGGTTATATAATAGCGCATTCGCCAAAAATGCGATCAAAGAATTCTGCTGAACCGATGAAAAACAGGAGATGACCATTAATAATTTACCAGATACGAATGAATTCCACAGAAGTACAAGCCATTCAATCCGTTTTCATTCAATTACATTCAATTACCCCACAAAATTTACCAACAAAAAGTTAAACAGACTTGAACAAAGAACAAAGCTTCCGAATCAACCCAGAACTTTTCTTATTAACACTGCTACATTACAGTTACAACTATACCATAAATACAGAGTCTGTCGAAAAGATTCAAAATAGTGGGCAACAGATTTAATGTTAAAACAACATTCCAAACAAGAAACACACTGAAATCACTAATATCGAAAACAAAACCAACCAACAAAACTCAGAACTCAAAAAACTGCATATACAAGATTCGTTGCGAATGCAATAAATTTTATATTGGAGAAACGTCGAGACCATTAAACATAGGAATAAATGAACACAAGAATTACATTAAGAAACGACAATTTGAAAAATCGAAAATTTGTGAACATGCATAAAATACAATTTGACAATTCAACTATACTTCACAAAGAATAATATAACACAAAACGACAAATAAAAGAGTATTTTTTGAATGAAGTCGATTGTATCTGTAGAATTCAGTCGTATCTAGTTACCGACAATTAAGAAAGACATTATTAATGGTCATCTCCTTTTGAACAGCCCAGTATGGGGATAGTTCATAAGGTTTTTCCTAGGTTTTCCCTTATGACGTTAATGGGATCACTGAAACAGCAGAGTTGATCGCATTTTTGGCGAATGCGATATCTTATAACAAAGTCATAACTAGGAACGCCACTTATAAATTCTAAAGACAACTCTTTCAAATTCTTCCAACTTGAAAGTTGTTTAACTTAATACTTGATCTTTAGAATTTTTTGTGCTACCTGTATATTTAAAAATCACAAAAAATTTTATGTCAACTTGAATGAATCAAACTTTTTTTTTTTATTTATCAGAATGTTTACAATACTTATACATTAGGTATAATATAATAAACCCTGCAGAGGTAAACTCAGTTACCTGTTCGCAGGTCTGATACTCTTAACACTAACCTTAATGATAATTTCCTATAAAATCTTATTACTAATATACTACAAATTTAGTGTTGTTGAGATAATTATGTAATACTAATATATACTTTAAAGAATTAGAACTTATATCGATTTCTCCCTATATAATTTACTATCCTGCTATTTGAAATATTAAATATTAGCCAAGATCCATGGTTTTATTTTCTTTTTGACATTGTTAAGGTTTTTTAGAGTTTTCAAATCATTTGGTAGGCTGTTGAAAACATTAATAGCTTTAACATAACTATTTTTACTGCTTATACTTTTATTTCTTTTTGGAATTATAATACTTTTGTTTCTTGTAGAACTGTTGGATTTTATAAATTTATTTTTAAACGTGTCATAATAGTATTTAAGAGACTCAAAAGCAAAGATTTGTTTCAGATTTAGTGTTTTTTTTTTCGATAAAATTTTGTTTTTTATATATAATTTTCAGGAGTTTATTTTGTAAACGTTGTAATAAAACTTGTTTAGTTGAATAAATCCCTTCCCAAGCTATGTTACCATAGCAGATAATACTATGAAAAAGTGCATAGTATAACATTATCAGCGAGTCTCTCAACATAATTTTGGCCATTTTCCGAAATATAAAGACTAAGTATTTTGTTTTATTTATTAAATATTCAACATGCGTGTCCCATCTCATTCTATAGTCAAAACAAATTCCTGAGTATTTACAACTTTCTACCCTTCTTATTTTTTTGGTATTTATCTTAATATTTATATCATGGGGAACACTATTGCAGTAGTTTCCGAATGTCATGAAAACCGTTTTATCAACATTTAGAGACAATTTGTTTAAGGCAAGCCATTTATTTATCAAATTAAGGTAGTAATTCATTTGCAATTTACATTTTCAATACATATTTTAAAGTCATTGACAACGAAGTCAGAATCGACTTTGAACCATTTGGTATTTTCTTTCAATATGCAACTTTTTATTTCAATTGTGGTGTTATTCCCAAGAAAACTTAAATATAACTAATTTATTTTTATAATTTTTATTTTCGTTAAATAAATCTCGATCTTTCTTCAGCCGAGAATCATTTAGAAATGGCAATTGTTATCGTCATCTCTCCGTTACTACCGCTTGCAACCTAATAAAAACAAAAGAGAAACTGTGGAGCTATTGACCGGAAATGATTCAATCCAGATATACCAGGTATATTCATGTCAATTGTGTTATGAATAATTAATACTAGAAGTTGGCCAAACGGTCTTGAGAAGACCATAGTCTGGGCAGAGAGGATAAACAAAAATTATCAGACATGTGATGAAAATGGAAAATGATAGATTAAAGCAGCAAGAAAGCAAAGTAGCAGGAAGAAGAAAGCAAAAATATCAGACAAAATTTGATAACTCCAGTGATCATTTAAACATTCAATTTTAAAATCACTACTTTGAAATAAGACTGTCAGCCAAATTCCTTTTAGTTTTGATCTTATGCAATACCATTATAATCGGCAAGAAACATTATTTATGTAATATCACTTAGTTCCTTTGACCATTTTAAATAAAATCAGCTAATTCGTCTGGTAAGTTCCTTTCAGTAATACACTGTGGAAAAATGTATTCTTTATAATAGTTTTTAAAGTCATTCACTATTTGAAACACCTTTCAACAGACTTGTCGACAATGGTCTTATGAGATATATATTTAGTATTAGAACTAAGTAAATTTTACGTGGGCAAGATGAAGCTAGACAGATAACAGCATTTTCTAAAATATGAGCCGGATTAGTTCTGGTAAACCGGAAGGCCCAAAACGTGAGAACGGTGTTTCTTTTTTAATAGCGTACCGAGTATCCTTTCGGAATACCAGCCGTTTACTGCTTGTACACAATCCGGATACATGACGGTTTTTTATTCATTAAATTCTTCACATAGTATTTAATTTACGAAAAATACAATGGGAATAATAAATGAGATAAAAATAAATACCGTGTAAATATGTCAAAAATTTAGGCACGGTTATAAATAAGTTTTGATGAATGGGCTTCATTAATGATTCCGTTACATACTCTAATTGGTATACTAACAATTTAATAATAATTATACATATAACTTAAATTACCTAATCAACATATTTGTAGTTGAAAAATGGTCTAATTAAAGAAAATTTTAACCTAGTATTAAATGAAATTGATTTTAATTATACAAGGAAGAACATGTGCTATTGAAGAACAAATCTCAAAATGTAAAACACAGATCCTAGAAAACGTTTACCTTAACTGTAGAGGTCGGCTTCGGCAGATGACTGTTCTTTACAAATAAAGAATAATTCCCCAGTTGTACAGTGCAAACACCAGCAATGTGTATCTTGGTGACAAATGAGTTACTCTAGAGATGTTAAGCTCCATGAAAATACAAAGAGCTTGTAACCTAAAAGTGGAGTCAGGCAAGCAGACCAGATTTCACCCAAATTATTTACGACTAGCCGCTACCCGCATTTTAGGCTGGAAATGCACTGGCCGCAACATTTTGTTGTGCAACTTAATGTTGCAATCAAAAGTTGATACAATATAATATGCAACAATTAGGTATCTCAGTACATAACCATCGCCCGTCAAAGTGATAACGTGTTGTTTGGTCAAACTCATCACAGATTTTCAGCAGACAAAATGGATAGGCAAGCAGAAACGACTATTTTACTGTGGTAATGTTTCAAGCTATATGATGAACAAAATCAAAACGGAAATAGATTTTGGGTTCACCCGATAAACCAAAAAAGCAGTATTCTTGATTTTATTCGCGAGTTAAAAAATGATAACGAAAAATAAACTATTGCCGAATGCGTTTCGAAACCTTTTACGAGCTTTTGAATCTAGTTCAGGACCGAATAAAGAAGAAGACTACAAATTACAGAAGGTGTATTTCAACCGAAGAAAGATTAGTCATAACACTAAGGATGGTCAACATACTTTTTTTCATCCTTCTTCTTTCTCTCCATTTTACGACACTGAAAATGTAGTAATTTCACAAATGTTGCGATTCCTCTTCGGCAGCGCTACATCACCCTTTTGTTGCAAAACGTTGAGAGACGTGGCAAAACGTTGCAATGGCATGTTGCATTCGGTGCGTTTCACCTTCATCTGATTCTAAAGAGAAATTTGGAGCAAAACGTTGCGCAACAAAATGTTGTAGCTTATGAAACATGGAGTATCCTATATAACAACTTTTTCTAATTTGTGAATCACCCTACGTAACAAAAAATTAACCAATCCCGACTATATTTCACCCAAACTGCAAGTGCTTATGGGTCACCCTATATAAGAGTTTTATTTGACATTTTTTTAACCTTCATGTATAACTGTAACTCGACCTTATGCTTCAGTGCAACAATCCTGTATATGCTAGTGTTTATTTGTCACCACATATAACATTTTTTAAACACCTAACTATACCTTTAGTCCACCCTATATATCAGTGGTGCAACTGCTTATGGTCTACGCTATATAAAAATTGTTTCTGAAAAATTTTGAGTCACCTTTTAAAGTAAAAATTTTCTCCACCCAATATTTTTTTTATATTCAACTTTTTCTCACATTGTGTTAAACAGACTGTATCACTATAATTTTGCTTCGCTCCATATTTTAGGTATTCCACACAGTAGGATGCAACTGTTCATGATCTATCCTATATAATTTTTAAAACATTTTTTGATCCACGCTGTAAAACTATAATTCTACCCCGCCCTCGATTTCAACCACCTTGTATAGACAACTACCCACTATACAATTTTTTGTACCACTCTGTATAAATTCACCAATCGCCAACATAATTATCCAAAACTGCAACTACTTATTAACCACTCTATATAATAATTTTATTCAATTTTTTTAACTGCCTTATATAATTATAACTCTACTTACATCTTTATTTAAACCATCATGTTTATACTGCTGCCGATTTATTTCACCAAAATTGCTGCTGCTTATGGGGCATCCGATATAACAATATTGTTCAAATTTTTTTTTATCACCTTGTATGTACATCTACTTCAACCTATATTACAACCACCCTGTATATGCTGCTGCTTATTGTTTACCCAATATACCGTTTTTAAAATACTTTACTATACTTCTAGTCGATTCTATATTTTAACTATCCCCTCTGTACAACTGAATATAAGCTACGCTATTTCCCAATTTTTCCTCATATTTTTTTAACTACCCTTCATTTGAAATTTTTCTAACCTTGTTTGAATCACACTCTGTAACTATAACTTTACTTCGCCCTATATTTCAGGTACTCCATATAGGCAACTGCTCATGATCTACCCTATAATACAAATTCTTTCTAAAAATGTTTTACCCACTTTGTATAATTATAATCTTACTCTAGCCTATAGTATAACCTTGTTTATATAACTACAAACCACTCAATATAACATTTTTCTACCACCTTTTATTCTTAGAATTCCACCCTATATTTCAACTGTCCTGTATATGATGCAGCTTGTAGATCATAAAATTTCTTTGTAATAATTTTTAAAGCCGCCTGTATAACTGTAATTATACTCCGCGACATATTTTAGCCATCCTATATAAGCAACTACTTTTAGATAATAAACAATTTATAAACAGCTGCTTCCAACACTTTTTCAACCCGTTTCATAACTATAACTCTAGAAGATAATTCAGATATCTATACTGCTTACATTACAATTTTTTCTAATATTTTTTATCCACTATGAATAAATATAATTCATAACATTGACATATTCCGAATTTTGAACCTACGCTGATGCAAGTATCCTATATTTGGTGCGTGCGCTGGAACCAATAGAGTAATTGTGTACAACCCAACATGATAGAAGTTTTTTCTCAATATCTACAGTTTCTGTCCATGTAGGTAAATAAAATGTATACCATATTTTAAGTCAAACTGTAGGCTTTGCAGCAAAAAAAAATCAGCAAAATCAGTTGAGTCGTTCTTATGTGATGCCCGAACAAACAAACAAACAAACAGACAAACAAACAGACAAACTTACAAACTTACAATCTAATAGTATAAAATAGCCTTGTGGGATATAAAGTTCAATGATTATAGCGACAGCGTCAAGTTGCAAGTTTCTTAAGATTGACAGAAAATATGAGAGAGAGAGAGCAGATTTCTAAACTTCATTAAAGCTCACCTCTTTGGCAAAGCGCTTATAGTTAGTACTGCAAGCAACATTTTCAGTAGATTTCATAAATAAAACAGGCTGTCTTATTTTTCCGTTCAGATTACTTATTAATTTGAAGTAGTTGTCTAACTTTAGCCTTGTGCAAAACTCAGTTGCTACATCTATGTATTATAAGACACACCTGTAGTCAGAAATTTGTGCAAACAAATATGCGGTTATGTTATTAGTTATATATATTTGTATAAGGTCCCTACTGAGATTCACATAAGTTACAAAATCTAAAATAGTTTTAAAGAATGTAAACAATTTGAAAATCATCATTTCCTTAAAAAAAACGAAATATTAACGAACAGTACTGTCTGTGCATTGAGCTTTTGCTAGCTCGTCTTATAAATAGTATAAGCTCCGCAAAACATTAGTACTTAACTTTTTTAATTGAAAAAAGTTTGGTCTCGGAAAGTACATGCTTACTGTTTTCCGGGAATCATTTTTTAACGCTGTTCATAGTAAATACACCGGCTCACTTATTTTCGCCGTAATTAGAGGAGACTCATTAATAACTCTACATCTAATCAAACCAGACAATATCCCTCAACCTTGTTGTATGAAAATCAAAGTTCAACTAACCTGCATAACTAAATAAGTCATTACCCTACCAAATCGTCATTAAAAGCAAACGATTCCCCTATTGTAAAACATTTAAATAAATTCATTAATCACTTGTTGATAACAAACATTATTATTAATAACTAACCAATTATCGAACAAGAATTCTAATATGTTTATAAAGTAATAAAAGAGAAAGTGTCGAATCAATCACAAAACTTCAAAGCATTTTAATATGAATTATGTGTACATAAACAATAATCGGCATTATGTTGTAGTGTTTAATGATAGGAATACATTAACGGTGCTGAGCACGCTTATGTAAAACTATGTAAATAAGGTGCTTTACTCTTCTACACCAGAATTCTTACCGAAAAGATTAATAGCTATCAACTAGTGAGGAGGACTACTTAGCGATGCGCCCCACTCGAATTTATGCAAATGCACCACCGCTGGACTTGTCTCTTTTATTATTTAAATACTTACAAGTTCACTATTATTATTGTAATTAAGATGAGTTCGGTAGAAAAGGCAGGTCGATCATTAACAAAACAAATTTTGCACTGTGCCATTGTCGGTCAACAAGTGTGGCGTTTTGGTGTGTTTATGGTGAATGTATTTACATTTTATTACAGTTGTTTGAATACAGTAGCAGACAAAATGATAATTTTTAAAAGGCAAGAGATCATGCAAATAAGGTATTAGAAAAGTAGAAATTTAGCATACATGATGCTTTTGAAATTGTTTTGTGAAACATATTTCTGGCATTTTCTTGTTTCTTTTAATGGTTTACCTGGAAATGAGAAAAAAAAGAGCTATAAATCAAAAAAACCAAAAACGGTTTAAAGTTATATCAAACTGAATTGATTGCATTTTTGAATAAGTTTATTTCTATTATTAACACACTGGGCATACCCTATTAAAAAGAGCGGCAGCCTTTTGAAACTGAACGATGGATGTGAAAGCTTTTTACGAATTATACTTCAATTCTCTTGTTATCTCCTGTCTCTGTTTCTATTTCCTTGCTTTATCATTAGTAATGAATATAAATTTCAGGAAAATTAAAATAATACAATAGATAGAACAGAGAGTTTACTAGTCATTAACAAAGGCATGTGTTTTGACAAACAAATTAAAATATCAAAAAGTCAGGTGTGTAAACTTTATTGGGAGATAACAGTGTTGATCTCACATCATGGAATTATCTATAATACGTTAAAAAAAGAGCGGCAGTCATTTGAAACTGAACGATGGAAACGAAAGCTTCTTACGAATTATTCTTCCCATTTCTTGTTATCTCCTGTCTGTTTCCATTTCCTTGTGTTATCATTAGTACTGGTTATAAATTTCAGGAGAATCTATATATAAATAGGCAAAAACAAAACGATTAGGTACCATTTTCTCTTCTGTCTCTCAACCGATTTTCTTCATTTTTGTTTTGTTTAGTAGCTACTGACGACCTTCAGTGCAGAATGCTAATATTAATTTATAAAACTAGTTCATTCATTAAATAAAATATAATAAAAATTCATTATTTACGTCCATAATGTCAACTCCAAACAACTGAATGTGCCGCCGCACCCAGACTCAAAAGATTGAGTAATTATATATAAAAGGACCAATGCTGTTATATACTTAGAGCATGTACTTGTGGAAGTGGCATGCAACCCTTGTTATTGTTTAGTGGTAAAGTAATCGTTGTATATTATAATTAGAAATCATTTTTTTCGTGGGTGGCACATAAGCAGTTGCATATATAGAGTATTTAAAATATAAAGTAGAGTGATATTATAACTAATAAAATAATTATATAGGGAAGCCCATTAGCAGTTGAATTTACAGAGTTCTTGGAATAGAAGGTGCAGTAGAATTACAGTTATACAGGGTGGTGCAAAAAATATTATACTATGATGCGAAATGGAAATGCAACATTTCGTAACCTATAAACAGTTGTATATATAGGGAAGATGAAATTTAGGGTGAGAGGAATTATAGATATACAGGATGATGATAAAAAATGTTAGAAAAGGAAACGATTTATAGAGTAGCCCACGAAGAGTTCCATATATAAGATGATTGAAATATAGGTTGGAGTAGAATTATATTTACAGAAGATAGTTAAAAATTTTATAAACAAAAAGAGTAAATACGGTGGCTCATAGGCAGTGGCTTATGAGCAGTTGCATATACAGGGTGGTGGAAATATATAATGAGATGGAATTATTCTAATGAGGATTTTAATAAATGTTAGAGAATTGAGCGCAATTATAGCTATACAGGGAGGTTAGAAAAAATAAATATGTTGGGTAGCCCATAAGCGGTTGAATTGTTGTCATATTAAATTAAGAATTACGAATTTGAACACAAATAAAGTCCTTCAAATTATATCTAAAAAAAAATGTCGTTACTTATTTGTAGAAGCGAGATGTAAGACCGACATCTAGGATTTCCGAGGAAACTATCACACAGAGGTTCCGAATCTGGATTTTCTATAAAAGAAGAAACTAATAATGTATTTTACCCGGTCTCTGTTTCTTACACAGTAAACTGAATTGTATGGGTATTTCAAGATCAAAGTAGTGTGTGGTGTTGGAAACGAAACAAATGAAATTTCAAGTTATTCAACTCATTCCCTTGCTCACCTACTTTCATATGTGTAAATGTGTACCCCCGTTAAGAAGTTTTCGCTTTAATGATAATAGAAATCTTAAAATTTGAAAAATGGCAAAATCCATTTAAACAACGTTTTATTCAGTGATATCACAGGAACATAAAACTGCTTTATGCCCCTACAATCGGCAAAAATTACAAAAAGCTGCCTGCATAGTGAACGAAACTTGCCATAACAGTTTTTTATAGTGAATTAATAAAATAATATTGCAACTAATTAGATTCACTCTTTAAGCGAACTGATCTTGTAAACTTTGCCAACAAATTCTGTCGAACTGATGTATTGCATTATCGATACAGCAAATGAACACTGCAGCTGTTAGACATTGTGTCTTTATAATTCTTTCCAAAATAACAATTATTTCTGCTACTAAGTGATCTATCAGGTAAAACATATATTCGTCATATGGCAAACGTATTAAATGGATTGGTCCAAATCTGGTGGCAATACCTAGAGTCAAGTCAGTCATGACCATGTAATTGTAAAAATACACCTTAACAAAAAATGATTGAAATACGTTGTTCTCCCTGGTACTCTTTCAAAGCAATTTTGACCACTTTCTTGAACCATGAAAAGTACTGCTCCAAAGAATTCCGCTGCTTCCACGTCACCGTAAAATCAATGTTTCACAAATGATCTAGGAGTCACATGATCAAATAACAGATTAAATCGGTGAGGGTAGATTGATGACAATCTAGTTTTTAACTTGAGTCTAATTTAATTAGTAACTTTTCTGAGCATGGGGAGTCCATATTTTGCTATACATTTCCATATTTTTCAAAGTACTTTTGAACTTCAACATTGCAGTTTGCGATGTTGAATATGTTTACAGTCTAGTTAGAAAAAACTGTCTATTTCGCATTCTGCTAGGCAATTAGTTAATTTTAAGTTGTTAAATCTATCGAGTATCATTATTGTAGTCTATTATTAAACTTTAAGCCGACTTTTTCTATTGCTATTGTGAGGGTGGGTTCTTTAGAAAATCTAAAGTCGTAGATTTTTTCCGGGCTGCTGTTACATATCCAAGCAATCATCCTTCCACGGACTTTCGCATGAGAGACTCTCCATAGATATCACAAAGGTAAGGTAATACCCCATATTTTTTGAGAATTTTTAGGTCAAGGGAACAGTTTCTGTGGTTGATTTATAGAGGTTCTTTATTAAGGTTAGAAGATGTTCATATCTATCAAAATGGTTCAAAATTTCAGCTAGCTGATAAAGCCGTCCACATTCGGTTATTTAATGATGCTACTATACTTTAATAGTTGCTCTCTAGTTCATTTGTCTTTACAAGAACCTGTCTTTCCTGCTTCTGAGGTTAAACAATCTGTAAAAACTTCCAATCTGTGAATTTGCATTATGTTCAACAGATTATTTTAAAAGTTTTCTTTCAATTTATTAACACCAAAACAACGATAGGTAGTTGTACGTTTTCTTCGTCTTCCTCGAAGTTTCTTTGAACTTTCGTCGTCTTGAAATGGCTGATCTCACAACGTTTCAATCAGCTATCGTTATCAGGTGAATGATGGGAAATTCAGATTATCGTCGTTTTCTTCGTATTTTGGTTTTCTATTCTTCTACGTGTTTTAAAATGAATAAATTGTTTACGTTAGGGGTTGTCTTTGGGCTCATGCTTCTTCTTCTTAGTAGTGACTTGGCTCTGGTTATCCTACTTATTCTGCTGGCTCTCATTGTGTTTATATAGTTGCTCTATTCTCCTTTTCTGTTATGTGTTCCATCGTATTTTCTATATTACTTGTTTTAGCATTTTCATCTCCATGATTTCGAAGATTGTGTGTCTCCGGGATGTATCAGATCTTATTTGGACTGTGTACGTCTATATTTATCTTTATCTATTCTGGATTTGGTTCCGTTTTATTTGTTTGCCCTTCCATATTGTATTGTCTAAACATTTTCTTTGCGTTTTGCTTTCTTTCTCCATAGCTGATTATTTAAAAGACCACGTAATTTAATTTCATGGTGTGCTCTATGCTTGAACAGTCCATTTCTATCTTACCTCTTATGTGATTTTGCTAATTACCGATGATTTTTTTTGAGATATTCCTTCGTTGACATATTTTATCCATGAACTCGTGGTTACTTATTATTATTTGGGAATAAATATGTAAGTATTAAGATTTCAATGACTAAGACCATAATTGAGTATACAAGTTCAATAGTATACCTAGTTCCAAAGGCCAACATCGGTCAAGCAAGTGCGCGAACGCAAAAATTCACTGATCGCTGCTTAAGAATATCTATATGTTTCAAAACCCCACATGAGTGGTCCCTGATTTTGAACTCCATTTGTGGAATTATGAAATCGAAATTCTGTATTTGATGTAATTTAATAGGTTTACAAATGTTTTTGCTAGTTCTAGAAACGTTAGAATAACGGAAGGTAGATCCACAAATGGTCGCATTCAAAATGAAATTAAGTAAAACCAAGATGTTGCAAGAACAAAATGTTAAAATCGATTTAGATGGGACCGAAATCGGGAAAGTCAGCAAGTATATACATGTAGGACAAACAAGGACATTAGCCATGCAAAACCAAACTGGAGAGATCACAAGCAGAATTTGTATGACCTGGACCGCAGCATAAATTTTAAAAAATATATATTCAACACCTGTGTTCTCCAAACTCTCCCTTACGGCATGGAAAACATGAGAGTTAGATGTCTTTCAGCAAACACATTAACAACAACTCAAAGATGTATAGAAATTAGTATACAGGGTGTTCCTAAATTGGAGGTACAAACGAAAAGGGGAGATTCCTTGAATAGTTTTAGGAAGAAAAAGTCCCATAAACATGGGTCCGCAAACGTTTCGTTATCGTTTCGTTATACAGAGTGTTAAAGTGTGAATTTTTTTCAAGTTTTTTTCTCATAGTATCTGCACTTCACAAGATATTCAAATGAAATTTGGCATAGATATTACAATTAAGAGTTTACACCTTGTGACATGCCAATTTCGATTGCAAATCTACAGGGTGATATTTTTTCGGGAACACTGTCCACTGTTGTCCTTCAGAACTTTTTTTTGGTGAGCCACTGGTACTTTCAAAAATCGTAAAGAAAAGCTTTGTTGTTATAGCAAACTTTATGTTCTCTTGTAGTTTTGTCGTATCTACTACCGATTTCGAGAAAAAAATTCAAACTTTAACACTCTGTATCTTGAAAACGAAACGTTTGCGGACCCATGTTTATGGGACTTTTTCTTCCTAAAACTATTCAAGGACTCTCCCCTTTTCGTTTGTACCTCCAATTTAGGCACACCCTGTATAAGACACAGAACATAAGTACAAGATCTAATAGGTAATGGACTAACAGAATTGTGCAGTAAAGTCCAAAAGAATTTAAGCGAAGCACAGGAAGACCACCGAAACGTTCGTTAGACGACTAAAACTGTGTAAAAACAGTGGCATCAATATCGGAGCAAGAGTGGTAATGTATCCAGGAGAGGATGCAGACAGGCTATTAAAAAGACATAATAATATTTCTCAGTGCCATCTTCTGTGCTGGTAGCTGCACACTGTTTCCATCGTCCCAAACAATCTAAAAATATTAATTTTATGCAGCATTTTATGAGCTTATTACTGCATATTTTGCAGAAAATTCTGAATTGCCGTACCTTGTAAACGTGGAACACTCCCTGCATGTTGTTTTAGTCAAAGCCAAAGATCCAACCCAATAAATTATTTCCCAAATAGGAAGGTTGCATTAAGAACTAGTTCCTGCACAACTAATTTATTTTTTGATTTTTAATTAATCGAGCCTTCTCGCATTCGAGCTGATATTTCACTAACAATCCGCCGTTCAATATCTCATTTTTCGATTGCCGAACATTCAATAACTTTTCCCAACATTAATTTCGGCCGTATAAACATTCATTATAATAATAAATTGTTTTTAAATACTTTTTCATTAATGCGATACCAACCTTCCTATTAATTCGTTTTTTCGCTGAGGCTAAACTGTTAAGAAACCTGTTGAACATGTGTTCGAAAATTGTCCACTTGAAAGGGCCTCAGGCGAATTTTTTTATCGTTTATTTATTTGATTAATTTCGCTGTCACAAAGAGGTGCTAGAATTTGATACGGGTATACATCAGCCAAGGTCAAGCTCGGAGAGTGAGAGAGAGGAAAAAATGTTTAGAAAAATTAAAGATCAAGATTAAGAGTTTTCTCGTGTTCACGTAATGAGCGAGCGGACTGATTCCGCTCGGTGTGTCGTTGATCAAAGTATAGATTTTTAATAAATTACTGGTACCTGTTGATTAGTCGCTGATGGTAATCAGAAAGACTGAAACTGGGCGAATCTTATGCAAACTCATTAGGAATTTTTTTTCCGCTGCCAAACTGGTCTATTAGTGATCCAAATATGGGTCTTGCTATAGAGATATCTTTGACAATTAAGGTGGGTTTGTTTTTTTTTAACAAAGTTCTTAGTCCGTATAAAGTTTTGTGATAAGAGTTGTCAAAGTAAAGTGCCAATAAATCTATTCTCTTGAGGTCAGTAAAGATTTAGCATGCTTCCATTAACGAATATATGTCAGGATTTAGCGTTCTATAAATCATCTTTTGTAGTCAATATTGCTGAAAAATACAATACTTAGGCTACTGATTCAACTTCTTCCCTATATGCCGAGTTAACCACATTGCAAGGTGAGCAAAATTATGTTTATCGATGAGAAATACTGTTAAAGATTGAGATTATCGTAACATTTAAGTAATTGTTACTAATTGTTACTAAGTACCTACCCGTTATTTCCAACATGGTTAATTTCGAATATCGTATTGGATGGACAATTGTGATTTATCACGAGGGGTTATCTTAATTCCAATTATGGTTTCTCGGGAGGGAAGACTCTGACAGTCATGTTAAGAGTAAATTGTAATGGACATTTCCAGAATAATTTCTGACATTTCGGGACTACTGAAATGGAACATACAACAATTTACCTGAAGACACCAGTCTAACAGAACATATATTAGTGTTTTATTGATTTTATGTCCTAAAACAAAAACAACGTACGTTATGAATAAAGAAAATATTACGATTAATATCTATTAATGCAATAATTTATATTTAAAAAAGAAACGACTTCAACTGGCTTAAATTAAATGCCGTTTAGAAGCAATCAATAATAATTTTCTGATATACATTCTTTTTTTTATTTGGTTAAAGGTACAATTCTATTGATTATTTTAGCATTTCAACGTATTCTTATCTCTCCCTCTTTCTTTAATTTTTATTTTGTTCTATATTATTCACATATTTTATAACTTTTGTATTTTACTTTCTATAAGTGTAACTCTAATCCACCCTATATTTCAACCACCCTGTATATGTTTCTCCGTATTGGTCCCCAATATAAAATATTTGACTATCAATTTCTGAATTATCGTGTAAAAGTATAATTCAAGTCTACACGATGTTGCAACCGCCCTGTATAATTATTAATCGTCTCAACCCTATTGACAATTTTTCTATTGTTTTAATCACCCTGTATACCTATAATTTTACTTCGTCCCATATGTCAAATATAAGCAACAACTTATGTTCCACACTATATAAGATTTTTTAACCACCCTGTATAATTCCACTCCAGCTGATATTCCATTCATTCTGTATATGCAACTGCTTCTAACATTTTTGATCCCTCCGTCCCTTAACTGGAATATCCTTACTGCATATGATTATTCAACAATATATTTATATATTTTTTTATCCATACTGTATAACTATAGTTTTACTTCATTCTTATTTCAACCACCTTGTATACGCAACTACTTATCTGTCAACCATTAAAACATTTTTAGAACCACCCTGTATGAATTTAATCCTTGTATATTAACCCTCCTATATATCGAACTGCTTATGTACCGCCCCATATCATATTTATTTGTGAGATTTTTTTAACACATCTATCAACAGTAATTTTGGTTCGCCCTATATTTCAACAGCGCACATTGCTTCCTGCTTGAATTTCAATGCACGCAGACACACACAAACCTACCACCGTATACCCTACAGAAAAGAAAAAATCGCTCACCTAACACTTTTTTTCTATACACTAATGGAATATTTTGTGCCATTTCACACGGCTGCCATACTTTTAAAATGAAAACCGTTACAAACATTGACATTTAATCCATAAATTTATGATCAAAATTTGACATTTCAGGTGGAAACACATTATCGTCTCGTACGTGAACTCACATGATAATTCGATAGTTCCGTGACACGGCGTAATAGCATGTGCTCTCACGTGATGTGACAATAATGTGTTTCCACCTTTACATTCATGTTTACCGGTTTTTGCACATATTTTTAGGATTTTCAGAAAACTGTATGTTTTACGTTATAGAAAATTATGCGGAAGAAATAACGCTGGAACATCTCTTGATAAAATACAATTTAAAACATTCAAATTCTTTGATCCGTTTTTGAGAATACAGTGTAGATTACTCTCTTCGAGGTGTCATTCCTTTGTACGCAAGTATATTTATATTAGATATAAATATAATATATATTGTTTTTGGTCGGGAACCTTCGTCAGTTGCGCTTCCCACAATTGAATGTACTCTCGAACACTTCTTTATGCATTTGATGCATTTCGTTAAATTTGAAGACGCAAGATGTAAGACCGACATCTAGGATTTTCAAGAGAATCATTACACAGAGGTTCCGAATCTGGAGCCGTTCCGTGTAATTGCTGTTCTCCCTTAACTCCTATGATAGAATGTCACGATAAAATTTTCAGGTTACTTCACCTGTCAGAGATATTGAATACTCTCTTCGAGGTGTCATTCCTTTGTACGCGGTGAAGTAACCTGAAAATTTTATCGTGACATTCTGTCATAGGAGTTAAGGGAGAATAGCAATTACACGGAACGGCTCCAGATTCGGAACCTCTGTGTACTGATTCTCTTGAAAATCCTAGATGTCGGTCTTACATCTCGCGTCTTCACACAGTGTCCCTTAATTACTGCTTTTTCTGATTTTCTGGAAAACCGTAAATCTCTCGTTATAGAAAATTATTTAATACCTTTCTGTCATATTCATTGGTTATAATAACTGTATAAAGCGGGAGTTGACAGAGAGGAACTCGCAACTTGTAATTAAAATCTAGTAAATAAAATATTTAAGACTAACGTAAATACTCGTATACAATTCTTGGTTAAGTTACGTCATGTTCATTTAATAACTTTGGCTTCTCATAATAAGGAACTCTTCCGAAAACTTAATGTCTCCTCCAGTACAATTCAATTCCGAACCAAAATACCCTATAATTCGCAAACGTAAAAGGGTGCGTATATTTTCACTATATTGTGGCTTAACATCGTGTTTGTTTTTAAGATTTCGTATACCCCATACCCATTTGTTCGTATCACTGAAATATCAACCGTGTGTATCGATTCCTTCCGAAACATTTTAGCAGATTTTCGTTGGCCGTCCTCGCTTGATTGGTATTAACACACCGTAGCAAACGCCGCAGACTGTTGACACATCATATGATTGATTAGTGCCCAAATTAATCCGCAGTTTTGTTAGTCCTGCCAATTTTGCAACGAATATGTGATTGTTTGTTCCCTTATAGAAACGTTTTATGTTCGAAGCCGTGTGAGTTTTGGTATTGTAACGATTTTTTGATCTCGTTTGAAATGAAAGTGGCACGTTCGGTAAAATTTTATGAAAAAAGTTCTTGAAGCAAAAAACATTTTATGATGAATTTAATGGTCGAGTCCTGTTTTTCTAATTAGCATCGATTTTAGTCAAAGAAACTGTACCATGATAATTTATTATTATTTGAAAGAAATTGTTTGTTATAGTCGGGAATTAGCCAGTGATCTCTACACTTTTTTTTAACCGACTTCCAAAAAGGAGGAGGTTATCAATTCGTCGCGGTTTTTTATGCTTTTTTTGTATGTATATTACCTTATTGCTTCCCCTGTGGTGAACCGTTTTGAATGAATATGGTCTTGTTTAATAGAGTACATATCCGGATTGGTGAAACTTCAAATTATGGAAAATAATTCTATTGGTAAAGTGCTGAAATTTGTGAATGAACACATGCGTGCATGGAAATGAACCAATATCATAAATATTTTAGTCGATTTTTCGATAACTCCTTATGGATGTGTATAGTTTTTTAACGTTTAAACTATCAAGGAAGATCCCTAGGTGATTTCATATACTTTTCTGCGACGTGCAACTTCCAGTTTTGCAGAAAATCGCCGAAAATTCCGAACTTCTTATCAAAAATTTCATCGAAATGACATCACGGACATTCCCTCATAAATATTTTAATTTCAACGTAATAGTGCGGTAATTTTAGGCACTGGAAAGTTTAATTGCGAATTTGAAAATGTCCTACATCTTAAGCAAATAGGTAGTAAAGCATAGTATTTTCGGCTACTTAAATCAATGCGTACCAAGCTCGTTTTGTTTGTATACCAGGCAAATACCTATTTAAATACAAATTTTTCCATTTTGCGAAAACGGTGCTTTTGGTTGTCACATCCTCCCGGCCTAACAGAATATTCAGTAACAACACATGTCAAACTTTAAACTGCTATTTGGCGCGTTTATACACAGGGTGTTTAGTTATAGCAAACAAAATCACAAAGTAAAGTGATAGAAGGAGTTGCATTTATATAATGATTGAAATATAGGACGGAGAAGAATGATAGTGGTCCATAGGCAGCCGTATATACAGGATGGTTGAAATATAAGGTGAATTGAAAGTTTGATGGTATAAAAATGATGGAAAAAATGTGAAATTAAAATTATATAGGGTGATTAAAAAACTGTTATGTGATGTGGACATAAGCAAATCATATACAGGATGGTTGAAATATATGCTGGAGTTGAATTATATTTATAGAGTGTGATTAAAAAATTATTATATTATATTATTAATAAAGTGTGGAGAGGAATTAATGTTACACAGGGCGATAATATTAAATGTTAAAAATGAAATTATTTATGGGGTAGCCCACATGGAGTTATATACTATGGTTGAAATATGATTTATCTATAGTTATACAGAGTTGTCAATAAAAGTTGAAAAAAGGTTACATGGCGTGGTCTATAAGGTATAAATATATTTTGGGCTTATTATGTCAACGCGTACTAGTACATTTTGTTCATAAACATTTACCTGTCAATTTAAATGAAAATGTATCATTGTGTAATGTTGAGGCTTTCGATGTTACCTGGTTCTGTCTATTAAGGTTAAACATACAACATAAAAAATAAAGAAAGAAAACTATCTGAGTTCAAAAATACTAAAAGGTTGAAAATAAAACATTTTTAAAAAAATATAATCGACTTCCACCTATAACTAAAAAGCTAAATATAATTATAAGAAATCACAACCCTAACAAATAAATAACCCATTCATTGTTGTTAGTTACTTACCGAGGAAGTAAAAAATGTAAACATTAAAAGGTGCTCATTCTGTAGAAATTAATTACCTAAAATAACCTATATTTGTGAAGTCGGTGCCAAGCAACAATCAAGTTTGATGAAGTAATAGATAAGTACGCAATAAAGGATTCTAGATATGCTTGGTACCGACTTCAGAATATACTAGATTGGTAGGTAATTAATTTTTACAGAATGAGCCCTTTTTAATGTTTATATTTTTTACTTCCTGGGTAGGTACCTAACAACATTGAATGTGTTATTTGCTAGAGTTGTATTTTCTTATAATTATTTTTAGCTTTTTAGTTATAGGTGGAAGTCGATTATATATATATATATATATATATATATATATATATATATATATATATTGTTTTATAAAGTTTCAAATATTTTTGGAAGGTGTTAGCAAGTCATCAAGGTAAGATAAGTTTGTTTTTGGAAAAACGTTTGTGTTTTGTACTCCTAGTCCATGGTTTTTGGTTTTCACGTCCCTCATGTTTTTCTTAAAGTTACATTTAAGCTTTCCCTAATATATTCGCTATTCCTTGAGATATTTCATTCCCTAAGATACTTTATTTTCAGAGATACTTAAAGTATAATCGTTATTTTGGTTCCTCTTCATCATGAAATAGCGCCTCCCTAGGTCTTTATACTGTGCTTCCTGAATTCATCGCAGTTTGTTGCCTCTTTAGTAGTGGGTTCCTGTGCATTTCCATTCTTGCTATCCCCTTCTTCGTCCTCTTGATTCTTTCCCTGATTATGGTGCGTATTGATAGGCCATTTCTTAGTTAGTCGTTCCTTATATACCATCGTGCGGTCGTCATTCTCCTCAGGGCGTTGTGCTGAATCCTCTCTAGTTTTGTGATTTGTGTGCCTTCTACATGATCCCATAGCTCACTTCGAATACCATAATTGGCTTTGCTGGGCCTTGATAGATCCTCTTCTTGGTCCTCAAGTTAATCTTCCTCCTTCGTTCTATTTGTGCGTTGATCATGCTGTTGCTTCCCGATTTTGAGGACTTAAATTTTGGTCCACAGATTATGTCTCTCGGGCTGCCGGAGTCATGAGCACAGGAGGACTGTGCTCATGACTAAGATGCTGATACGAAATCTCGTGAAGATAACGATTTATGTGAGTGTTTTCTAAATATATTGTACCTAATGATACTGTCGTTATTGTTTGAAATCATCTAGAAAAGCCTGTTATAATCTGTTTATTTTAAAATAGTGATTTGAATTAGTGGATGAATCTCACTCAAATATGTATTAGTTCCATTGGTTCCAGACAACAAATAGTAGACATCATGGCCTTGACAGTCTTTTTTAACGCTCGCAGTCTATTGATTCCAATAGAGCCTTTTCCAGTTCCGTTCTTTCACATATTAAATCTTGTCTTGTTTTACTCTTGTCTTATATTGTCTATATACTCTTACGTCTTTTAAATGAACTTTCGCTATTGTCCTTAGAATTAGGAGATCAGTTATAGTTTTTAGATTTCTAACTGGGAATATTAAATAAGTAATGCAATGAATTATCAAATAATTGCCTGACGTAAATCATTAAAAATCAGTTATCAACACTTTCAGTTTTAAACTATTCATTAACTCGAAACTTTGTTAGGTTAGTGTTGAGGATTTGAGACTAGCGAATGACAATTATGGGATTTTGCAACAAACCGCTATAAATTACCACTTCGAGTGACAAAAAAAGAGATTTTCATTAAACGTTCTCCGTTCGCCGTACCCTTATAAGTATAGTTAGCATTTCAAAATCAAGGATAGTCAAAAGGGATTGTAAGGCACGAATGCGAGAAGAGGCGAGCATCGCAGGTGTGAGAAAGGAAGTGTCGAAAGAAAGGCAAGCAAGCAAAACACACAGACTCTCGATCTTCCACGGATGTTCTCCGATGAATCACAAAGAATATATTTAGGTCGCCAAGTGTCGAGCCGATTGATTGTAGGGGTACATACCGTCATACAAGCTCATTGTTATTGAAGAGTTTGCGACACCTAATCCGTAATTAACGTGAAGGATTGGCGAGAAAAAATTAAATTCTGCGAGCCGTCCATGTGACACGCTTGACTTTCGTTGAGATGGATTTTTGTTGCGTTGCTGTTGGTATTCAAGGCCGAGAAAGTGTGAGATGCTATTTTAAAAATAGGTACATTCAACAATTCTTTATAGTTTATATAGAAAAATAGTTCGGTTTTCGTCAGTATATGTTAGTGTTATTGAGTGGGAGTCACTGTGACTGTAGCCTTGACAAGGGAGAGCATCCAAAATGGTAAAGAAAGGCATAATTAAATCATTATACGGTGAAGCTAAGACCAAACTTCTCTAAGTAATACTGGAACACAAGACAAGTACAGTACAGTAACAATTATACCATATATACACACATTACAAACTATATGAGATAGAAAGAATTAAAGTCAAGCAAATATTCAAAACAAGAAACATATCGAATACAAAACGCAACTCAAAGCTCAGAAAAATGCGTTTGTAAAATTATTTTCGAATGTAATAAATTTTAGATTGGGAAAACTTCTAGACCTTTAAATGTACTCATAAATGAACACAAAAATTATGTAAAGCTTGGGTCATAAAAAATTTAATAATTAAACAATATTACACAAAGAATATTTAAAAAGCAGACTGACCATGATAACGTTCGTGATAAAATGCTGAAGATATTTTCAAAAAGATACATGTACTCGATTATTCAACAAATTCAGTGGGCCTATTTAAGTTTGAGTCATATGAAAAAATATTTAGAAAAAAAAATTCTATACCGCACCCAAAGAGGTTTTCAACAAACTAGCTGTCGCCCAGTGGTCGAAATTCGACCAATTGTGTCAATATCTCTGGTAGGTTAAGTAACCTGAAAATTTTAATGTGACATTCTATCCTAAGACTTTAGGGAGAACAGCAATTACACGGAACGAATCCATATTCGGAACCTCTGTGTCATAGTTTCTTCGAAAATCCCAGATTTCGGTCTTACATTTCGCTTCCACAAATAAATTCGTAATTCTTAATTTAATATAACAACAATTCAACCGCTAATGGGCTACCCTACATATTTATTTTTTCCAACCTCCCTGTATCACTCAATTCTCTAACATTTATTAAAATCCTCATTATAATAATTCCATCTCATTATATAATTCCACCACACTGTATATGCAACTGCTCATGGACCACGGATAATATTTTTTAACATTTTTGAACCACCCGGTAAACCATTCTGTATATGACACTTCTTCTGTAACTATAATTCTACTCTGACCTATATTTCAATCATCCTATATATGGAATTTTATCATCATCCTGTATATCTGTAATTCCTCTCACCGTATATTTCATCTTCCCTATATATACAACTGCTTATGGGTTACCAAATGTTGCATTTTCATTTCCGCCAACCTGTATATGCATCTCTGTGTAATATTTTTTGCACCACCGTGTATATATATAATATTTTATTAGTTATAATTGCACTCTACTCTATATTTTATACACTCTGTATATGCAACTGCTTATGTGTCACCCACGAAAAAAAAGATTTCTAACATATCTGGAATCGCCCTGTATAATTATAATATACAACGATTACTTTACCACTAAACAATAACAACGCTTGCATGCCACTTCCAGAAGTACATGCTCTAAGTATATAACAGCATTGGTCTCTCTATATATAATTACTCAATGTTTTGAGTCTGGCGGCGGCGGCACATTCAGTTGTTTGGCGTTGACATTATGGACGTAAATAATGAATTTTTATTATATTTTATTTAATGAATGAACCAATATTATAAATTATTATTAGCGTTCTGCACTGAAGGTCGTCAGTAGCTACTAAACAGAACAAAAATGAAGAAAATCGGTTGAGAGATAGAGGATAAAATGGTACCTAATCGTTTTGTCTTTGCCTATTTATATATAGATAGATAAGAATGTTGATTACAACTAAAAAACCTACCTTACTTTTGGCAATATCGAAAAAATAATTATATTACCAAAATCATAAAATTATTTATCCTATAGAATCAAATAATATGAAAACAACAAGTGATTATAAGAAACTTCAGTAGAAAGCAAATAATACTATTTTTAGTAACATTAAAATACTTATTTTGAAGTCCGTGCAAACTAAAACAGAAAATAATTACGAATACATTAAATAAGAAAGTAAGTGTGTTGTTTTACGTTGCACCGACTTCAGATATATTTAATTGTTAGCCGAAAAATACTATTTTCTGCGTTATAGTTAAATTGTTTTCTGAAATCGACTTTTTTTAACCGACTTCCAAAAAGGATGAAATTATTAGTTATTCTAAAACGGCTTAGGCAATTTTGATGATTTAAACTGCATTGTATTAAGGAGAATCATTAAATAACATTTCAAAAAATTGTAATAAATCTTCACTGTTTTCTCTGAAACAGTTGAATCAGTTTGACAATTGTAATTGTATTCTATAAAAATATATTCCAGTTTGATCCCGTATATTTTTCTATAAGGTAAAAATAAAAAAAATTATCAGAAAACCTGAAAATATTTGCAGAAAACTGCAAACAAATTTTCATAATAAATTTCTAGCTTGAATGTCAAGATATGCCATAAAAGTGTATTGCACAGATTGTTTGTATCGCTTTTCATTTTGATTCATTTGAAGTCAGTTTATTTTTGAATCAAACTCCCGTTACGCGCTTATAGTCGAGTGAAATAGCTGACAATATTTTATTAGTGGATCGAATTAAAAAATTGTTATACCGGGGATCTTTTCTATATGGTATACGGGTGTAGCTGTGTGTGAGTTTGTGAGTGCATGTGATATTGGGTGGTACATAAGTAGTTGCATATATAGGGCGCTTAAAATATAAGGTAGAATTGAATGATAGTTCAGGGTAGTAAAAGTATAGTTAGACATAGTGGATGTAAAAAAATGTTAAAAAGACTGTTAAATAAACATATTCAGTAAGGACATTTGCGTTATATTACGGAGTATAATTAATGTTATACAGAAGTATTCAAACAATTTTAGAAGCAGTTGAATATACAGGGTGGTTGAAAGAAATGATAGAGTAAAGTTGAAGTAGTAAAATGTGGTTCAAAAATGTGATAAATTTTGTTATATATGGTAGACTATAAGCCGTTGCATTAATAGAATACTTGAGGTATGGTTCGATGTAAAATTATATGTATACAAGTATAATTTAAGCAATAGACAAATAGAAACAATACATAGTGTGGAGAGGATTTATAATTATCCAGAGTGTATTTAATCAGATCATCAGAAGGGTTGCAAGAAGGTGTGGAGTTGAATTATAGTTGTATAGGGTGGTTCAGAAAATGATAGACAAAATAAAAAAGGTTAAAAAATGTGTGGAAAATACAGCAAAAGAATTGAAATTAGAGAGAGAGAGGAAGAAAGAGCGAGAGAGAGAATTTTAAAGCAGTCGAAGTCGGTTCTTTTTTAAATATAAATTATGTGACATATTTTTTATTAGGATGGCGAAAACGTATATTTTATGTATATAATGGCGTTTTTTTTTCTGAAAGGTAGTTATAGCATCACTAGTATGTATTTCTAGAAGTTCTTTTCGATGTTCTAATATCTAGTCTACATCAGGCCCCGTTTTCAATGGAATTGCCTAAATATGGGCGTATTATGGGGTACCCTTTGCACATATGTTAATAACATAAAAATACCACATAATGGATAACCTAAGTTCTTGGGAATGACATCACAATTACGAGAAAGTCTGTTTATTTCAAAAATCTCTTCTACATCAGACCCCGTTTTCAATGGAATTGCCTAAATATGGGCGTATTTCGACATACACTTTGCAAATATATTAATAACAAAAATACCACATAATGGATCACTTATCGTGCATACAACCGCAATTTCTTAATGTTCGCATTTCCTAACGATTAATTAACAGCAACCCAAAACATAAAATTCCACATATTTACCAAAAAAATTCAGTTTGGCAATGACCTGCCTTTCGAAGTCACTCTTGTATTATATCAAAGTATTAATGGTCAGTTAGAGATGCTTAGATGGTAGGTCAATGATCGCCTCGAGATAGACGATGTGTTAACAAGTACCGCTTTCAAAAATTACTGGATGGATATCAAGTTTTTAAGTGTTGGTTCTTTTCTCTGAGAACGTCGACAACACCAACGAGTTTAATCCCATGAAATGCGGAAACATGTATTGTGTCATTTGATATTCGAACTATTTGATAATGAGTAAAGTAAAAAAACCAAAATCTTGTCGCGATAAACTCGGGACAGTTATTTGGTCTCGCCTTTAATTAATGGTTGTTTCTATTTAATTAAAGCCTTTGGAGTGCTGCTTAAATCGAAAGCTAACATATTTCAAATTACGGCGCTATTTTAATATACAGGGTGTCTCACATATAAGTAGATTGCTATCTAAGAAACTGTAAGAGATAAACCAGATTAAATGGAAAAAATGGCGTAGTTGAGAGCCATTAAGGAAAATTGGCATATCTCTTACCGTTCCCAAGTTATACAGTAGAAAGAGATTTGTCATTTTACTCAATAAGGAGCCATCAAATGTTTACTGCTGGGTTTCGATTCTTCTGGGCCATCACCAACCACCAACCTGGACCTGTCCTTTATTGTTCAAATGTTGATAAAGGGCTAATAGACCAGCCACTGGTGTAACACATGTTAAGTTTTATACAACGTTTTGGGAGAAAATATAATCACAAGAGTAAACAATTTCATTAAGGCCCTGCTTATAACCTAAATAAATGCATATTTCCCAAAATGTTTCTCTACAACCAGGAAAGATTTTAGAATGTAAGTAGTAAGTAACTTGTGTGAACCAGAAATAAATGATTTTGTGCTCGCAGAATTTTATATAGGCCAGAATTGCTCTTAGTTTGGAGGTTGTTTTTAGACAAGACGGAGGGAGCGACAATGAAAAAAACCCCTTTCCCTGTTCCTTGCTAATTTTATTATGGGCAGATTCGGTAAGGCAGAGAATGACACCCAATACTTCTTAAGTGCATGGCTATGCTATGTGTATGATATATCTGCTGTTTTTTTATACGAATAACTTTAATATTAATCATTTTTTCTTATATATTAATAATGAATTTCCTTTTATTAAATTTCCGTTTAAATTAGATAATAAAAATAGTCTCCCATTTATAGGTGTTATTGTCCTAAACAATGCTGATAATAATTTTGAGAGTGATGTATATAGGATTTAGATATTTACCTAATATTTATTTCTGTCAAAAACAACACAAAATGGCGAGTCAATTGCCTCGTTCATGGTTTGTTGACGTTCCATCATATCAAAAACAGTTTGAGTAGATTAGCTGATTTCAAAGAAATACCTTAGACTAAGAAGAAATGAAGTGTCAACTTTTCGATCTGAGAGATAAGGATAAGTTTATCTGTGTCTCGTACTAAAGGCTTAAAAAGAATTTTTGGAGAACTTGGTATAACGATATTATAAAAAATAATGACAACTTTACAAAAACTGTTAGGCAATAAGAAAGGTAGATATTTTCGAAAAATGATTTAAGATAAATATGGGTTATTAGAACGACCATTTAGAGAATCCTTTTCACACGTATAAACTATGGCAAATTTGAGAGTGGAGAGACTGTAGCAAATCAGAATATGGAACATAGTCACTCTTTAGATATGTATTGAGTAAGTTAGATAAGTGAGTAATACTAAAGAATTGTACTCGTACGAAAGCATACCGTTGCATAAAAATAATAACCCAACAAATTCGAACAGAAGTGCAATTTCCGAACAGTCCATTGTATAATTCATTACATAAAAATTTCTAGAAATGTGTACATTAAGAACTTAAGCATATAATAAATTCATTTGCCGTATTATGTTGGAAAGTTAGAAAGGTGAAAGGTACTTTGAGATTATTGTTTTAGCAAATGGTTTTTCCTCTAATTTACCAATGTAAAAAACACAGTTTTCCACCCTAACACCAAACCTTTATTTTAAACACTCAACGCCGCTTCAACAACTCTAAGTTGTCATCATCAAGTAGTAAACCAAACTAAATCGAAATTACAATTTTCTCTAATTTATACCTACCACTAAACTTAGTTTAGTTTATACCTACCACGAAACTTAGTTTAACATTATACAACGATACCCTAGTAACTGTACACAAGAATTTAAGAAAAGTTCATACATTTTGTGAGAATCAGAAAAACAGACAAATAAAATAAATACATATTTTTGAATTAGAAAATTGTTTATGTGTAATATGACTTGATGCAAAAAATATGTGAATTCAAATTTTTTTATGAAAATTCTTATCCTGCTTATCCCCCTTAGTGACTAAATAAGTCACTAATTTGATAAGATTGATAGGTACTCCAATCGGAATCACCACTGTTTGGTGATATGATGATGGGGACAATTTCCAATCTGTCCATTATATGTTTTCTTTCACACCCTTTGAAAATTTTTTTTTCTGTGTGTCTTATACTGTTAGCCCAAATTTGTTGAGTTATGGTTTGGAGAGCTTCAAACTACATATTTAAACAATTTACCTGTGTATTGCCATCCTGACCAATGTGTCTAATATAATATTGCTTTGCAATGCCCCAAATCATTTCGACTGGATTGAAAATACCATAGTTAGGAGAAAGAAGTAATACTTTATGCCCATATTTTCAGCTAGCTCATCAACAATGTATATTTTTGGTGGCTTATTTCTAAAAAATTAAAGCTTTGTAATAAATTATAGAGAAAAAGGGGAAAATGGAATTTCAATGCTTTCTGTATAACAAGATTTAGAAGTTCAGCTTTGAACATGGTTACCAAGTAAGGTACATTCCGATTTGTCAACCATTCTTGAATCATAAACTTGGTCCAGTTGCTGTTTGGTGTTTTATGTACCAATGTGCTATGATAAGGATTTGTTAAAAAGTGCTTTCGTTTAAAACATAATCGACGTGTCAGTTTTTTTTTTGAAAAAATCGCACTTTCAAAAATAATAGTTATTCGTTACTTTTCGACAGCAATGTATATTTAGAGAGAATTGTAAATAGTTTAAGTTATGTTTTATTCAATGGTGATGAGAGCTTCGCTGTTGAAACGGCGGTGAGTGAAAAAATAAAGGTTTGGTATTAGGATGCAAAACTTTGCGTTTAGACATTTGTGACACAACAAAGTTTTCACACTTTTCCCAGTCATATTGCGTGTCGAAGAAATTGCGGGTAACAACATATTTTTCGTTTTATATCGGCGTGAATTTCATGACGTTGCTTCTGTTAAGTAGCAGTTTTCCTCTGTCTGCATTTACATCGGTCAAACTCGAAGTAAAACTCACCGTAATATGATGTAGACACCATAACCCAGTTTGCAGTGAATTTATTAACCAAATTATGTATCTCAACAAGGCATCTCTCGTGTTAGCGATGATGTTCGGAAATCCGCATATCTCAGCCGGTTACATGCTCAAGCGGCAAGTGTTGATGACAGCGAGAGAGCTTTTGTGGCATGTAGCAATGTAGCTCACCCCAAATGCCGGGCCTCAATTCGGTCGGTTGGGCGGAGGCGAACATCATTTCGGGATGTTGCAGATGATGGAACATCTAACATTTCCAACACACCACAAACGGTTACCGAACGCTTGGCTCACTGCGTTTGTGTGTGTGTACTTAGTGGATTTTGAATGTATGTGTTTCACCAAATATTCCATTGCTATTGTGCTGATAAGTGATTTGAGATATTATTTAGTTACTCCAAATGGTCAAACAAATCTAATTCTTTTGCCCTCTACAAGCGAAATTTAATTCACATTTTAAGTAATAGATTCATAATCTATCTATGCTATTATAAAATTGTAAGTTTGTCTGTTTGCTGAATCTTTTTTTGTTGCGAAGTTTAATGTTTGACTTAAATTCTGGTAGACATTTTATCTCTCTAAATTGACAGAAACAATAGATATAGCGAAAAAACTTCTACTCAATTGGTTCCACCTCACGCAATAAATATTAGATACTGGCATCAGCTTAGCTTTTATTCAAAATTCGAAATGTGCAAATGTAACATGTTTCGATTTAACACAAATCAACACATATTAAGAGTAATTTTACAGGGTGTTCTGTATATAGGAAATTTAGAGCGGAGTAGAATTATATTCATTTAAAAAATCTAAAAAAAGTTATATTTGGTGTCCTATAAGCAGCTGGATATATACGATGTGGTGGAGGAAATAAGGGGGAGTGGAATTAGTTATACGGGGTGGTCGAAAAAACTTATATTGAGTGGGCAAAAGCAGTTCCATATACTAAGTGATTGAAAAAGGGTAGAATATTTATACAGTGAACGAAAAAAATTAAAAAAATGTCTTAGGTAAGGAATTAGGATCTTTGAATTATGTTCATAAGATACTATAGTTATGAAATGGGTTGAAGAAATGTTAAAAGCAGTTGTTTATACAGGGTGTTTGAAATATAAGATGAAGTGGAATTATAGTTTATGTTGTGGTTAAAAAATTGTTTTATATCCACAAGTTGTTACATATATAGGATGGTTGGAATATGTAGTGGAGTATAATTACAGCTATACAGGTGGATTTAAAATATTTTAAAGTAATTGTATAAACTATAAGCTGTTCCATTTACCGGATGGTTGAAATATGTGGTGGGGTAAGGTTCGAAGGATACAGGGTCGTACAAAAAAATATTGAGTGGCAAATAAGTAGTTGCATATAAATAGTTTGAAATATAGGGTGGCTTATAGTTAGTATTATACAGGGTGGGTAAAAAAATGCTAGAAAATTTTGTTATATAGCACTTGCATATATAGAGTTATAGTTATACAGTGTCATTCAAACAAGGTTAGAAAAAGTTGTAAATAAAGAGTGGAGAAATTATACTTTAATATATATTGAAAAAAATATAAGTATAAAATGTGAAATAGTGTAGTTCATAATAAGTATCAAAGATATTATAGTTGAAACATGGGGTGAAGAAGTGGGATTTATAGTTATACAGGGTGGTAGAAAAAATGTTATATGTTTATAGTCAAATAGGTTGGATAACTTTTTTTGTAGCATAGGACATAAGCTGTTGCACATATGCAATATCTGAAACATGGATTGAAGTAAAGTTATAGTTCATACAGTGTGGTTAGAAGTATTTAAACATTTTATATTTGGTTGCACATACAGGGTGGTTGAAATATTTTGTAGAGTAAAACTATGGTTATACAGGGTGGTTCAAAAATAAGTTGCTATGTTTGGCAAAATGGCAGTGGTGTATACAGGATGGTTTTAATGTAGATGGAAGTAGAGTTAGTTATACAAATCGGTTAATTTTTTTTGATAAAATTGTTATATAGGGTGGCCAATAAGCAGTTGCAGTTTGGGTGAGAGTTTAAATAAAAGTTTGGTGTTAGGGTGCAAAACTGTGTTTTTATATTTGTGATTCACGAAGAGTTCCACATCATTTCCCTTAGGATGGATCAAAAAAGTTAAAACAAAAATTGTGGACCATAAACAGTTGCATTCTACTACATGGAATATCTGAAATATGGGGAGAAGCAAGAGTATCGTTTTGGAGTGTGTTTAACAAAATATTAGAATAAGCTGCATATAAAGGTTGATTAAATTATAGAGTAAAGAGAACTTTTACTTTAAACGGTCGTTCAAAAAATATCAGAAATAATTGTATACAGCGTACACCATAAGCAGTTGCATAGCTGAAATATAGGGTGGATAAGAGTTATAGTCAGGTGTTTAAAAAGTTATATTGGGTGACAAATAAACAGCATCATATAGCTTATGGTTGAAATTTAGGGTAAAGTAGACTTACAGTTATTCAAAACATGTTGATTAAAACAGTTATATAGGGTGACACATAAGTACTTGCAGGTTGGGTAAAATATATTCGGGATTGGTGGACATTCTGCACGCGGGTGAAACCGCGGGTAACGGCGCTAGTGTATTTATAAAAATATCAATACCTTTCACGGTCTAGGTATATTCCCGTTCTCCATGGAATGATAATAAAAAATAAATTTGGATTTGAATATTTAACTATTTACAAAAACACAGAAGAAAATCCTAAGGTTAATAAATCTAGAATAATTGCTCGTATTTATGTATTTAGGACATTTTACTGAATTTAATATTTCATCGCAAATGAATTTCGACATCTAGGGGATTCATGAAAAACTAACTCACAAAAACTTCAAATCTGAGATTAATTTGAAATGCTCAAAGCCGGTTTAACAACCAGTTTGGTTTAATTAAAAATAGAAATTAGAATGTTTATTAGAACCAACAGATCAAGGAAGTTTGGTGTCGCTCTGTATGGAAGCAAATGCAATGTCTGCATTTTACTACCACACTCTTCTATTTTAAATGTGTTAGTGTGATCATCCGTTAAAAATTAATAATTTGGATGTTTTATTTTCTATACATGTTACAAGATTAGCTTTATCTTATTGTTTTTCACTGTTAAGAGTTTATAAATACACCTCTAATTTATTTAACGAGTTACCAACTCCCTTAATAATAAGAAGAAGCAGACTTGAGACTTCATTAATCTAACACAAATACAGTAAATTTGTCTTTCATCAACGTGTTCATCGAAAACTGTATTAAATATACCCCCGAGTTATGGTCAGCTGTCTTTATATTTGATTAGTACGTACCCTTGCATTGTGTGTTTTTTCATACCAGAACGATTCCACTAAACGGATCAACATTTAGATCATTGTTCGGATGCGGTCGAAGGATACGAGGGGGACGAGATTTAGAGCAACGAGTGTACGTTCATTCTCTAAGGTTTATTGTATGTTCAAATAAAAAAAGTAGACAGATCGAGCATCTGCAGTGATATGATTCGGGAAGTGCGTTGAACGTAATCATCTGTTATTAAGATTTATCTAGAATTGCGGCAGTTTTAAGCTATTTGGAACAATCAGTTTATTCTGATTCAATTAGACATCAACAATTATTTTTGTGTTACTCATATTGGTTAGGCCATTAACAAAAAATTTCTTATAATATATGTTTAGCGTGTTTTGATATTGTACTGCTTAAAAACATAAACCGCATAATTTGTTTCATGAAAAACGGCGAAACTGTTCAACTATTATTTTTTTTACATTTCGGATGACATATGTCAAAAAAATAACAGAACGTACTTCAATATATCTTACATAATAATTTGTAATATACTAATAATGAAAGACAATTAACCTGATTTTAACAATAATGCATGTAAATGAATAAAAATAAATAATGTACTTATGTAGTATCTTACAAAAGTTGTTCAAATTGTTTGGAATGTTAAAAAGACCCACCCGATGATATTCTGCATTAAGTGAGTTTTGAATGATATTTAAATGATGGAATTCGCCTCAATGTTTAATGCGTTTCATCAAATAACGCAACTTTCCTGGCCTGTCATCATAAACTCGATTTTTTAAATGGTCTTACAAGAAAAAAATTATTGAGGTAATATCTGGAGATCTTGTTGGCTACTCAGTTGCGACTCGCAATCGATCTTCCATTAATGGTGGTTTCTAGAAACCTATTTATTTGTACACCATAGTGCGGCGTTGCCCCATCTTGTTAAAAATAATGCCCGAACTGTTAAAATTACATAAAAACCTAAGATCCTATCAATTTGCTGATCTTTAGCGCAAATTATGTTTATCACTTGAGTTCATATTGTAGGAAGTTTACACGTTATATAAATATTACATTTTATACTTTATATAATTGCATTGCAAATTGGTAATTATTTTTTAAATTTTCTTTAATTTCATTGTGTTACTTAATTAACATTAAGAATAAGGCCTGATTTAAATCATTGAAACGTTTTTAACATTTGTAATATACATACTTTTCCATAAATTTGGTGTTACTTTCAAACATTTCAAATATCGAAAATAATATAAATGAAAAGGTTGGAAGGATAAATAATAAAACGGATATATCCCGGAAAATTTTATTTCTTTTCTCATGATAACCTAAAATGTAAAAAATCTGTAGCTTTTTTTAACTATAAAAAAAACTATAAAACACCTCTTTTATTAAAAGGTTTTTATGGAAACTTTACATAATAAAATTTTCCAAAAGCTGGGCATTTTAAGCAAACTGTGTTGAGAATTTTTGATAAAATTTTTGGATATTAAGTCCAAATAAAGTGAAAAAAATATTATTTTAAATAAAAAAAGATTAAGTGTGTTTGGGAAATAAAAAACTAAGTTTTCAACAAATTTCTTGAAACAATTTTTTTAATTTTTCACATAAATTTTTAGGTTATGTGAAAAAAATGTATACCGAAATGTTGTAGATATCTTTATTACTTACAACTTTGCCATTTAACTTTTTTCCATAGGACTTGTAGTTTTGCCCGAAATCGAGACAAACCGTTTTTTGCCGTTAAAGCCCCCCCCCCTTTCCGTTTTCCGACCTCAAATCGCCTGTAAATTACTTTTTCTTATATAATTGTCAGGCAAATGAGGACATGACAATCATATTCGGGATACAATTCCCTTCAATTTTGTTATTTACACTTTTTTTTATAAAATCAAAAACAAAGGAGCTAGAGGGATTTGACTAAATCGACAGAATTTCGCTTTTTCAAAATATCTACTAAGCCATGACTTTTACAAAAATCCGAAAGTGTCATTAAATTGGGCCAGTAAAACTGCAAAACTTTCCGAATTTAACCATTGCTCTATCTCCGCTAGTTTCCGAGATCCCCATACTGATCATCAAAAAAAAACTCACTCTGTATTCATCATATTTCTACATTGAAGGCAGTATTATAAAGCCTTACTCGTAGTTATCATGAGATATAACTTTTTTTTGTACAAGTTACGCCACATATTGCACAACTTTAAAAGTACCGACTAGACAAAAATCTTCCCCTAAATAAATAGGGAATAGAACGTGCAGCTGGAAGACATTTACCTGTTTTCTACCTGATCTTCTCATGTATGAAGAACGTACTTATTTTTTTATGAGTATTATTTGTAGAGTTTTGATATAGATGTCGCCAATATTTAAATATATATATATATATATATATATATATATGTATATATATATATATATAATACTTCAGCCTATAATATTAAAAAATATATTAGTCTCAAAAAAACGCAAAAAAATAGAATTTGAAAATTAGGTGAAAAGTAATTGCCCAAGAAATTTTTGTATGCTTTCAACTACTAGAATGTAGACATTTCGTGACCCAACATAGATGGAAATATAATAATCATAATTAACACATGGGTGGAGTAAATTTAGCAGGTGGAATATATTCACTGCAAGATTATGTCAGCAGTTTAGCGTTAGTATTTTAGTAAATTAATAACAGATACGCAGAGTCAGCAAAAGCTTGTCTCTTGCGGGAACATTTTTAAGGCTGTGTCCCACGTAAACGCGATTGCGCGTTGCAGGCGGTACGTTGCGTCAAAATAGCAACTGCAAACTATCAGACATATAAAGAGAATTCATTTTGTCCTTACTGGAAAATTAATTCGTGCGATTGTAGCAAGTTTTTATGGTTGCATAGTTAATTTGGTTTGTTTTAGCTTTTATTTGCAGTTTTTAATTGTCACATGAGGTATCGCACCGCCCGCAACGCGTATATCTCGTTTACGTGGGACACAGCGTAAGGCCGTGTCCCATGTAAACGCGATTTGCGCGGTATGGGCGGTGCGATACGTCGATTTAACAGTTATAAACTTCAACTAAAAGCTAAAACAAACCAACTTAACGATGCAACAAAACAAAATCTCTACATTTGCACCAATTTATTCTCCAGTAACGACAAAATGAATTATTTTTATGTGTTTGATATCTTGCGGCTGTCAGTTTGATGCAACGCATCGCCCGCTCCGTGAAAACCGCGTTTACGTGGGACACAGCCTAACAGAGTATTTGAATGAACTAAAGTATCTGAAGAGCATATTAGCAGGTGAGTAGAACGTTTTAATAAACAAAAATGAAAACAGCTAATTAAAATTTATTTGCGATTTTCTATTACAAACACCCAGTGCATACCGTTTCAGAAATATGACCTATCAGTATTAATCTCTGATATACACTGGTACATAAATTACATTGTATTACTTCGTAGTTGCGAAATATGTAGGAAAACCAATAATGTTTCTCAGTAACATCTTCGTAGCATTGGATAGCGTAACGTTTCAGCTAGTAATAGTGATAACTGGACTTTTCCAGACTGTGTCTGTGACGTCAAATATTGACAATATAGCCAGTCCAGTCGAATGGTCCTTGATGTCTGGGAAGCGGGGTAAAAGGAACCAGTGGTAGGGTAAAAAGGACCAGCATTATTGAATCAAGCCTTCCCCAGAAACGCTGTCTGAGAAAAACTATCAACATTGTAAAAAAATTCTTCTTCTTCAGAACTCGAACTGTTGCTCTTCTGCTGCTTATTTTCTGACCCCAGCGAGAAAGCCACAATTCCACGAGTGTCTGTTACAATAGTAGTTTTGCTTCGTTTGCGCTTGATGGATTTACGAGCTCGAGCCTTTGGAAAGAGTCTGACAAGTTCCCGAGAAGATGCTGCATTTAACGACGTTGATCATTGGAGCTCGAAAATAGGTAGAATAGCACTGGAGGTTGACAACTGGAATTGACAGGTACTAAGAAACTAGAGACTGAGAGTCAATATTTGGAGACAACTGAATCTCTGTTGACGCAGATAACAACGAAGCTGGATTCTCAGGAATCCGTCAGAAAAATTGAAATTGAGATTATCAAATATTTATTTGACCCAGACTTTTGTAAAACCTCGTTCCGACAAACAATTACTCATGTGGGGTAAAAATATCCAATATGGGTCATAAAGATCCATACCTGGAACGGAGCATACAATGGAAACAAAATGGAACAGTGTTATCTAAAACTTGATACTACTAACAATAATATTCAAGAAAAACTGGCTTCCTGATGTCAATAATTTAAGTGTGATACTGAAATCAAATAACATAAAGATTCTTACTTGCATGAAATTTATGGGGCGACATGTTTTCACACACATTTTTTTTACATTTTTTAATTATGTGTGTTACTACAATTCTACTCCCCCGCATTAAAACACTTTTGTCAAACATTTTTTTCATCACCCTGTATAACTACAATTTCACTCGATACCATAATACAACCATCCTCTTATATCCGGCCGCTTTTGGGCCACTCCACAAACACTTTTGTTTCTAATACCTTTTTACTACCCTCTGTAAGTATAATTCTACTTCGTCCTATATTTCAACCATTATATATATGCAAGTCGTTGCAAGCTACCCTATAACACATATATATTCTAACATTTCTTAACCACCTTGTATAACTATAATTCCGGTCTAGCCTACATATGCAACTTTTTATAAGATATCAAAAGAACATTTTTGTGCCAACATATTTTAAATCACACTGTATTACTTATAATTTCACACCACAATATAATATATTTTAACTACCCTATAAATGCATTTGCTTATGGCCACCCATTGTAATATTTTTTGAACCACCAAGCATAATAATAATTCCAGTACATCCTATTTCATAACCACCCTGTAAATGTAATTGCTAATGAGCTACCTTATAGGTATAATTCTATTAACATTTATTTAACCACCGTGCATAAAAATACTTTTACTACACCCTGTATGTCAGCTAACACTAATTTACAACTGCTTATGGGCTACCATTTATAATATCTCAGTGTATAGAAACGATAGAATATCGTAAATATCCATATCGCAGAACCTTCTTAAATCAGTCACTTGTCTAACGGACTTGTAGTTTCACAAATATGGACCTTTTTACCCGCGGACCTTTAAGCCCCGCCCTCCCTACTTGGTTGAAAATAGTTAAAACTAACAAATTGGGTTTAACAACATATTTTTTTTTTCAGATTATTTCTGAAATAGACTAAACTTCATAAAGTAAAAAAATGTATTCTTGAATCCATGTAAGAAAAACTAGAATATTCGTTAAAAAACTTCTCTTTTAAAACTCGATACCTCATTTATTATTAAAGTGAAGAAAAAGCAGTATCTTCATAGCATTAAAAGAATTATTATTATGCTTGTGTTATAAGATTTCATCTCCATCGTAGATATAATTTAATATTATTGTACAACCTGTTCAGTTCGAGTCAACAGTATCGGTTTCCCCGTCCCTCGGTTAAACGGTGTGTACCTAATAAGTTGTCAAATAAGTTGAGAAATTCGATCGCGTAAACGATATTCCATACGTACCTAAATACTTGTTCACCTTAACAAGTACGATCGAATTAAAACGGTTCATTGCACTTTGGGATTCTTTAGGGTAATCTTATAGTTATTCTAAAGTGGGAAAATCATTTTTTAAATTTTAATGAACAAATTGAAATTAAGAGTATAGAACCTATACTTTTAATTTCAATTTGTTCCAGTTAATACGAAGTTTGAAAATAATAATAACGATAATAACGTATTCAGTGCTCAGTTACTCTTTTGTTATGGCTAATTGGTGCAAGAACAACTACAACGGAAAGTTCGAGCTTTACCAACAAAAGATTAAAACCACCATCCAAAGAGCTCTGTCGACGTTAAAGTTTGCACCAGTATGAAGGAGAGAGAGGAATTGCTGATATAAGCAATTACTACATCAACAAGTTTCTAATTTGTGTAGTCATTTCCAGAGACTCGCAGAATTCTCGGATCTATAGAGTCATATGCCAGGTTGATAAATTCAACACACTGCGACTGACAGAACAGCAAGTCCAATTACACCACCTGTCAACTGATCATAAACGGTTCAAATGGACAGAAAACCTTTATCGAAGACGTATAAATGTCGTCAACCAAGATTATGACGACAGTTTACCGTCAAACTACTGGATGATATCTGGTCATATGTTTCTGGAAACGGAGAACCTCATGCAAGATCAAGTAATCTCAATTACAAACTAATTGAAGTACATCGTTAAAGACCCTTCTATCAACAACGACAGATTCCGATATGGTTGCCAAGCATCTGAAACTATCCAGCACAGCACATGAGGTTGTCAAGCATTCGCTACAACTGAATACAAAAAAAAACATCATGATGCTGTGGCAAAAATATTGCACCAGGAACTAGCACTGAAACGTGAACATCACAGTCTGTAAGAATACCATACTATATATACAAACCACAATCTGTTTTATAAAATAACAACAACTACAAGCACTATACTGACCAATCGGACTGTTGTTCACAATAGACCAGATACAGTTTTAGCAGATAAAGTCTACAAAAAGAACCCTAACTGACATAACAATCCCTAATAACAATAATATAAATATCAAGCAGGCCGACAAAATAACCAAATACAGGGATTTCGAATTTCAAATCAAGAGACAGTGGGGCATGAGCCACACGCGAACTGTACTAACTGTTATTTCAACGAAAGGAGTAGTCCCAAAACATGTTTTAAACAATTTAAAATACTTCGGTCTGGACAAACAGTTTTATAAACTAATACAAAAAGCCGTCCTGTTAGGAACAGCCGGCGGTAAGAAAATTTCTGGGTAACTGCAGCCACGAGGCCAATCAAGGGCTTCATAACCTTGAAGAGGATTGGCTAATATAGGCAAGCAACTAAATCAACAAATTTCTAATTTGCATAGTCATTTCCCGAAATTCGCAGAATATTCTAATATGCATAGAGCCATATGGCAGGTTGATCAATCAGCACCACTGCAATTAATCAAAAACTGCTGAAATGGAAAGAGCAGTTCTTTCATGGACGACATATAATAATACCAACCAAGAATATGCCGATAGTTTTGAAAACTGGCAATCCAAGATTAAGTAATTCTGTGTAATAACTATTCGAATGACATCGCTAAAGACCTTTCTATCAACAATGACAGGTTGCCAAACATCTGAAACAATCCAGCAAATCACAGGTGATTGTCAAACATTGGCTGCAACTTCATACAAAGAACGATATGATGCTGTGACAAAAATATTGCACCAGGAACTAACCCTGAAACTTGAATTACCACATACGGAAAGAATACCCCTCTATTCGGGGTCATTCTACAATAGCCATTAAATTTAACTCAAAAGTGCCTTTAATATGTGCCCTAAAACGCACCATTAGGAAATTATATGTCCCTAAAAGGGCTCAAACAAAACTAATTTTTTTCTGTTATTGTCAAAACAAAATTTAAGATTTTTATGAAGGATCTGGAACTTCCTAAGGGTGCGTTTTAGGGCATATGTTAATACGGACTTTTTGACTTATTTTAATGAGTTCTGTACACGTACATATTTGGGAATTGAACAACACGAATTGTATCATTTGTTATGTCAACAACAGAAATACGCCTATCACATCTATTTAGTAAATACCTCCGTCTGGATGAACTTCTTTATCAACTCATGCAAAAAGTGTCCTGTTGGGAACAGCTTGAACCCAAAAAGGGCCTGAGAACCTGGCACGGGTTCCCACGGAGCTAAATCCTTTTAATATCTAGTATATCTGGTGTTTAGAGAATTTTATCAGGGATAGTTAGCACATCCAAACCCAAATTTCAAAACACGAATCTGTTGTCGTTCAGTTAGGCCAAATGGCAACTTCAGCAACTCACACCTTAGGAAATCAACTCTGCCTACGAGAGCTTTGACCCTTTCGCTTCAATAACGTAACTACACTATTTTAAAACTTCCAAGAGTAAGGAGTGTCAATCACGTTAGGATAATGTAAAGTTTTTATTTTCACACTTGAGTTCAGTTCAGTTCTTGGATTTATTTAAAATCACAGTCCAACTCACTCTATTTTTTTCACTACTTTAACACAATTTATATTCACATAACTAGTTACAATTTATCTTTACTATACTAACAGCAATCGAATACTAAATAAATGCTATCGCCAGCTGTCCGTATTTATATATTTCTCTCGGAATTCTCTAGGAGGTCAACGAGCGATCGGGGAATGTGTTCTCGAATCTTCTATAAAATTCGACGAATTCCCATTAACGCTAGCCGTCGCGTCAATAGCCAAATACTTCGGATTTCAAGAAATATCAGACGAATGCCAATTACACCAGATATCGGATAACTGCCGATTACACCAGATATTGAATGAATTCTCGTAAGAATATGTTAGTCTAAAGCTGTTAGACAGTGGTAACTAGTTCCTCAAAGTTTTCTTGGACTTTTATCGTCTTGAAATAATTGTTCCCATAACGTTTCAATAGCTTTGGATCTGCTATCGTCATCAGGTGAATTCAGTTGTGAGATTAATCATTTTAAGACGATGAAAGTCCAAGGAAACTTTGAGGAACGTATAGGATATAATGGACTGTTAGTTTGAGTTTCATTCTGATTTCCAGAATTTGGCGAGAGAATACATTTATTTGTAATTACAACTCAATCGGTATATAAATACTAGTTATCTCTTGATTTATCCCGGTATATTTTGATTATTCCATTTTGATCGTTTGCAGGCATATTTATGTGAAACAACTTCGTTTAAATATTTCATTAATAGAGGTTTCTCTTTCCGTATTAGAACAGTTATGGTATTAAGTGTTGAATTATTTAACACCAATTTGTTTACAACTGGACAGCGCATAAGTTTGGTCCTAGTTAGGACATACAAAATCTTATAATTTGTACTAACGTCCAACAGTTTAATAGTTCAATCTGGTATTTATTGCCGATTATTTAATTTTATCGCTTATAGATGTCTGGATAACATGATCATTAATTTTACGATTTCTTTCAATAAATATGTGGAAATATTTATTTTACGATCTGTCTAAAATGGCTGATAAGCTCTTTATCAAAGGCAATCTTGATGACATTTACACAAAACGTTTATCTGTAAAATATATCTGTTTGAGAATTTCAAAAATTTCCAAATTTAGTTAAGGACTTCAAACATAAATGGGAATTGATGGCAGTCATTATTATAATTTCTTTTTAAATTTATTTTGTTGTATCTTACAGAAGACTAAACATTGTTTCCTTTTCAAGTGTAATCTTAATTTAAATAAATTTTGTGCCAACCGTGATGAAACCTTTTAAATTCTGCTATCGAATAATAAAAATTTGAATTTTTAAGGAAAAAAAAGTTCAAGAAATATAGATTTATCCACCTTAAAGGAAACTGCATGTTTAAAAGAAATGAAACATATCAGTTACTGATAGTCTTTGAACTTACTGTTTGTTCTAAAATATTTAGCTAGGAAAGTAACAAATGTGTACAATATTGACTTCTTCCCTGTCCAGATGTTGGATAACTTTCTAGCTTAGTTAGCTGCTTAAGGTTTCTCCATTTTCCGGTAGATTTCATCATTAGACACGTCAAATAGCTTTTCCACGAAATTCTTTGATTTCTGTGGTAATGCAACAATTCCAAGACTGCAATTTTCTAGTAGTTGATTGTGTTAAAGTCCAACATTCTAAAGCCAGACAGAGAAAACATAACACCTGCTAATTAAAATAAGGGATCACCTTTGAAAAACCTGATATCGTTTTAAGACTTGTGTAGTAGTCTCATTGTTCATTGAGTATAATGCCTAGGTATAACTCTGACTCTCTTGATTTGTTGCTCATTTCGTTTGAAATATTAATGTGAGATTTGACTTTTGTTTATAACCAATTATGACGAGACCATTTTCTATACTAACTAGAGTTGTTGAACCTTTTCAAATGGTCTCGGATACTTATTGTATCGTTAGCGTACTGAATGTTGTTCAGCCTTTCTCCGTTTTCGATTATTTCAGTTTTCATTTTCTTCAAGACCTTCTTAAATATGTATTCCGAATAAAGGTTGAACATATAATAGTAGAGAAATTACGCATTCTTGTCTTATGTCTTGTGACATGGTTTTAGAGTTTGATTGTTGTTAATCTACAATTATATACTTAGATCTTTCCCATCGATACCAATATTATTTAATATTTCAACGAGATACTCTAGACCTGCATACTAAATAGAGCCTTTCTAGTGCCTACTGCATCATGAAATCCGTGCTGCGTTTCAAACATATAATCTTCCCGAACCCTGTATATTCTCGGTTAAATAAATTTTATAAATCCCAACAGATAGCTGCTAAGAGACATATTTCAGAATTAGTTCATATTACTTTAGTATTTTGTCTAATTCTGACACCAGTCATTCCCTAGGTGTTATTTCCTCATTTTAATAGACATAAATGGTCGTCAAAAATGTTGAATTCAGAGCTAACATTATCAGGCCCAAACGCCTTCTCCTTGTTCATTCGTTGTACTGTTCCTTGTACCTCTTCGGCGGTAATGGTATATCCTCTTATACGTAGCCATAGTGGTATTGCGTCTTGGAGTAACTTTATGTTAATCTTCCAGATCTTTACTTAGTATTTTTAACAGGTTTTAGTAAACCTGTGTATTTCTCGTGTAATTTCTATCCTACGAATCACAGGGAAACGGCGTTACACACAGTACGACTCCCGATTTGGGGTCTCTGTGAGCTAGATTTTCCTGAAACTCCTGGACACCGAAACTCATTTCGCGATAAAATATTAAATTCAGTTATATGTACTATATACATAAATAATTATTCACGAATTCAATCAGTTGAGGGGAGCGCAACTGTTAAATGTTCTCGAGTAGAAACAATATATTGTATTGCGTTCAATGGTTGAGAAATCTCGAAAAGTTGGTATGATAAATAATCTTACATGCTATATATATCAGTATGCAGAAATTTATTTCCTGTATTTGAGACAATATGATAACGTTTTTTTCGGATACTTGGAGTTTCCTTGGACAGTCATCGCTATGAAATTTTCTTATCTCAGTAGCCGCTATGATATTCAGGTAAATGATCGGACCTACCGATGGCAAGATAAGGATGTTTCAGAAAACCAAAACCGTTAAATAAAATTAACGTTTTGACAGGCGCACTATATGTCTCTATAATAATATTAGAAAATGTGTTTTTGTTATTCAAGCTAAATCTTTTTTACGGAGGCCCACACTTTTGAGGAAGATACAGGAAAAGTCAACCGCATGGTGGCCCCAATATATGCAAGGGTACAATGGCCGCCAGCGTTTGACGATTTGGCATTCTGTGGTTTTAAGGTAAATAGTACTTATTACTAAATATAAAATTTTAAATGATTGTACATAAATATGTATTGGGCTGTGTAATGGGATGTTAAAATTCAATGGAATTTCCAAGCATTCTCAATATAATTTATAAGACAGTTCAATTTATGATCAACGAAAATCGCGAGAAATCTTTAAATGTTTAAAAATATGTCAAGTAATTTAGTTATATTATTATATACTTGGTGATTACTTTAATAATAAAACATAGGCTAAAATCATCTGATAATGAAAATTTTGTTACTTTTTTCTCTATTTTGAGTTCCTATTCTATGTAATATTAAAATGAGTTTTATTCATTTTATGTGATTCGAAAATAGTCCATAAAATTTGGATTTGCAGCAGTGCGCTTTAGACTCTTGACCACTTGTCTTTAATACAATAATTTTATTTATAAGATTTAAAAGTTCGGCTATATGTAATAAATCAGTGTCTCTATTGAAGTGTAAACGTATTACGATAACAAAAGGATATAAAGAAAGGACATGTTTTGTTTAATGTGTATCCTTCTATGAGTCTATATTCGTTAATAATACGAAAATTTAATGCCATGTTGCCTTTTTGTGTGATATTACTCCTTCAAAATAGACATATACCAGTTGTTGTTAAAACTTTTAAAAAATCTTTTAAGCCATGGATCACAGAAAATGTAAAAAAGTTGCAAAAATTGATAAGCGCTAGTACGTTATAAAAAACCAAAGGCGTAAAAGACTATGATTACTATAAACAGCTGCGAAACTTCATTATAAAATTAGAACAAAAATCATATTTTTCTGAAAAAACTAAACCAAATTCCTCATTTTGGAAAAATATTAAAAAATCAATTTTTGTGGTAGATATCACACTGATATACCAACTAATTTAAAAAATTTAAATGCTACAAATGAATTCTTCATTAATTCAGTTCCACTACAAGACTTTAATAATGCCGATACAATATAAAACAAATTGTATATCCTTCAGAAAGTTTGTGTTTTCAGAAACTAACGAGATTCAAGTCTTACAACATTTGATGAGCATTAAATGAAATGCTTGTGGAGCTGATGGTGTACAACTGCAGTTTATACTTTTATGTTGTCCATTCCTTTTGCGTTACTTAAGACATATTGTAAATTCTTGCTTATCAAATAACGAATTTCCATTAGCTTGGAAATATGCTCTTATTATTCCACTGCCTAAATCCACAAACATTAATGATTACAAAGACTTTCGCCTAATCAGCAATTTACCATGTCTTTCTAAAGTTCTAGAAAGGGAAGTTAATTTTCAACTTTTCTTGGACTCTGAGAAATTAATTCCACGTACACAAGCAGGTTTCCGGAAAGATTATAGTTGTTCTACTGCACTTGCCAATGTTACGGATGACATAATAAGAGCTAAGGCTGAGGGAAATGTAACAATTCTTGTTCTACTTGACTACTCCAATTCATTCGATACTATAAGCCATGAGTTACTCTTATGCATACTAAAATATTTAGATATATCTGAAGAGACGATTAAATTCTTTCAAAATTATTTGAGCCACAGGACTCAAAAAGTGATATTAGGAGACGCAGTATCGAATTCTCTAGAAATATCAAGAGGTGTACCCCAAGGATCCATATTGGGAACTCTACTGTATAATATATACACTTCCCAGTTAGCTAACTATATACAATATTGCGAACATCAGTGCTATGCAGATATACCTTTCTATCTCAAAATCAAAAATTGATAAGTCCATCTTGGGTATTAATAAAGATTTAAATTCACTGTACGAATATTCTCTTAAACATTCGTTACATCTCAATCCTTCTAAATCCTGCTATATTGTCTTTGGTCCAAACAATTATATAAATGAATTAGTGGGCATTATTGATATTCGAATTAATGATATCCCCTTAGAAACAAAAGATGCTGTGACAAATCTTGGCCTCGTTATAGATAGTGATCTGAGGTTTAGGACTCATATAACCAACTGTTTGAGAACTGCTCAATTAAAACTCAAAGAATTGTATAGATATAAACATATTTTTGATCGGAAACAAAAAATTTTACTTTGTGATTTATTGGTTCTATCCCAAATTAATTACTGTGATACGGACCTTGCATTGACTTTCAAAACAAATAGGATACAAAAAGTACAAAATGCTTGTCTACGCTTTATATTTGGTCTGAGGAAGCAAGAACATATCTCACATAAACTTGTAGAAGCAAAGTGGCTGAATATAAATTCTAGACGTGAATTTCATTCAGTATGTTTTTTTCTACAAATTTTAAAAACCTATTCTCCTGAAATTTTATACAATAAAGTCTCCTACAGATCAGAATTACATGATGTCAATATTAGAACTAAAAAAAATTTTTCTCTTCCTAAACATCATAGTGATTTTTTTCAAAAGAGCTTTTAGCTACAATATTGCTAAATTAATAAATAGTCTACCATCACACTTACATAAGGCACTAAAATATTCAATTATGAAATATTACAAGCATTTGAATAACATTTTTTGAAGTCCCATGTCCTCAGCCAGCATGAGCTTTAACATACATTAATAAGAGTAAGAATCTTGCAACTTCTGCCGTTTTCTATAAAAGACGAGACTCTTAATATATTACCTGGTACCTGTTTTTTATCCAGAGGACTGAGTTGGATGGGTATTTCAAGATCAAAGCCATGTGTGGTGTCGGTAAGTCGGTAGTGTCTTGTCGTGTTGAAACAAATGAAATTTAAACTTATGCATTTCATTCCCTTGCTCATCTATTTTTATATGTGTAAGTGTGGGCCTCCGTTAAGAAGCTTGCGCTTCAATAATTGATTGAAAATAAACAAGTCTGGGATCTAATGGGTTAAAGTTCTCTCTGTCAGATTTGCATAAGTTTTCCAATGAATTTAACAATAATATGATCAATATAAATTCAAATCGTCAATTAATTTAAATCGATATTGTCTATTCGCAGTGACACCACTGGCGTCAAGCCTTCGAGGCCAGGTGAACAGAAGTAGCAGCAACAGCCAGCGGCGCGGCGCGATCGAAGAAGACTTTGCTTAGCTAAGCCGATATAGTTGAAGATCGACGGAGGAAAAGAAAAATTGAAGGCGTCTAAACCTGTTGGACGGGTGTAAAGACGCGTGGGTCGTCTTCTAGTACTCTTACTTCTTTTCGATCGCCGGATGGGGACAGGTTAATACGAGACTACGAGAGAGACGTGAGGCTCTGCGAACACATTGAGGACAAACTTATGAACGAAAACCGAGTCGTTAGAAGAAGAAGAAAAAAAAGCAGAATGTTGATGTAATACCTCGGTGACAACTGGCCATTGAAACTGTTATATTCGGGCGAGTTGTGTGATACCTACGTTGAGGCAATTGTTTGAAGCGGAATTATTGTTCAACATTTCAAGTATTTAGATTTTCATTGAAACTATTTATTACAATAATACGAGGGCTGCATTTTATGTTTCAGGATTAGAGAACAAAAACAAATATTAATGATCGAAAATCGCTTTATAGTTTTTCAAAATATTCCCCATGAAGATCTATACACTTTTGCATGCGCTTGAACCAATTGTCGAAGAACTTTTTCCACTCTGATTGAGGTATCTCCAAAACATCGAAAAACGTTGTCCTCTCAGTTTGTTTTTTACGTACGGAATAAAAAGAAGTCATTTGGTGACAAGTCAGGCCTATACGGCGGATGACTCATCAAATAGATGTTTTGAGTGATCAAAAATGCAGTTGTTTGAGCCGATCTGTGAGAGCTCGCATTGTCGTGGTAACGAGTGATCCGTCTTCGGCGGTTGGTTTTCCTCATCTCTTGGAAGACAACTGGCAAACAAATGGCTGTGTACCACCCAGAATTGACTGTTCTGCGTTGTTCTAGTGGTACGGTTGCGACAAGTCCAGTTTTTCCGAAAAAAACAGGCGATCATTTGCTTGAAATGGCTTCGTGCGCGAACAACTTTTGTTCGATTCGGCTCATCTTGAAACATCCATACAGTCGACTGCTGTTTACTTTCCGGCGCATACGCGTAAATCCATGATTCATCACCTGTCACGTATTTTGAAGCACCGCGATCGTATTTTTGAGCTTTTCTTTCGACCAATCGACACGAGCCTTTTTTGAACGATTGCAAATTGTGTGGGATCCAACGCGAACAAATTTTTTTGACATTCAAATGTTTATGGAATATTGAATGTATGCTGGTCCCACTAATGTGTAAGGTTGACTTAATCTCACGATAGGTCACATGACGATCTTGCAATATCAGTTCGCGCACAGAATCAATGGTTTCCGGACCAACAACTGTTTTTGGACGAGCTTCACGAAATTCGTCTTGGAGTGAACTATGACTTCGATTGAATTCACCATACCATCGATAAACAGTGGTCCTTGATGGAGTTTCATCGTCAAAAATTAAATTAAGTTCATCCATGCACTCTTGCTGACTTAATCCACGTCGAAAGTTGTAAAAAATAATCGCACCAAAATGTTCACGATTTAATTCTATTTTTTGGCCGAGATTAATCCTTTAAGTTACTGTAAACAACACATAGCGCTCGTATGTGAAAACGTTCTGAGTACGTATAACCTCAAAAATGTCAAACTTTACGATAGAGCTGTCAGTTGTCAGATTGCAACACTGGGATTGTCCAATCCCGAAATATAAAAGGCAGCCATCGTAGCATCTCAATTTAAGTATGTGTTTATTACATATTGCAAATCTTGCAAAACAGGAAACTGTAAAATTTAAAAAAATTATGGGAAAGAAATTAGGAATAGCTTACTGAGAATTAAAATACAAACATGCAGAAGAGACTAATATAACAATTATTTTACCTGATCATTAGGGTTTTCTCTCCTCCATTTTTTTCCTGAACAGATAAGTAGGTATTTGAAATTTGTATACGGAAAACAAAGTGTACTAAGGCAATTTCGTAAAATTGCTCTGATTACCGGCTGTGTGTACAGATATTCTTCCTCAAAGTTATTCTGAGAGAAAGAGATGTCTACAAAGTGATCAAATCGCTAGGTTCCATGAAAAGTATTTAAGTTAAACACTTTATCACAATATAAAACAAATAAGAAGCACATCGAGAACTTAAAATGCTTATAAAAACTTTTATATTTCAGCCCATGGCTGATGATATATAATACGTATTGGAAAGTAATCAGTATCATATATGAGATTGTATCTCACAAGGTTGGACCTACAAAAAGTAAAACATGTAACAAGTTGCAAAATTTATTATAAATTTTCTTCAAACTTGCTTACACCGCAATGCAATCTTTTTCTGACTGCTCCAGTTGTAGTCTCTAGTTGCAACAGTTACTCTTTCTCTTAACTGCTTCTTGGTTTCTATTTGTATCTCATAAACCAGTGGCTAGGCTCGTCCCCATACAAACAATTCAAGAGGAGTCAGGTCTGCTGACATGGGGGCCAGAGTATAGGACAAGCTCTCCAAATCCTAGCGTCTGGAGAAGAATTGTCCAGGAACTCTCTCATACTTCCACTAAAATCTGCTGGATATCCATTGTTTTGTATTATTATTAGTCTAACCTTTAAAAAAACATCTAATACGATCGGTAAATCGTTCATTAAAAATTTAACTCGTTTACAACATAGAAATAGAAACCAAGGAACACTTAAGAGTAATAATATATTTTGCGCTTGAAACAATGTGGGATAAGATCAGAGAAAAAAGTGGGGCCTGTCACCGTAGCGGTAGAACCTAAAATTTATAAGAAATTATTGCAACTTGTTGTATATTACAATCTCTAATTTTATTATGATATTAAGTACTTTCCAATATATGTGGTATATCATTGGTCAGCGGCTAAACTGTAGAGGTTATTGTAATCATTGGAAATTCTTGATGTGCTTCTAATTTATTTTGTAATGTGATACAATATTTAATTTAATCTCTTTTTTATGAAACCTCAACATTTGTGGACTCACATCATTTTTCACCCATTGCTTATGCCAAATATTGATTGCAGTAGAGCAAACAAACATCATAGAAGTTTATTAAGTGAAGTTACAGTGAAAAATAAATTAGTTAGAAGAGCTGATATGAAAAAAAATGTTGGAATTGTGGAAAAAATATATCAAAAACCGTGAGCTATCCAGATGTTATACGGATTGCATAATATAGCACATGAGCCCACCTATCCGCCTTCCATGTTTGGTGAATCTTCTACACCCTGTATATTAGGTATATGGTAATTTTCAGCTCACTTACTAGTTTACATGTAAGCATATTGTACATGAACCATGTTTGAACAGGAAGCTCTGCTGTAAAATTTGCAGCAATTGAAATTTGAAAGAATGTGTCATTCTGCAATCCATTTTAATTAGTTACATATTGTGTAAAAACGCAAATTGAAGATTTATTTTTGCCCCCCACATGGAATGTGTGTCTGCTCTGTATGAGTAGCTAAGCTGGTTATTTATAACGCAAAAAGTACGGACTGTTAATAAATTAAAGGTAAAATATTGAGATGCAACTCTTACGGTATATGAGTATATCTCGGAAACAGAGCAAAATTTGGATTTTATAAGAATTTTTGTTTTACAATGTAGCTTTCTACCTAATAGCTTATTATAAAAGTAAAAAATACATATATAATTAGTTGAGATTTCGTTAAAAAATAATTTCATAAAATCATGCAAATAATTAATTTTTTTATTATTTTAAAGAAAAATATTTCTGGCAGAAATAGGTATAGGTATTGCTTTTTTTTAAAGATTATGTAGTAAATTTCCTAAAAATGGTGAAATTTTAAATATTTTAGTGAAAATTGATTGAGATATGGATGTTCACACTTTGCCATTTTTTTCGGTTTTGATTGTTTATTTCACAATATTGTTTTGAATATTCAATTGATTTTTAATTAGTAACTTGTAAAATTAATATATCTATTAAGTCTTAATATAATTCATTTATAAAAATGACACTAATAATGTTAATGCTCGTATTTTACAGGATGTCCCAATTGCTATCTAACGTTAACTTACAGTGGTGGTTATCATCTGGCTAGAAAAACAGTGAAGACTTATATTACCCGACTTTCGAATTTTATTGTACACAGTAACAAAAATAAAATATTACTTAGCCTCCATATATGCATCGAAAATGAAAGAAATCGGCGTAATTTTGACAAGCTGTAAATTATGGTTCATTTAAAAATATTGCAAGAAAGAGTTTCAAACTAATTGTTGGAATTTAAATAACAACAAGGATAATAAGCTAAAAAATAACAGTTGCATACTTCGGCACTTCAAGTGATAATTATTTTTAAGTAGAATACCAAGCGAGAAAATAACACTTAATAAGCACTTATAAACTGAAAAGTTGTGAAAAAGACACAGATGTTGAAACGCAAATATGATCTTGTAACTTTTATTCGTCTGAAGAAATTTCTTACCTCACATTTTCTATATTGCGGTGTTTAAATCTGTTCATTATTATTCTTAATTCTTTAGATCGTTATAGTTTTTCGTAAAATTGATTTCTACCTACCCACACCATTTATACAATTTTTCAATTCGGGAGTTAAATATCAATGAAAATCTAAAACAGATTTTACTCTTTTTGTTACTGTAATTAATTAATTGATAAAATAAATGTTCAAACGGATTCTTTTAACTAGATGGTTTTTTTGCAGGAATAATGTGTTCTATTTTCTGAAAAGGGCTTTTGATTGCTCGATATTCAGTAGGTGATTCTGTATGTTTCTAATTGTAATTTCAATATGAGGTACAAATCAACTTATTATAATGTGATGTAGACAAATTTTTGGAGTTGCTAACAATATTCTTCCATCTTAATTTTTAGACTGCAAACAGCTATACAGACATTATTTGGAGTACTCAGTATTACTATTCGATAGCTACAGAGCAAAACGTTACTTTTAACCTTGGTTTAAGTTAGAAAAACGATTCAGAACCAATAGTATAGTGCTCGTTAAGTTACAAGTTACCCCAAAAATTACAAAAAGCTGTTTACTACGGCAAATGAAAGACTGGGGTTGCCACAATACATTTTCACCCCTTTTACTATTTAAACAATGTAAAGCTCGATTGACAGTTTAGCAATAACTTAAAGTGTTAAGCATTGTGGTAACTTCAGTCTTTTATTTGCCATGGTTGCCATATTGTTGTAATGTTTGGGTTAATAACTTAAAGAGCAGAGTAATTTTCAAACTTAATTAAGTTTGAAAATTACTCGAAAATCATTGGAAGGAAATATAGATTTGGACAAACACAATATTTTTTTTAACTAAAATTGTTAAGATTTGATAAATCTGTAGAGAAAATTGTAAAAAAATTGAAATAAATAAAAATACGGGCCGAAAACACCCTTCACCAACATGCATGTCGAAAATCGAAGTAGCACATATTATTTGACGTAAAAAGTTATCCAAGATCTATATATTTTTTCTATTTATTTTCGACCCTATTGTCAATAGCGAAAAAAAAAACAGTTAGAGCCCTTTTAAGGGTATATAACTTCCTTGGGGTTGATTTAAGGCAGATGTTAATACAGATTTTTGGCTTATTTTCATGAGTTCTATACACAGCAGAAACAACCTGTTTACTTTCTACTTTTTACCTGCTTACATTCATTATGATAATTAATTTAAACGGAAATATCCAGACAATTTTAAGTATTTTATAAAGAACTGATAAGGATATTAAAATAGCTAATTGCGTTGAACAGTTTAAAAAACTTCTTATTATTGTAGAAGTTTTGGCGAAATTGTTATCAGTTAATGCAATGGCGTATTTTCAATTGTTATTATTACACTGTTAGTTTTTAAGCTGCTAAAGAGGATTCTTTCCATAATTAATAATCTGTAATAAAACTACCTCTCTGAATAAACAATTGATAACAAAAACTATCAATCTCAACCTACAAGTGAGGATGAAAAATTTCAGTCACATTCGAAGTATTACCCCATTCTTTCCTGCTTTCAAAGCCCTACGATTTTTGTGTCTTGAGATACAAGACCTGGCCACCTGTAATGAAATACTCTGTATGCTTTTGTTTAAGCACTATTTTGTACAACATAATATGGTATAAGATTACATTAAAACCACAAACACTTGTTTAAATTTTCAGTTTTTATTTCTTTAAATTTAACATATGCTTCGCCAAGTCTGGCTTCATCAGAAACTAAACTAAAAAATACGCTTTAATAGAAAACACTTTTTACTGTCTACAGCTGTAATATAAACTGATCATAATTAAAAAATATTTTCTGCTTTTTAGTTCGGTTTGCTATTAAAGCGTATTTTTAGTGTTTTTAAACTATAAGTTTTAGTCTCATAACGATGTATTTATCATTAAAAGTTTAGTCCATATTTGGGTAACCTTTCCATTTCATTCCAGCAAATTCTACTACTGCCAACTAGATGACAGTAGTTAATAGACGAATTTGTATTTAGTCAAGAACAGTGACAAAAAGACAACAAACGGGAAAATTCAACTTGTAATTGTATTGTCATCGGCCCTTGACACGTTTGCCAATTTTCAACTTAATTGGACTTCTTTCAGTTGGTGAAAATTACGTTGAAAATTTCCGTTACATAGATAGATACAAACGTACACATCGACCTAATAAAAGCGTATTATTATTAATAAAAAAGTGAACATTTAAACAAGTTGTTGTTTTTAACTAATCGTAAAACTGAATTTTCATCAAGTGAAGACTGAATGAATCATCAATAATATGGTAAGTTGCAGTAAGTACTATTCTGTGAAGAAAATTAATACAAGCCTGTTTTATGTCAAACCTCTTAATATCCCAAATTTAAAGATTTTTGTGATATTTTGGTCACAAGTAAAATTGTCGTCTGAAACAAGCACCCGTGGAAAAAAACTTGTATCTTGCAATAAAGCATACAATATAATGTTAAAAGAGTACAGAAATATTTTTAAGGCACTTTAAAAGCGACGGTCGAGGCGTCTTCGTAGATAAAAACAATGACGATTGACCGCGCTCGTGTTCCAGAAATGGCGTTGGATAACGTTCGTGTCCAAAGTAGACTTTTTTCTAGGTTAAACCGCATTTTTGAAATTTCACAATCTCGAGAACTCGACTATAAGAAGAGACTAGAGTTACGCCATTCAAGTCGAGCGTACCTCTCTTACGGTCAATGGATTTATTTATAAGATAAATATCTAAGGTTGCCACATCCGAGGTCTTTCGTTTCATTGCCAAATGACAAAATCTATGAGATTTATATGTTATGATAAAGCAAAGACGGTTTTTTTTTCTCTTCGGTTTTTACCGAGAACGTACGGAACACATGTCGTTCTGCTAGTGACGATTATGTTCGGTTCGATGTTATCGGAAGGAATTTATCTCGTCGGGAATGTAAGACATGTATATTGTTAATAATTTAGAAGAAAACGTGTAGATATTTGATATCTCTTCTTACGTAAGATAAAATTAACGTGATCTAGATTTGTAAAACTATTTTTTACATTGGAAGAAAGGACCCCGCAAATTTGTTATGGCAATGCAGCTGCCGGTATTTTGGCTCATTATTTGATGTGGCATTCTAGCAAACTTCCTGATCAAAAGGCACAAAATCCTAGGACCTTAAGGATTCAAGATTCAGATTCAGATCTCCTAAGATCGATATCTTGATCCTGCGGTATCAAACATCAAGGCTAAGTAAAAATTGCCAGATAGCCAGTCTAAAACAATGTCCGATATATACTCAAATGTTGGTTTCTAGTACACATCTGAACTTTTTACTAAATATTTAAGTTGGTTCTCATCTAATCAATCAAATCAGAGTGGTTGAAGCTACGAAGGTTTTGTACCCTCATCGAGGTGTCATTATTTTATACACAACACAATATACATAATATATATTGTTTCTGGTTAGGGAACCTCTCGAACAGTTCTTTATGTATTCGATACATTTGATTAAATTTGAAGACACGAGATGTAAAGAACGACATCTAAGATTTTCGGGGAAACTAGCAAATAGAGTTCCGAATCTGGAGCCGTTCCATGTAATTGCTGTTACCCGTAATTCCTAGGTTAGAATGTCACAATGAAATTTTCAGGTTCCTTTTACCTGTCAGAGATATTGAACACCCGCTTCGAGGTGTCATTCTATTGTATACAAGACAATATACATAATATATATTGTTTCTGGTTAGGGAACCTTCATCAGTTCTTACCTAGGAATTACGGGTAACAGCAATTGCATTTCGCGTTTTTAAAAGGTTTGGTGTTAGGGTGCAAAACTGATTTTTTTATGTTTGTGACATATCAAAAGTTTCACAGCATTCCACTCAAACTACACTCCTAATTTGTAGATTTTCTAATTTTACGTAAGCCTGTACTACATTTGCTTCCTGTATCTTTTCCTTTATTGCTTGGGCTCATTCACGAGCTTTTACTCGTATGACAATAGGTTCATGGTATTTATTAATTAATGCACCACATATACACGGTGCTCAAAAAGTCCCAGTACGGCTGATTTACTTAGTAAGAACGCATTTTAGAGGAAAAAGTTAAATGGATAACTTTTAATATTTCTCTCCGGCTACCCAATGGTCATGTCTGCTCTGACCTTGACTTTCACCTTGAAGATTATATCAAGGTCAAGTCGAGTTTTTCAAAAGGGAACCCCATTTTTTATGTCAGAAATGAAATGAACAGAAAATTTAACGTCCAACCATGGCCTTGACCATTGTTTTGACATGACCTTCATGGTCAGTGAAGGTCAAATTGAGGTAAAGCAAAATTAGGCCCCGAAATACATTGAAAAGTTAATGTATGAGGTTGCTGATGACAAATCTGAGGTCATATATTGAAAACTCAGATTTGTCATCAGCAACCTCAAACATTAACTTTTCAATGTATTTCGGAGTCTAATCATGCTTTACCCCTATTTCACCTTCACTGATCATCAAGGTCATGTCCAAAAAAACTGACAAGGTCATATTTGGACGTGAAATTTTCCGCTCTTTTCCGTCATAAAAAAATGGAGTTTCTAGTTAAAAATATCGACTTGATCTTCATATGACTTTCTAGGTCATAGTCAAGGTCAAAGCGGACATGGCCATTGGGTAGCCGAGAAAAAATATTAAAAGTTATCCGTTTAACTTTTTTCTCTAAAATGCTTTTCCACTTTTATTTATTTAATCTTCCATATTTATGGTATGTGTAATTATGATTTTATTCATTTGTTAAATATTTAACTCACTGTCTATTTAATGACTTTTGAACACCGTTTATGATAAAAATCGTGTAGTTCTAGTCCTAGAAACAGTTCCATCTAGAAACGAGAAAATTGATTTTAAGTGCCCATTTAGTGCATCCACAAAACAGACATAAAAGAGTGATAGCCGTTTTCGATGCTTTTTAGTAAAGTGATTTTATAGTTTACAAAAACAAATAGCAGTAAAAATATCTGTATTGGTGTGATTTTAAAAAAGGACTAAAATGAATATTCAATGTCAACCATAAAACAACATCTTTATCCTCGATTCCTACCCCTGTTGTACGTTTCATAGCTAGATATGTCAAGTATTGAAAGAAGATGATATCGGTACATCCACCAGGAATCATATCTGCGAGGAATCTGCACATGAATGGACTCACATTATAACTAGGAAGAAACCCAAGTAGCTTTTACTTAATAATTTTTCGTTGGTCAAGTTTTAAGACGTATGATATATTCGAAGGTCTGTAGATTGTATACTTGGGATCCTAGGACTTTCTGTCAATTAAAACATTTTATAAGAAGTGTGAGTAAAATGTCTTATCAAGAAATGACATAAATTATACGGAGCCGCATTTCCATACGAAGTTTATGGGTTCCTTAATGTATTTAGTGTTATGGTTATACCTACCTAATATACCTTACATCAGAATGAAGGCTTTCAGAGCAGGAGATGGTGGTCGGTTGAAATATTTGGCAGGGCTCTAAGTGATCGCTAAGCAAGCTGGTTACTGACTATGTTCTTCGCCACACACCCATGCGTGATGATGATAACTGATGAACACTTCCAGCCCCCTTGCCATCCACCCACTGAGACTTAACTGAGGTCCTCACGCTAACGCAGTTTTCCTTCTGCATAATCGCTGTCTTCATGGCTTTGGTTTGGTTCCGTGGTTTTACCTTATTGGTACTAGAGCAACTGTCTGATTTGTGTTACGTGGCTCATTCTTTGCTATGATATATAGCTATTTGTACCCTTCTGTGGGCGTGCACGTTGTTGTCGTTTGTTTTGTGGTTGTGTGTTCTTCTGTTTTCTCTTTGGTTGGTGGGTTGGTCTCCCCCCCGCGCCCCTTAGTTGTCACATGAAAAAAAGAAATGTTATATTTTTTTACTTCTATCTCTGGGGGTAATACATTTTGTTCTTCGCATGGATGCTTCGTAAATTTATACCCACCATAATAAGGGATAGGGTTACATTTACTAGGGTTCATCTGATAAAATGTGCGCTTTTCGCTTGTGAATTTTTTACAGTTGTTGCCCTGATTTCGATGTTTCCATGGAAATATCTATCTATTTGAGGAAATAAAGAAGATTTATTGTCTGGAGTAAAACTAAAACCCACTTAAAAACCGTAGCATATTATTGATATAAATCAAAGAACTGATGACAATTTCTTTTATCTTTAAAATCTCGTATGGACAGAATTGCTCATAAAGCCAGAATTATAATTATAAGATATACACAGTGTTACTTCTAACTTAGGAATTAGATAGGTAATCAGCTTAGTAAATAACACTAGTAGCCTCCGCGCCCCTGACACTTCTATAAGCTGCTATTCATTTGATGCGTAAACATCTAATCATATGTTTAGACTAGAAGCCTTCTTGTGTTCAAAGGTCAGAAATATCTATAAAAGCTAGTACCGTATTAGGCGAATTCCAGTTATCACAAGGATATCCGATAAAAGGGCCTCTGGGCTAAAGTATCTCGTAATTTGCTAACAGTATATACATAAGAATTTAGAATTCTGGTAGGAGTAGCAAAACCGACGACGGACTAGTACATAAATGCTTTGAAGGTTTCAATTAAGCTGATAATTCCTCGCTTATTGTATCAGCGAAAGGCGAATTATTGGAGGAAATCTGTAACACCGACCCGCAGAGTGTATTCAGCTGGTTTAGGCTCAAAATTAACCTAAATAAAATTCCATATTGCTCAGTATAATCAAATTTAAAGTTTCTTTACCAACTATCTAGTATGACTTCTAATCAGATACATCAACTTGTCAAGTCTAACATGAAGATATTCACGGAAAGAATCACACTTTAAATTGCTGCTTACGTTAGTGATATTATCAAATCTCTGGGAAGTTAAATGCTACAAAACTATTCAATAAATCAAAAACATCAAATTGATTATAATCGATTTTACTATCATCGAGGAAACATACGAGGCTTTTGTAAAATTACAATGAAATTATCTGTATGTTTGTACATATTGTTTCGCGGATGGATTTATGTGGTCGAAGTTTTTTTCCGGGTGTACATCCGTTCGTTTGTTGAATTCAGCTGAATTGTTGCTTGACGTTTGGTTAAAATCTTATCTGCCAATGGGTTTAGGTTCACTTAAATCCCCATTTAATTTCAGTCCAAAAGGTTTTTGTCGTCGTCCAATCAAAAATAAAATTAGTTAATCGTACAATGAAATGAAAAAATGTAACATTTGTTTTTTATCTAGAAGGTGTTACGTTCCTTGAATTCTAATTGAGAAAAAAATGATAAAGGTACTGGACTAACTAATATACGTTCAGATTGACTTAGAGATACTCACCGTTAGTAAATGAGTAACAAATCATGATACAATAGTAGATTTGAAAATATTTCGAATATCTGACTCACAAATTCTGAAATTTAACATGGAGAATATCTTCAAAAACCGTTACTCGAAGAAAAAAGTGAATGATTTACAACGAGAACTTTTCCACATTCTACTTCAAAAAGGGAATGTGAACGGAACATTTAGAACACGAATGATTCGTTATGAAAAATTTTGCATTTAGCTACGAGTAAGGAGCAAATCCGAATAACTAGTTTTAAAGCATGTTTGGAAATCAAAATGAATTCAAACTGCCTGGTGCCTTCCAAATTATAGTTTTGCTCATTCGTTATTCAAACCCATCGTCCAAAATGTTCCTGGCTAAGAGCTGTCGTTTGCAAAATGTAAGCAAATCAAGGTAGGTTACTATTTCATGGATATTAAGGGTCTTCTCAATATTACCAATCTTTGTCACAACATGGACCAAAACATAAATTTGGGTAGGTGGTCTGGATTTGACACACTGTGCTCATAATTGTTGAAATTTGGTTATGAAGTAACTTTTTGAAGAAGGTGGGAGAAAAACATTGAAGTAACGATTGTGTCTGAAGGTGTTGATTCGAAAACTATCAGTCGAGTGGAGAGGAAACGGCAAAGGGCGACGTAAGAATGTGAACACACGAAGTTTGCTAGTTTAGTTTCTCCCGAAAAACCAAACGATCAACATTGACTACTATATTTTCTTTATTAGACCGACTGGGTGACATAATTAAGACCCAAAGAAAAAAAATCGCTAAGATTTGGACCGATCCATTAAGTCGATGAAGACGATGACAAAATTGAACGATTTACGATTCCAGACTCATTTACCAGACCAGATCTGGTTACACCTGGCTTTTACGTGTTTGCAGACCTCAAAAATATGCTTCAGCAAAATTTTACTAATAAGAGGAAGTTATGGATTCAATTAATGCCTATTCTGAGCCAAAGGGCACATCGTTTTTTAAGAAATGCATCGAAAGTGGAACAATAAAATAATCGTATCGCTCTGGAAATAGCTGTTGTTTTACACGCCCGAAAAACTTTGTTAAAATCTTTCTTACATTCCAATTATTTTTTGTAACGTATCTTGAACATCTCTGTTTCTGCTTTTTCCTGGATTTGGACTGTGTCATTTTTTCGAATTAATTTATTTGTATATCTGAGTCAATATATAATCGGAGCTTTCCGACGTTTCGCCTACACTTATATGGGGCTTTTTCAAGGATGACAAATGTGACTTACCTTGCGGCGGCTACATTCGTTTAGTCTTTTTTCTCACAACACACTTTGAAACATCACTTTATTAAATTTCTCACACTGAAGCACCAATTGTAAATGACTAACACTTTGGATCTAGCCAACGATGTTTTTAAGAAATAATAATTGGCCTCACACAATTTTAGCTAAACGATAGGTAGGGGTACTTGAGACAAATATTTTGGATTGTTTTATGGTTGTGATAATATTGTGAATACTTTTCTGGAATTCTATTAGTAGGTAATGTAAGTGATTTATTTTATTGAAATATATTGATGTAAAGTTGCCAGATGGGCGAAAACTCAAAAGAGGTTTTAATTCTTGGATTTTTGGTTTTGGTTAGGATTTACTAGTGAAATAATACGGAGATTTGGCCACGACAGAGGAGCTCTTGAAAAGGATTTGGTGGCCCGTTTCGTGATGATGTTTAGCTTCCGCAGAGTTTGAAAGGAGGCCCGTTTTTACACAACGTTTGTGCTTTCATAGACGTATCTTGAACATCTCTATGAAATACAAATTAATATGGTGAAACTGAAAAATTTTCAGATGAAAAATGCCCATACAAAACCACTAAAACGTTGATAGATCAATCAAATTCAATATGACGGAAGTAAATGTTTTCCATATACAAATTAGAAGGAAATTTGGTTTGACGATTTGACTTGATTAAAAAGGTACTCAGAGAAGGAAACTAATCTACTGCTCTTAATTAAAAACTGCAAGACTGACGTATATCACTATTTAATTGTTATTTTTGAATTTTGAAGACTTTATCTCTAGTTCAGATATTTATTAAATGATCCTGGTAAATTAAGCAGAATAACGACACCTACGCGATTCCTTGAACAGGCTGACGTCACCGTCATTCGAATGGTCAGATCTAACGATTACAGTTAAATGTTGTTGCAAGAACGTATTAAAGGTAAACCGCTTCGATTCTCTGATTTTCAGGCTACCGTTTAACCACAGCACGTCGAATAGTTTATGCTTTATGTATGGTAGATGAACTAATTCTGGAAATCAACAAACCGTAATATTAAATCATGGAACTTCTTCGGTGATTATTTCGCGGTTACTTGTTTATCGCGGGATTAGATAACGAAGGTTATTTTTATTTCGTGAATGGTTGTTGATGATTTTTGTGGCAGCTGAGATCTTGGGATAGATTACAAATGACGCATGGATCTCCAGCATTTAAATTAATTAGTCTTGGGATTACATAACGTTAAAACTTGGTGTTACATCCTCAATCAGGACGATCAGTAGCTATAATTTCTACAATCTTTCAGTCTTATGCAGTTGTCATTTAGACTTCGTGGTATTCCTCAGAGTTTTGCATGACCTTACCTAGGGAATAATATAGAAAGAGCTGTATTTGTATTAGTATATTTCAATTTTGTTCGACCATTATTTATACAGTACCTGAACGACCGAGCCTCGCTCCTGATTTTGATATTTCACTATATTTGCTATATTCCAAATTTTTTTCTGAGACGAACACTATTTAAAACTCCTCACTTACTTAACGAATAATTTAATTTCAATGATTTTATTATTTAATTATCTTAATAAGTGTCAAACATTATTTCATACAAAAAGACTACATCAAACCAAAAATTTTTATTGTGTCTATTAAGCAGTGGGTGGTGCCCCAAGTGTGTTCTATCTTACAGGTTTTTAGCTTTTTAAATTAAATAAATACTCTTACCGGTTATCTAAAATAGGAGCATTTAGATTTTGCAAATAATATTAAATAAATCTTCAAAAATGCAGTGACCTAAAAAAAATATAAATGTGTGTTAATACGTAACTCATGAAAAATATATTGCTAAATGCTTTCCTTTCAAATCCAAGCATTTGTCATCTTATCCTATTATGATGGTTTAACCTAACAAAAACGCTTTCTAAAAATCTGATTACATCTCAATTATAAACAAAAAACGAAGTTAGTCAAATATAAAATCTAATTTTTGTAAAATTTATTTCGTAAGGAATGCCTGGTAAGAATTTTGTAAACACAAAAATAGTTCACTTAAATTATTTTCTCATTAATTGTTGCACAATACGTTGGATTTAGCACTGTAATTGTTTTCTCACAAGGGAATCTTCACACTTTAAATGTTTAAATATTTGTTTTAAAGATATTAGGCTTTAAAAACGCGTTAATTATACCATAGTACCCCAGAACAATGAGACTTTGGAAATAGAAATTTACACATTAACATATTTATTGCGTCTATTAAATATATTATATAGGGCCGTGGTATAAATCCGATTTGTTAAAATATGCTTGCTCCCTATTGGAAAAGGACAACGTTTCGGTAAATACACACCTGTTCTAATCAGATAATTGAGTCAGCTAAATTTGAGGAGCTTTCATGTAGGAATTGCAAGACATCATGCAAATTAACACAGAAAAATTGTGATCAATATAAACTAGGTTAATTAAAAGGTATGTATATACGGGTAAGTTTTTTTTGATGATCAGTATGGGGATCTCGGAAACTAGTGGAGATACAGCAATGGTTAAATTGAGAAAGATTTGCAGTTTTACAGGCTCAATTTAATGACAGTTTCGGATTTTTGTAAAAAGTCATTGTTAATAGATATTTTGAAAAAACGAAATTCTGTCGATTTAGTCAAATCGCTCTAGCTCCTTTGTTTTTGATTTTTTTAAAAAAGTGTAAATATCAAAATTGAAGGAAATTATACCCCGAATATGATTGTCATGTCCTCGTTTGCGTGATAGATCTCATTTTCGATGACACAAACTTATCTATTTTTGAATAAAAAAATTGAACAAAATCTATAGTTGGCTCAAAAATCGGACATTTTTAGACCTTTTCAACGATATAATACTCGATATAGTTATTCGTAAAAATAACGGAGTTATGGGTGCTTTTCTCTCCAATTTTCCCTTTTAACGTAGGTAGCCATAAAAAAGGTTGTTTTCACTTTGAAGTTTCCTCATTTGAGAGTAATGCCATTAGTAGTGCTGAATTGACAGTCGATATCGACAAGGTTTTGTGATAAAATGGAATATTCTAACGAAAAAAAAAAATATGGCGGAATGTTATATCATTATGCCATAAAAAGTCAGTTCGTAGCTGAAGAGTACTTTCATAGATATTTTAATCGTCGTCAACCTGCTCGTAAGAGACTTTAGCGATGAGGATGGATCTTTTACTAAACCACCAAAGGAACGTACTCAAATTAACGGAGCAGCACAAATAAATGTTTTGGAGGTAAATCAAAATCTATCTACATCAACTCTTGCAGCAAAAGCTGGCACACTATGTAGTTTTGAAAGCGCACAAGAGACTATGTTTCTCAAACTTTGCCTTGGACAATCGTATTTTGTTTGTACAAGTTTTAGAGACAGTTTCAGTTTACATTAAAGGTGTTATGGTCAGATGAAACGAGATTTACTAACTGCGGTATGTTCAATAGACACAATGAGCAAATCTGGGCTAAAGAAAACCATTTCCATGTAGAACAAAGACGACCCCAGATAAAATTTGGTTTTAATGTTTAGTGTGGTATCATTGGGTCTACTATTCTGGGGCCTTTATCTATGACGAATCACTTACTGGGGAGCATTTCTTGCTTCGCACTTTTCAAGACATGTTACATAATTTGAATTTGAGAACTCGTTTAGAAATTGAGTGGTTCCAACATGATGGAGCAACTGCTCATAACTTGTTATTAGTAAGATAACACTTAGATAATATCTATCCAAACTCTTGGATAGGAAGAAATGGCCCACGCGAATGGCCACCCCGGTCTCCCGATTTGGCAGTTGTAGACTTTTATTTATGGGGTGCGCTAAAAAACAAAGTATGCAAACGAAAGTATGAGACAGTTGGTGACCTAAGGGAGGCGGTATTACTAGCAATTGAAGAAACTGATAGGCGGTCTGTGAGGAAAGCGGTAATGTCTATCTTAAAAAGATGCAATTTTTGTATAAATAACAATGTGGACTTTTCGAACATAAATTGCAACCATTATTAATTTCTTATATTTTTAGTGAGTACCTACTTATTTTGTTTTTTCGTTATATCTAATATACCTAATCAAAAAATTTTTCAAAGTTTTTTGGAATAGTTGTTGATAAATCAATCTATTTTATGGCTAAAAGTGAAAATAAGAGAGAAAAGCATCCATAACTCCGTTATTTTTATGAATAACTATATCGAGTATTATTTCGTTGAACAGCTCTAAAAATGTCCGATTTTTTGAGGACATAGCCAACTATGGTTTCCATTCAAAAAAAGATAAGTTTGTGTCATATCCCGAAAACGAGAGCTGTCACGCAAACGAGGTCATGAAAATCATATTCGGGATACAATTCCCTTCAATTTTGATATTACACTATTTTTATAAAATCAAAAAAAGGGAGTAGAGGGATTTGCCTAAATCGACAGAATTACACAAAGTACACAAAGTTTCCGAAATTGATCATCAAAAAAAAAAGTAAATTTGAAAAAAATTCCTAGCACTGCAATTCCACCTCCTAATTAAGTAAATCTAAATTATTGTAGCCTGGCAGGAACCCATTTATTTTAATATAGTTTAAAAAAAAGATATTCTATAACCCACCAGGGTCAATTGTAAATTTAGTCTTCCAGAGATCCATTCTAAATCACACACAAAAGTTTCATCAAAATCGGCCCTATAACGAGTTACCAGGGTCAAATTGCAAATCTAACCATTTCACAGTAAAAATCGTATAAAAGTATCATCAAAATTGGGCTCACCTTTATGGATCAATGAAAAATACCAGCGAAGTTTTTTGAAAGTAAATTCCATTTTTAGAACGTGTTGGTTGACCGATCAAACAACAATTTCACTACAAGCATTTATAGGAAACCAACTGCCCTAATAGATATTTGAATTTTTATTCAAATCATTCTATAAATGTAAAAAAAGGACCATTAAATCCTTATATGCCAGGAAGCCAAAGCAGTTTCAGCAACAAAGGAAATTTTTGAAAAAGAGTTATGTTTGATAAAGGAAGTTTTAGAACAAAACGAATTCCCAAGAAATTCATAAACAAAACAATTTACCAAACGACACAAACAACACATAATACTTCCAATTTAAATCAACACACAAACTGATATTAACTCTACAATTATAAACGTTATTCCTTATGTTTCCGGCCTCTCTGAAAAAATTAAACGTATTGGCAATAAATACGAAGTGGATCAAATTTGACAAAAATAAAACCGGAAAACGGTACTCAAAGTTCCATTGTCTGTACAGTGTACATTGTGCCTGCGGTTTCAAGATCCAAAATAACAAAAGAGCACCAATACAACGTCTCCAGAAGACATATAGACAGATCAAGATTGGCAAATCATGTAGTCACGGTAATGGTAATGGACTGGAATAAGACAAAAATACTACTTAAAGAAGAACATACAAGGCAAAGAAAGTGTCTGCATGTTGTTGAATAATGGAGAAATTGGCGACACCCTCTGTAGAGATACGGTTGCATGGCAACAACTGACGAATGAACATCAAAAAGGAAACTTCAAAGTCAATTAATCACAATTGACATTACCAAAAAAGGCAAGCGAATATAGTGCAAAACATTCAAACAAACATTGTTCGACCATTCCTGATAAGGAATCGAAACGTCACCAGATAAGTACAACACAAAATACAAACATATTATACTGGTATAGACTTACTTTCTCACAGTTAATACTGCGGGACAGTTTTTTCATAAGAGGGCAACTAGTATTCTGGGCTTCCACAAACTGTCCTTAAGGATACTACACCTTGATATTCAAGTAAAATCTGTATCAGAAACCATGCAGCGAAGTTTCCGTAAGAACCTTCTACAAAGTATTAGGAAATTAAAAAAAAAGAGGAGTGAACTTTGTTAAGGAGCTCTCAAGGCTTGACCAAGGGAAATATGAATACATTTTTGTATACTTCACTTTAAGAACTATTTTCACATGTAGAATAACAATTTCGTAGCTATTGGTGGATTCTTGAGCCTTTGTATTATAATAAAGTGCTTATATATGGGAAAGGACCCTTCTAAGAAAGTCCCGACTCAATTCAATTTTAATCAAGAACCAGTATTTGAAAATGTTATCTAGAACATTTATAATTATACAAATTTTGCTAACTTAATATTAACAAAGTAGCAAATAACTATAACGGCAGAAAATTTCCTCAAATGGTCTCTCGTGTATTCTATTCGTAAAAATCTTCAGTCGTATTCAATTACATAGCACATACAGGATGTTAATGAAGTAATCCTCAAAGATGACTAAAGCTGTTTTGTAAAAGTGCATTATTATTTACACCTTGTAGGAAGAGGAAGAAGTGGGTGAAATATGGTACCACACCGAGTCTTGCAGAGAAGTAATATCGGAAAAAATTCGTTAGTACATCTCTTTCAGCGTTGCTAAATAGTAAAGACTTTCGAAATACCGTGAATCACAAATCATAAGTTGTTTTGATATGGTAGCGTGGGCATCAACATTGCGGTATTATTTCTATTGTTGTTGTTTGATCAAATATAATATTTTTTATACATAGGCTCAGCGGCTTGATATACTCACCGAGAATAAAAGGACTAATTTCGCGAACTTGATTTATTAACAATAACTTAACATCAGAAATAAAACAACATGTAATCTGAAAAACTGTAATAATGTGTCTGGTCACCCTGTAACTGACTGGAAGTTGCACTGAACAGTATCATCCCCATTACGTCCCACGAATCTTCGATGCTATTTAATCTGGTTGTCAAGGTAAAATACAGTGATAGGCAAATGTGTGGAACAAAGTAAATATCTCTGGAATTATTAGAGATATCAAAATGAAATTTGGAAGGTGGAGGATACTGCAGTAGATTGCCTATTTGTTTCCAAGTTTTTTTACAATTTTGAAATTCCTGTTTTACCGGAAGTAATGTCGATTTTACAATTTGCAATGAAACACCCTGTGAAGTATTTTAGTTTCTGATGAAACAATTTATTGTGAATACAAAAATATCGGGTTTGATATTATTTACTTCAATACCTACCGAGATATTAACAGAAAAGTAACTAAAAAAAGGAAAAATTCTATGGTAGCTAAACTCGGTTCAGATTTCATTTACGCCCGATATAAACAAACCGCTCGGTAAGGATTTCTATTTCTGTTGGCCAATCGGTGGCATTATACCGTCACAGCCAACAGAACTGCTTGTTCCATAGTCGAATACACGTAGGTTTGTTTAAATCAGGCACAAATTAAATCTGAATCAACTTTAGTAGTCCATGACATTCATAGCAGAAGTGACAGTAGTTGTCAAAATAAGTTATTAGTTTTTTTTTATTTGAACGTAAAACATTGTATTGTTTTAATTTGATCGTAAAATGGCCGAATGAAGTGGAAAAGAAAGAATAGAAATGTTAATGATGATTGGGTATGGGTAGAGGAAAAGGACGCATCAAGAAGTTTGTCACCTTTTTAAAACCGTTCATCCGAATACACAAATATCCCGTTCAGTAGTGACGAAAACTTTGCGAAGGTAAGACACAAGTGGAACAGTTAGCAATTTACCAAGTAGTGGACGGTTAAAAAGTGCAAGTAATGAAGGTGTAGCTCAAAATGTTGCTATATCTTTAGACGAAAATCCTCACTTATCCACTACCAAGCTCGCCAATATGCATGGAATTAGCCGTCGTTCAGTAGGAAGGATACTAAGGCGAAAAAAATATCATTCATACAAAATTCGCCACGTTCAAGAACTCTCCAAAGACGATTTCGACAGACGTTTGCAATTTTGTGAAACGATGATGGATATTTGTAACCGTGATAATAATTTTATAAGAAATGTGGTGTTTTCAGACGAGACTACATTTTGTTTAAAAGGTACAGTTAATCGACATAACTCTCGAAAAGTAATCCTAATTGGGTACAAGAGGCTCATACACAACATCCCCAAAAATTGAACGTTTGGGCCGGCATTTATAACAACAGAATTGTGGGACCCTTCTTCCTACAATAAACTTTAAACGGAGATAGGTATTTACAGCTCTTGGAGACACAAGTTATTCCGGCACTGGAGGTAAATGGACAATTACCAAATAATATCTGGCTTCAGCAGGATGGAGCACCACACCATTACGCTCGCATTGTTCGAGATCATTTAGATAGGACATTTCATCACAGATGGATTGGAAGAAGGGGTACTTATGAATGGCCTGCACGAAGTCCCGACCTTAATCCACTAGACTATTTTCTGTGGGGTTACTTAAAGTCTAAGGTTTATGTTGATAGACCAAATAATTTGTAAGAATTAGCTGCAAGAATAACTCAAGTCATCCAGAGAATTACACCAGAAGTAATAGCTAATGTTACTAGAGAAGTTAAAAACCGACTTGCTTATTGTCAAGAAGTAAACGGTGCTCAGTTTGAACATCTAATACATTAAGTTTAGTTAAGTTTCAATGTTTTGAAAATCACTTAGATTTAGATAATAATTATGATTATGTATCTCTTTAATGGATATTAGATTTTTCCTTTCCTTAATCACTTTTCTGTTAATATATCGGTAGGTATTGAAGTAAACAATATCAAACCCGATATTTTTGTATTCCCAATAAAATGTTTCATCAAAAACTAGAATACTATACAGGGTTTTTCATTGCAAATTTTAAAATCGACATTACTTCCGGTAAAACAGGAAGCTCAAACTTGTAAAAAAAAATTGGAAACAAATAGGCAATCTACTGCAATATCCACCTTCCAAATTTCATTTTTATATCTCTAATAATTTCAGAGATATTTCCTTGGTTCCACACATTTGCCCATCACTGTATAATCCCCTGTTTCAAGGTGCAAGATGGGGACGTACCTAGTCTTGCTGAACAATGACATATGATTGGCCATCTAGAGAAGGCAGTAAAGTTGTTCATAGGACTTTCTCAACACAACGCCCAGCTAACATACTCTTTCGGATAACGAGAAGAGGTGATAAGCTTCCATAGACAATAACTTCTCAAACCAGGTCTCTGATTTCCGTTTATCAGCAATAACTAATAGAGGCTTTAATTTACTATAGCCTAGTACCAGAAATACTTGTTTATTCCTGGACACACGTTTTCCATAGGCGTGTAAAAACCTGAGCCGAATTTTAGATAAATGCTAACATTATAGAGTCTACTGATGGACTGTATTTTTTTTTCTAACGTCAGTTGTCGTCCATGACAGATCTTCACCAATCAATGATTTCGTTCTACATAACAATCTACCATTTTCCAATGTAGTAACTTTCACAGCTATGAAATTTTCACACAGCGGATATCTAAATTCTGTTATCAACACCAACAAATATTAACCTTCATCTTAACACCCCTTTGGGCTTGAGAATATTATTGAAACAACGATCCCAAATTTTGGACGGAACATTTTGCTTCTATATTCTTCGATAATTTAGTGAGGTTAGCTTGATTTCTACTCATACCCAAAACTCGTATTATCTGCAAATATCACATATTAATATGGATGAATAATATTAAGTGAATCATGGATTTAAATAAGGAAAAGTTTGGAGTCCAAGGGCAAAACTTTGAGGAACACTGTTCTAAAGATTTATATTCAGCGTAGCATGATATTGTTTGGGTTTCTGTCATTGTTTTAGTATTATAAGTATTACAACATTAAAATATTTTTCTCAGTTTCTGCTTGTAGTTCGTAGATCTCTGCGAAAAATTTGTGGTTGGATCTCTATTTTCGACATTTCAGTATGTCATTTCAACTTATAACTGAGGGTAGTTTTTCTACGTTCCTCAGCAAGCTTTGGGGTGCTCGATATGTGTGGTTGACCTGGATAAATATCTTAAACGATTTCAATGGGGGTATCATGTTCTAGGGGCATTGCATGTCTATCCCAGCAGAGCACAGTTTCGTTGGGCTATCTGGAATAAATGCAACTTACGAAATTTTTTCCAAACGGTTATACTTCCTGTCCGTTTAACCCCTACAGCATGCATTTTGGCTTCATGCTCTGGTTTAGACTAAGACCTGGACATCTAAGGATGTAGAGTAGAACGGTTGTTGAATTGCTTTCGTTGTATTTTATAAATCACTTCCTTAATTTGGTGAATTCGATCCCATTTTCAGAGTTTGATCGACTTTTTTATGTTTCTTGATCTGCATAACCTTTCATGCTGACATTTTTACCTATTTTTCGCTGTCAAGTCTTTACAGCAGTCTATTCTTAGTTGTCCGTTCGTTTATGTTCACTGGCATTAGTTGATAGTTGATTTTGAGTGTTACTAGATTATCAGATGATAGTCAATAATGATTTTTGACACTTAATTTAACCACGTAATTAGTGCTCCGGAAGATCAAAATAATCCTCGAGTTCCCAATTAGGGAAAATTGAATAAGTAGGGCATTCCCAACTATTGGATTGCCGGTTATTGTGTGTACTGATTTTTGATCCCCTGGTCTTTTACTATAGTTAATTTGTCATACGTAGATTATTCCTGACAACAGTTATTAAAAAATACAGGGTCGTTTTGCATTCAATTTGCTCACAAATATGTTTTTAAAGAAAGTAGGAATCAATTAGTAAGAACTGCTTTCATATAAGTTTATTACTGCTATGGCAGACAAGACAGATGTTCAGTCATGTGTCTTATCAAATCACAGTTTTCTTAAAAGTGTTCCTTGATTCACGATAAAATTTAATACCCTCTTAGGCTAAAACGTTTTAATATTTAATGAGCTACAGATGTAATTCACAAACGGAGTAGAAATTTTCGTAAACAATGTGATAAATTTCTCACTTTATTTAAGGTGTTAAATTTTCATTTCTTTTTTATGCTTTATAGCATACAGACAAGATTAGCTAAGATTTAAGATTGTATCTCGAAATCGACTCAACTATCACCGTAAAAATTAAGAAACTTATTTCCAAGTCTTTAACATAAATATATTTATATTCTTACAAAATAGTGTGATATTTGTAGGTAAAATGTAAAGTGCATAAACCTTATTGCTTTTCTCATTTGAATGTTTTGCCTTTGAAATTTCATTTACTCAGTCACTTTGGGAGTGTTATAGTTAAAGTGAATAAGTTCCTTAACTCGATGTTTTAGCAACAGAATAAGTCGGTATATTAAAAACATGATATCAAAGTTAACGTTTTATCTTTTATAGTTTTTTGACAAAAGAAAGTTGTATCTCTTAGTATTTGGTGAAGAAACCAGTTTATGTTTGCTGGTTAATATAGATACTTTTAATTTCAATTATTATATTATATTGCACCTTCGTCTAGTTGAAATGAAAGTTGTGTGTTGCCTATCCACTGAATGCATATAAGATATCCCAGTGCGCATGAGCAGAGGGTACTCAGTTTTTGGTTTAGGGGGAGACAAATTAGAAAATAAAAATGTCCTAGAGGGGAACAAATCGAAAAAAAAAATGTCATCGAGAGAGGACAAATCAGAAATATTTTTGGTCTGGGGGGGGGGGTTGAACGCAAGTGAGGAATTTTAAGGGAAGCTTTGTTGACTCACGTCAGGTTTTTCATGTCCAGGGGGCAACTGTTTAAGGAGATTTATTGCTCAGTTAATAATTTTTTCACGTGTCACATTTGAACTGGAAAGAGAAATAATGACGAAAAATACCAGTTACGTCCTAGCGCAATTTACGTAAGTGCCTTAATTTGTTTCATGCAGCTTATTCAGGTATTCCAGAAGTAAAATATGTATCATGAAAGTATAGGAAATTATAACATCCAAATATAAAACTTGGTTCTAGAAGAAATTCAAATGGACATTATGTCGTATGAAAAAATTCGACTAAAGCTTCAAAGGAAACGTAATTGAGAAACTAGAACTTTATTTAAATGTGTTGTACCTATTTTTTACACAACTTGGTTTACATGTTTTATTTTGGTAAACTTTAGTGGCAATTTGTGTTTACAACCAGTTCCTGTAAATATTTTTACTTTTTCATTTTGTATTTACAAACATTTGTGAAATTGTAATTACAGGATGAAAAGCGTTCATTTAGAATTGATATTTTTGATTTTTATGTAATTAACAATTAAAAGGAATAGGAATATATTTCATTTTATATTTTAAAATAATTTGTTAAAATATTATTAACTAAATAAGCAAATATCGATTCATCCCCACTAGGAATGCAACACTTGAACTTTCAAATCAATATAAATATATTACAGAAAAATAAAGACTTTGGATATTGTCAAGCACATCATGTAATATAGCAACATAAAGAATTATTTATAGAGAAATAGGCGTTTTTTCTTTTTTTTTATGGTTCCGTATATACAATATACGGATACCCTTATAATATCACTCCGGATTTCTGCCTCTGTTACATTACAGCAATTTTCTCCTAAACTACAAGACACAAGAGGTTGAAATTTGGTATAGTTGGTGACCCGATCAGGAGAACATATCGTAAAAGAAAAAAAATTGATTTTAGGGGTACTTCTGAGGGGAAAAACTAAAAAAATCGACCGTTTCCCCCCCTGATCTCCGAAACTACTGGGCCTAAAATTTTGAAAAAAATAGGAAATATATAACGTTGCCCGAACTTTACAGAAAAATAAGGAGAAACCATTAATATCCATTTTGGGGGGCAAATTATAGAATTAAAAAAAAAATTTTAAATAAAAAAAATGTCAAAAGCATCATGTAATATATCAAATGAAAGCTCTCATTCTGAGGAACACCAATATATGTTTTTCATATTTAAAAAAAATATATTTGTCTTAATAATGTTTCTGAAAGTTATTCAAAAAAATATACAAATTTCGAACCATTTTATCCTTTATCTTCTAACTACTGACCACAGATTTTGGAAAAAAGATAATATAAACCCTCATTCAAAATTTACAAATAATCACATTGTAATAATAATGTGGCCATTAATAAACATAAATGGAAAATAAAATATGTTTTAAAGCGTATCCGTAATGTATCAGATGAAAGGGATCGTCATAAAAATATATTTTATTTGTTTTTATAGTCATTATTTAGAAAGATTTAATATAAAATAGACGCATTTTCCTCTTTATCCTTCAAAAGACTGAACTTCAGAACAAAAATTACATAGGGCTTCAATGAAGTTTATTAATAAAAAAACACTTCATGCACAAATATGCGACGGGCAGCCAGCGGTGCACTGACAATAGCTAACAAGGCACATGGACGGATCTAGAATTTTCTTAAGGTGGGGCCACGAAATGAAAATAATGGTAAATTGTATTATTACATGTTTCTTCTCAACAGTTTATTGTGTTTTTATCTAAATAACCATTGCCTGCTCATATTGGTCTATTTTTTCATTGATTTATTAAGTTAATGATTTACAGTTTAATGATATTAATTATCTGATTTTTTTCTACTGACTGGATCCGCAACTGTCAAAACATCAGAGGTTTCATCCTTTAAGCCAAATTTCTGAAGCAGTATTAATACATTTTAGGGTATATGACAAAAATCCAAGATATACGAAGGATGGATACTGCCCTGGGGGCTGGTGGAGGGTTAGTCACCATTCGCCCCCTTATGCTGACTGATTGGAGTTTCCCTAGTTGGTAAGGTCGGTTTGTTGACTACCCCTGGTTGGTGATCGTTCCGGTAGCCTTACTTTGCAGTCGCGTTGAAAGTGCCCTGTCCGTCCACATCGGTAACATGCCCCTCTGATGTCAGTTCTTTGTGACCGTTCTAATAGTTTATAAATTCCGGGCAACACTGCCTGGAGGGAAGGTTCTGGTTCATCCTGGCTGAAGGAAACTGCTCGCACTCTTGGTTTGGACATGTTCATGACTGCCTCTACTTCCAAGGCCCGAAGTAAAGCTTCATTACTTTTCTTGAAGCCACTAATTCTTAGATTCTTTGTACTTCCACATCCCTGATACCGTTTATGAAACTCTGTGTGGCCAATTGGTCTTTCGTTTCCTCGGGCAAGTCTCGGTAGGACAAGTGTACTAACCGTCTAATCTCTACTTCGAATTCTTAAAGGCTTTCTCCGGATTTTTGCGTTTTCCCACTTAATTGCACCTGGTATACTGGGCTCAGGGATTAATTGTCGTATCGTTTGTCCAGGATGGAGAAGATCTTGTCAAAATTGCCTCGTTCATCGACTGGAATGCATTGGGGGAGTTCTAGGGCCGGACCTCTTAACGAAATTACCAGAGAAGTAGATTTTTCTTGATTATCCCATCCATTAGCTGTAGCCACTGCTTCAAATTGCCGTTTATACTGATTTTATCTTGTACCTCACTTTGTACTGTTTTCCTAATGGAACTGATTTGGTCTTGAACTGTGTTTTGAATTGAAATGATTTCAAATTTTACCTGGCTTTGGATGGAATCGAGGTCGTCTACTTTGGTTTCAAGAGTGTCCACGGTATTTTTTATGGTCTTAATGTTATCATTTATCTGTTTTATGTCTGACTCAACTATTTGCATTCTTTCATTAACTGTTTCATTAACTTGTCCTACTATTTCCATTAATTGTTCAAATTGCAGTTGTCTTTTTTCTTCAGTTTCGTTCGTTTTAATTCAATTTGATCTCGTTTCTCTTCAAATACTTTAAAATCATCTTGTCTTGTTAATTTAACTTTCGAGAATAATCCCTCAATTAAATTTTGTTGTTCACTTTTCATGGTAGTGACAAGATTTTCTAATTCTATTTTACGTTTTTCATCAAAAAATTTTACTAACCTTTGTTGAATTTCTTCTTGATATTGTTTCTCGTTCTTGTCACGTTTTTTCAGAATCTGGGCTATTTTTTCGTCTAGTCCCTCCGTAACCTGCTTGACTATTTGTTTGGAGGTTTCGTTCATTTTTTCCATACTTCGGGTTTCCGTAAATCAAATTACGATTTTATTTCACTTAATCCTGCACTTCTGATCACCAAATTTGTTATAAACTTCGTGGGTTCAATTGAAATTGTAAAACTAACTACTAATTATTTACTCTCACTTTCTAGAAACTTTTATTTACATCAACAGCTGATTCGAATATGACAATAATAATTCAACATAAGCTATTCGCTGCACTAACTAACTGGCGCGATGATGTGTCGGTCCTTTTAAAACCAGCATCGAATCTTCCAGTACAGTCCATTATCAATTCTCCAGTTGCTGAGCTACTTCGAGATTAATTTTTTTGACCTAACGGCGATCGATGTCTTGGAATGAAACCCGTGCCGGCTTAGGTAAATTTCGCAACAATATTTTGCATATCGCTATCGAACTATTGTGGTTAAAGCGATATGTATTTGCAAAATGTTTATATAAATTATTTAAATTGCAATTCTGGAAGATCTACTTAACGCACAAAATCGATCTTTAGCGTTATTAATATCTCATCATTATAAGCTTTCATCAGGAGGCAGATTAAATTTCCAGAAGTTATTACAACCCACTTATACATTTTTTTAAATCACTACGTTAGATTGGCTTCTCCAGCTTTTCTTTATTAAAAATGCTGCGTTAAAATTTTCTAAACATTAATTTTTAGATTTTCAGATTTTCTACATTTTTTCTGTGGATCGAATTTTAAACAGATCATTAGTTTTTACACTATACACAAAAAACGAAAATACCACATATTATTTGGGGTTTTAAGTCTCATATAATTTACTTCTACGAGTTTGCTGTTAAAATTATGTCAGTTATGACTTATAAACTATTATTTACGTGATGGCTTATACAGTTTGCTGTTGAATTTCTATTGACTGGTGTATTAGTAGATCATTTTGATTTTATATAAAAGAAAAGACCTTCAGCATATGATTTGGTCATTGTTTCTCACGCAGAAAACTAAGATGTATGAGTATTTGAAGATCAAAGAAGTGTTGGGTTGGAAAGAAGTCTCTAATTTTTGCATTTGACTACCATACAGAGCTATTTCTTTGTGTGTAAATGTGGGCCTGCATCTGCTACAGAAACTTTTAATTCAAAAAGCTACGGAAGCACACATAGAAATTTTCAGTCAAGAAAGATCAAGATCTCAGAAAATGCTACCTATGCATCATGTTCTTGCGAACTTTTTATGGGAAAAAACATGGTCTAAACAATGAGCCATAATTACGTATTTTCTCAAAATAAAATGCTTACATTACGGGAAAAATAACTTTTCCCAGTGGCACTATAAATATCAGAAAGTTATTCACAATATACTAATCGATTCTATCACTCATTAAAGGTTTTCAAGTTTTTACCATACGAAACACAATCTTTTGTTGTGAAATATGTGCGATAAGGGAATTTATGAGCAATAATTTACACATTCCCTTAGCAAAAAATACATTGCTCCACTTATGTACCTAATTAGTAGCAAATCCAATTACATTTAACATAATTATAGCGCGAAACTGTTTTTTGTCCCTCGGAATGCAGTTCTGTTTGACTTAGAATTGCGGAAAGCAACGTCTGCAAAAGTCGACGCATAATTTTCTACACATTTTTCGTCTCTCTTGAGTCCAATCGATTACTTTCTATTTTGCATACGGCGTGGTCGTGGCATTTACGATATAGTCGACTTCGCATGGCAGGCTCGTTGAGGAAATTATAAGTGAATTCAATAATAATTACAATGGAAGGGTTTCTTACGGTATTTTGGAGAACATTAAACACGAGATTTACGTCAGTGGAAGTTGTTGTAATATCATCGAATATTCCATACAATAAGCGACTAATTATTGCTACGCCTTGATGGGTAATCCGTCGATAAAGTCAGTTGTAATAAAAACATCAATTACGTAGTTACTTAGCCAATTTAGGTTATTGTATCGTGAATGTCCATGAGGCATTCTTTATAGTGGTGCGTTCTTGTCTAATAATATTTCTCTTTACGGGAGTAGGCTAGGTATCATTGTTCGAGTTTGAAGATATATCGTTATTAAAGTAAAATATTTAAGTTTTATGATCATTACAGGTTTATTTAATACTTATGTTCCTGCATTATACACAGTGACTCATTTTAATTTATAAACCCAATTGTCCTCTATACGTGGTACGGAAAAATGGGTCAGGAAATACTGAGGACATGAACTCCTTCACGTCAATTTGCATTGAGATTGCTTTTCATTTTAAGGACAAAGTGAATATTTTATATGCAAACTCATATTTTTAAAAGACTTGGGAAACGATATTTAGTGACCTATAGATGGTTATAGCAAGGTCAACGTAAGGTCAAGTTCCGAAAAATCATTGAAAAACTATTCTTTTTTAGACTTTAGCAAAAAATGTTGGAGGGAGATTGCGATTAAACCTAGCCCCACTTCACATCAAAAGGTCAGTCAAACGTCAATTTTTTTGGGATGCCCAATTTTGAAACAAAGTAAAAAGTCAGCGGTGCACAAACAAATTAGTCAGAGGAAGGTTGTTTAAGGCTCTGGGGCTCATTTAGATGTAGCAAAACAACTAACAAATGTTTAAGATGAGCATTATACATTAATTGTTGTTCTTTTTGTTACGTTATTTTTCTCTTCGGAGTGCTTGTCCCCTTGCCTTTCACGTGTGGGTCCCCGAAACTATCACAAATGTGTTAATTAGCCACGGAGTAACTCCTCGAACTTTCCCGCTCTGAATACGACGTAAACTTTCCCTTTTCATGAAAATACACTTTTAATATTGACTGACCATACAAGTTTCCGGATAGGATGGTTAAAACACATTGAAACTTGATCCCAAGATCAGAACTAGGATTTTGGAAAGAAAAATCACTTTGACATTTGAATGAACTTTCAATGTGAAGTAAGCTAAAGTCCCAAGCCTTTTCCAACATTTGTGTCCCAAAATTCACAAAAAAATCCTAAGAATAGTTTTTAAGTTTTTTTTTGGAATTTGACTTTGATTTGACGTTGGTATTGTTGTGAAATTATCTACGCCGTCCCTGGCTAAAGTAACGTAAAATATTCAAGTCGACTAAATTATAAAAAAGAATATCCGCAAGCTCGATCATGCTAGAAAATCTCGAAAAGACTCGACAACGTGAAGATGACCCTCGAAATTTGCTGGAAAAATTCCATGCAGATTATAAAAGGAACGCCCCATCATCGCAGAAGTGAATAGAGTGTATCTATTGTTATGATTTCGATGTTATTGTATTAGAATCAGCTGTTGAGAATATTTACGTGTGAAGAAAAGTTATAGAAAGTTAATTGACGATTAGTTTTTTATAACAGTATAATTAGCTAAAGCTGTTTTCGTTTCCAGTGTCTAAAATAAGGGTCTCTATTAAAACATACTGCTCTTTATATGAAGTTGGAAATACATCTCCTGGTAAAACCTAATGACAAGGAGATCTTCGTATCCAGAAAAACTTTTGTCTGAACCATTTGTACGTACAATACATACAAAAAGAACAGAAAGTTGGGAAGTCCGTTGACTTGATTGCAGCTTCACAAAGTAGAACAATATAAAGACGGCCAGCGCTATTACAACCCAAATCAACAACAACAATTTGGACAACAAAATTCAACATTCACCCAATTTGCGTCATTACATAATTGCAAGACCTGCAAATAATTGGCGGGATGAACAGAAAAATCGTCCGAGCACTCAGTCAAGGCATTCTAAGGGCGCTAGAAGTTCATCTACTTCCTCATAGGAAACACTAAATAGACAGCAAGTTACTGTGGACTTCTTAACAAGATTTTTGAAAATAAATGGCAGTAGTAAGGACCAAAATAACGAAAAAATACCAATACTATTATAGCGGAGATGGCCTAGAATGAATCATTTACAAAGAACATCACACAAAATAAGGAAGAAAATGTAACTATAGTTTCATTCGATCAATTAATACAAATTGCAAACTCCCCCAAGCGTTCAACTCATCACATACTATCAATCAAGCGGACTGGGTTTACCAAGGTACCAGTATTTCCCGCTGGTCTCCAAGCACAAATAATGTTAGCTGATGGACACCTGTTCATTGGAAAAGCTGCAGCAACAAGAGAAGAAGACAGCGAGAACGTAGCAAAAGAGGTTTTAGATTTCTTTGTGAAAAACAAGATACCCAATCATTCAAAAAATTCAGTTACCAATCCTGAAGCCAAACCACACCAGATACCACTGCAGTATTCAAGAATTCATTTATTCCACAAGCCCGTCAAGAGTCACATAAATAAAACCAGTAAATAGTCGAATCAGAGCATGAAAGAAAATATACAGAATTCCGGAAGCATGTCTGAACAGAGACCAGCTAAACAAAAGGTTACGAATCCTGTCAGTACATCACAAAACAAGCCCAAGAAGGAGAGAAAAACGAGGATTGCTGCAAATTTATTTAATAACAATTAATAATTGACGCTTTATAATACGTAAATCAATTACTGGGTTACTGAGCTCTGCTTTGGGGAGGTCTGGACCTCTGAAGTATACACACCGATATCGTAACGGATATCGAGATATAAGTATAGCTAACAGTTTCCTGATAATATTCAAATTTAGGGGCGTTAATGTATGGATGTTTGGTCCATCAAAGGATCGAAATCTCAAAAAAGTATGGCGATATTGATTCAAAAATACTAATATCGGTTTCCAAGTATAGTATAAAAGTATGTATTCCAAAAATAACCATTTTGAAAGCAAAGTACAGATACTGGTATCGTATCAGTAGTATAGCAGCATCCCTCGGCTTCGGCTATTATAATAATTATTTAATAGGCAAATCTAAAATATATTTTATTCTGTACGTATTTCGAAGCGAAAGTTTCTTAACGGATGCGCTAACACATGAAAATAGATGAGCAAGGGAATGAAATACATATCTTCAAATTTCATTTTCTCGACATGACACGACCGACCGACACCACACACTACCTCAATCTTGAAATACCCATCCAATTCAGTCATCTATGTGTAAACAGGGACCATGTATATTTTACAGGGAGCAGACTATATATACATTAAAGGAGTCTTTTCTTTTAATATAACTTAAATCAATAATAGAATAGTACATATTACAACCAATAATAATCTATCTCAAGTCATATATAATAACCTGCACAAGAAATTTGATTTTCGTGTCAAACAAACACTACTCATATTCTCTCTTTGTGAAACAAACTTTTCTTGGGTATCTCGTGTTCTAATACTTTTTCCAATAAACAAAACTATTTACGATCACTTACTAATATGTAAACTTATATTTCTTTGCAGATATATTTAAGTTGAGAATTAAATTAGAACAGTTATTTTAATTCACCTGATATTTATATCTTTTACTAAGAATGAGACAAAGAAAGAGCGAGATAACGAGAGATGGCAATAATATTTCGTAAGAAGCTTTCGCTTCTATCGTTCGGTCTCAAACAACTGCCGCTCTGTTTGGCCTTTTTACAAAAAAATAAAGTTATTCTTTCATTACTAATAAATAAAGATACCTAAGCCAAAGATCGAAAACATCAGCTGTTATTCATCCGAACTCCCAAATGCGAAAATTTCATTAAAATTTTAGATTGCGTGTAATATTACTTCTATAACATGTCTTTTAAGCTACCAAAATAGGAACCCATCGACAAATTAATCCTCTTAAGTAATCACAAATCTTGGAAGTAAATAAACTGTAATAACAATTTAAATAAACAATACCGACAAAAGGAGATATTTTCCGAAAAAACGATTGATTTCAAAAACAGTTTCAGGAATTTCGAATCCATTCTCGAATTATATACGTCAGCTTGCCAGAAGCAGACGAAGAAACATCAAGAACAACTATGAGGGTATAAAGGCTGTTCACGGATAGGAGAAGGCAAGATGTTTGATGTATTTACAATTTGGAGTAAATATAAAGAACATTTATTTCCGGTGTATAATTTATATTGAACCCACATAAAATTTATAACAATTCGTTCACTGACATCATCTGCATCGTTTTAGATAATTATTTAATTTGAATTTCAGTTACAGACAGCGGCTACTTTTTTTCAAAATATAACTAACACCTCTGGAGATGTCAAAGTTTGTAAGGAAAAACAAAAACCGTTGGAAAGGTCTTGGAGATACCACGAGTATCTGGAATTAAGACACTAGGCATTTTTGGTAAATCTGGACCCTACAGAAATGAAAATGGATGAAAAGTGAAGTCAAATGTTAATAAAATTTAGCCTGAAGGTAGGATGAGTTTTTGGAGTGAAGACAGTCTTAGCTAATTTGTTCCAACCGCAAAGCGATAAGAAATAGCTGTTTAGTTCTGGTTTAGTTTTAAGTAATCAGTTTGATTTGCACCATTCATACTGGCAACATACATATGATAATTTTCAAGCACGCGTCGTAAACAATAAAACTGGTCGTTGCGATTATTCAAAGTTAAAAAATTTGCGGTCTTTCGAATTCATCATGCCGTCAATTGTAACCGCAAACGTATCTTTGTGATGGTGAACGCCAATTATTTATTATTCGGTTGTCACAGTGGTACGAGCTGATACTGCTGGTGTTATTACTAACAGGTTGAGTGACTTTTGGGAATTTTATAAAAATAGTCATTGTGGTGGTTAAAGTACACCGCAATGAGTCATTTTATAAATTTGTACTTTGTTTACAATTGGGGGTGTTCCTAATGATAAGATGTTCTAATAATTAAAGTTTCGTATTGTTATTCTATATTTAATTACATGCGAACTGACTGATATTATAAATTAAATTTTAATAAAAATCCATACCTTCTTATTGAAATATTATAGGGCAATAATTTTCTTATCGTGAAGTTAAGTGTGTTGTCATCCAGTGATAAAAATTTCGAGACGTTTTAGGTGTTTCAATAATACCTGGTACCAGTGACCTTAAATCGGTAGTCTTTCTGCTCCTCAATGTGTTGATCACAGGCCAAGAATCGGGCGTCACAATTTCGGCAATTTATTAAACCCTCAACGTAATTGTGACACTTTCACAAAAATATCATTCATGTGCAGTCAACGTTACCTACTCAGTGCTACCCCTAGTGGTTACTACCCACTAGTAGTTTGAATCTGAATCTACAATTAAGTTTAAAAAATTCCGAGTAATAAATAATCTGCTAAAGCAAGAAGACATTGTGGTAGGATTCAAGCTATATATTGATTGTATAGGGCAGTTTCCATCCATATTTAGGTGGTGGTAATAAACAACGTTGACGTTATTTCAATATTTACGTAAAAGTCATGCACAAAGAAACTGTTATTAAACCTAATGTTTTTCTGGTACTTTTCTTAACAATTTGAACTTAGGGGTTGATTCTCTCTACGCAGGGGGTAGTTTTCTAAAACCCAACCGACATTTTTTATTTATAACTGCAGGAGACATTAAGTGGCATTTAAGTGATTAATAATATTCATTGGAAGCGATATCTTTTTGATGAAGGTCCACACATTTGAAAATTGATGATTATAGCAGTGAAATCCAAAAGTATATTTGTTTCTGTACTTCATGCCGACCTACAGAACACTTCCTACGGACAAAGACAATCTTTGGCCTCGAAGAATGCATAGTTCTCTTTGTAAGAAAAGGGGACCAGGTTACATATTAACGGTCGGTTGCACAAGTTCATAATAACACAGAGTTCAGCTGGACCTAGATAAACACAGATACTAGTTAAAAAATCTATATCTGTTGTTCATGTCATATTTGAACCGAGTTTACAAAAGCCAAAGTTTAACATAAAACCTTCATGTTGGTGGCTCCTGCGCAACAGTATTTACATAATTTTACAAATTTTCGAATCAGAACAGTTTCTCCCTTTCGGTTTGCCAATTGGATTTTTGTTATATATTTATACCAGATTGTGGGTGTAGCAGAATTATTTTGTATAATATTATAATTTTATATTCGATTTGATATTATGAGTCGAGTGAAACCACTTACAATAAGTAAAATGTATCTGTTAGATTTCCCCACACAATTTTAAATATTTTAGATGTCTTCACAATGAAACTGTCTGCAAATTTATCTACAAAGAAGAAACAATTTTGCTTTCTCTTATTTAAAAAAAATAATAATAAAACGATCATAGAAAATAAAAAAGTAATGTTAATGTTAAGAACGAAAAGGGGGAATGCTGGAAACAGATTGAAAAGGAGTTGAATAATATAAGTGGAGAGACATTTAGAGACCATTAGATATTAAGGAAAAAATATGAAAATATCAAAAAGAGAAAAAAAAAGATGTCTGATGAAAAATGCTATGCATTAGGAACAGGAGGAGGACCTTCAAAAGTAACAGGATTTTACAGAAATCGACAATGATATTAAAGAAATTCTTGGTGAGAGAATTTATGGGCTGCAAACTGAATTTGGTGGAGATGCAGGTTAGTAAAAATATTATCACATAATAAAACAAGATTCGTAATTTACAGAAATTCTTAGGATAATAAACGATAATCAAGAAATAGAAAAAAATGTGTAAGAAACCGAAGAAACATTTTCTATTATAGAATCTAGTAAGTAAACCAAATAAATTTATAATCTGTCTGCAAAATGCTAACATTTTTCAGAAGACATTAGTGATTTGAAATCAATGTACGAAGCAGAAAATTCGGAGACAGTGCTTTCACATAACTATTATAAAAATGCTGTATGTGGTTTGCGGACACCAAAATCTGAACCGGTTACCTCAGATTGCGAATTAAAGTATACTGCACTATTTACTGAATCAAAAAGTGTTTATTTTATTACAGAACACACACAATCCAATAAGATCTCTGCCTGAAAGTGGGCCACTGTTCTAAAATAAAGCAGCTTTTGAAAGTAAGAAATTAAAATATTTGGAAGAAGAACATAAGGTGAAAATTAAATTAATGCAACAAAAATTTGGTGAAGAAATTGATTTGAAAAAATAAGAGACTGCAGCAGAAATTAAAAAAATTAAAAGGGAAAGGTAACTAACATTGGAAGGTTTAAAGGAACAATATAAAATAAAAAAAACTGTTATTAGGGAAACATTTATTGTTAAGGACTATAAATGACGAAAACATTCTCATACATAGATAATAAACATGTTAAAAATATTGTTTTCTTCCTTTATTTCCCTTACATATTATGGGCATAGGTAAATATTAAATATATTAAAAAATACCTATATTACTACAAAAATACTTATAATCAGAGCATACTAAAATAATTATTAATTAATTAGTGACTTACCTACACCATTAACATTATGCAGATTATGATTGTTCATACATGGTTGTATGTTCCCATTGTTCACAAATTTTATGGCTTCTTCCTCAGTTTCATCTACAGGGGGACCTGGGTCAGTTGCAATTACAACTGATTCAGCTTTATTCACTTTTAAGCGAATTCCAAAAGAAATTATAGGAAACCTTTTTTTCCACTTCTCAAATTTGCTTTCAATAATATTTCGTGTTCTAATGTGGGATTCTTTAAAAAGTTGCTCAGCTCGAACATGTGGATTTGCCAGTGGAGTTATTAAATATGTTTTGAGAACATACCCACTATCACCCAGCAGAACAGTCTTTATCATCATTACGCTCAGATTTTGCTCGTATGTTGGAAATAGCAAATATTTGGGAGTCATGACATGACCACAATTTGCATAACATCTTGCTTGGACATTGAATGAATAAAATCCCTTTCTGTTTCTACAAATCTATGGATTGCCACCTGCTGATAATATTTTTATATGTGTGCCATCCAATGCTCCAATACACTTAGGAAATTTAGTTATATTATAAAAAGTCTGTGAAATTTCTTTCATTTCTTCATCTGTAACTGGCATCATCATATATTCACCATACAGCCTTGCTAGGGCTCTAGATACTTTCAAAATGACATAACTAACTGTGCTTTTATCAATCCTATTAAAATCGTCTACAAAAAGTTTCCTGTAGCGCACTACCTCAAAGTAAGGAGGACCATTTGTTCAAGAGTTACAGTTCAATTTCTAAAATACTTGGAAAGGGCAGTTACAGAATTAAAAAAAAAAAGATTGTTACTGCATAGTCAATGTAGAAATTTCATGTGAAATTTTATTTATCACAAATTGTACGGCATTTTTGGATAAAAGAAATCTTTTAATAAATTCTTCGTCATCCCACATCATGAAATGATTTATACGTTACCAAGTTTGTGGATGGTATGGAGAGGGTTGAAAAAGGTGCGGAAATGAAACTTAAAAGTGTCCAGCTTAAAGTAACGAACAACGAGTTCAAGAAGTAAGCACAATGGCCTTGGTGTAGAAAGAGATAGTTATGACATTTTGTAAAAATTTTTCGCGTGTTGTCAAAAATGCAGTCTCAGGCTATATCAACGCCACCCTAAATTGGTGCATTTTGACAGAAATTTTTTTCATGTGTATAATCTATACATAAATAGGCAAAGACAAAACGATTAGGTACCATTTTCTCCTCTGTCTCTCAACCGATTTTCTTCATTTTTGTTTTAGTTTAGTACCTACTGACGACCTTCAGTGCAGTATGATCATATTAATTTATAATATTGGTTTATTCATTAAATAAAATATAATAAAAATTCATTATTTACATCCATAATGTCAACGCCAAACAACTGACAGTGCCGCTGCCGCTAGACCTTCAAAACACAAAACACTGCAATTATATCTGGAGGGACCGATTGTTAGATGCTTATATATACTTAGAGCATGTACTTCTGGAAGCGGCATGCAAGCGTTGTTATTGTTTAATGGTAAAATAGTCAATGTAGTAGATCATTATTGATTTTTCGCACGCGTTACAGTAACTTTCATATTAAATATTCTGTTTTTAATGTGAATTTAATTATTTGATTAATATTATTATCACAACCTTCCCGAAGTTGTTGTGTAAAGAATTGTCAGACGACGGTCCTCTGTTTTCTTTAATATTTCTGAACTTGATTGAAACCGCAAATGACGAAAACTTTTAGATTGCAAAGAACAATCTTCTAACTATTATATCAAATATTTTGCCAGGAGTGGTTCCAGCCAAAAATTTGGGGGGTCATTCATTTGTCAAAAATATTTCGAATACAGATATTTGATTACATTTTTTTTTCTTTTTATTTCAATAGATTTGTCAATATGAGTGAACAATTTTAGTCATTACATCTACTTCTCCGATTTCTCCACAACCCTGTTTCTTATAAAAGTATATATTTACAATTTCATGAAATAGGGTCGAATTTCGACCACTGGGCAACCACTAGTTAAAATAATTCTATCAAATATTGCCCGAATACTAATAGGTGAATCAGGTTTGAATTCATTTGTTCATTTGTGACAATTATATTATTTACTCTGAAATGTATAATGATTACAAAGAATTATAAGAAGAAAGGGGAAAAGGGACAGCTTTCGCCTCCATTACACAGTTTCAAATGATTGCTGCTCTTTCTTTTTCAACTTTCCAAATTATCGGGTAGTATTCACCACCGGCTGAGGGTGCATTTAAAATCTATAGAACAGACGTTGGGATATTCCAAGAATTTGATTCACCAGTTTCAGGAAACTCAACTTGAATGCTGATCTCACTTTATTAAGGTCTAACAAATTTTTGACTTCACTTGGAATTTTAGTTTTAGTTTTAGCTTCAAATAGCTTCAAATAGCTTCAAAATATACATAGGACAATCACCGTTGCTCAAGTGTATATAAAATCATTATTTATCTATGTTCCAAATACTGGATTATCCCAGTAATTAACTCTCTATATCTTATAACCGTGCCACATATAAAATACAAACATTATACGTAACATCAGCTTCAACGCATCCTTTCAAACACTACCTAAAGGCTATAAAATAGTTCCAAATGAGCCTCATTATTTCGAATTTTAGTACCATTCGAAAAATCAGTTGACGCTAAACAATGCCGCTGCCAGACAAGACATTCACACGTTGTTTACAGTATGGATAATTAATCATAAAATTAATTGAGTTGCAAAAACGATACACTTTAAGGTTATGGCTCATAAATATTTATAAGACCGTCGAGATTCAGATTGTAATTCATTGTGGCACCTCCACCATCTATTTAAATTGAATCGAATTAAAGATGAAGTATGACTAAGAACATTCTTTGACAGTTTATAACAACTAATAACGATTATTAGTCAGTTCAAATTGCACGCCATATAAAAAATGCATGTGCGATAAATTTGCCGTTTTATAAATATTTATGAAATGTATATAAGTACTCGTTTTTTGTTGAACAAACTGCTGTCTTGCTTCAGCTCCAAGAGATTCTGAATTTTATATCTTAACGACAATATTACTAGTTGAACACAATAGAATTGATAGGATTAGAAATTATTGATAAAATTCTTTGATTCTGTTTCTTCTTCGCTTGATTCACTAGCTGTATTACCTATTACGATAACCATATTTTCCTCATACGATCTAAACATCTTCTTGCCTTACAATTATATAGGCATGTTTGGTCTGTATTGATTCTTAATATACTTTCATTCTAATCCATTGATCGTTGACTGTTACTCAATTCGTTCTAATAATCCCATTTATTATTATTTCACCCCTGGAATAACCTTTCCCTCTAAAAACTTCATTTCGTTTATTTATGTTTTTGAATTTCATTAGTACTGTGGTCATTACAATAAAAATATATATTGGAGATATTTTGTAATTGCATATTTTAAGCTCAATCATCCGTTGAGATAAATTTCGTAAGATTTAATAATTTTTCCGGATAAAAGCAGTTTCGAAAGTAGAATCACGAATGCATCTCAGATATTTGTTCATCTAGAGAACCTACTACTAATGGCACCTACAATTTTTTTTCCTTTTCAGTAGTGCTCTATTGTTCAACTTTACCAATCACTCATCACCTTTTTGGTTCATTTCTGAATCTAGACCTCCTTCAAATTGTGTATCTGTATCTTTTGAATCTGAGATACATACCAATCTAGCATCTTTCTATATAGCTCACCCACTGGAACCTCTACCTTAATTTTAACGGTTCGTCTTTCATCCTGACCTACCTCTTGGTTCCAATTCTGTTCCGCTATCGCTTCGACAAATTATTTTACTTTTATGTTTATAGTCTTTTTGGCTTTTATAATATGATAAAGAAGTTGCAGCTATCATTTAGCAAACATCTTTTATTTTTCTTTAATTCTTCTCCATTTGGTGCTCTACTACTTTTTTGTGCTCCAAGTTTGCTCATTGATTGTTCCTATTGTTCCATAAAGATGCACGTTTAATCTATATATGTCAGAAATTGAGATTGATCACGCCAAAATTATTCATGAATATCATTGATATGCTTTTAAAAGACAATACGAAAGTAAGTCAATCTATATTGACGGGGAAAGGCTAAACTACCTGATGTTTGCAAATAATATGTACCTTATCACCGACAATTTGGACGAGGCTACAAGTATGAGATAAGATTTTCAAATTTCAAAACACTCAAGGAAAATTGGTCTGACAATAAATTTTAATAAAACAAAAATAATTAATTTTAACAAAACTTGGTCGACGGCCAGTCTGTTTCCTATGTGGATAACAAAAATAATTAGACAGTGGAGAGTTTCATAGATATAGACCATGCAACAAAAATTGGTAGAGCGAACCAAAAAACAGAATTGTCTCAAGGAAAGACACTAGAATTGACTTCGAGTAGTAAACTGCACATGTGTCGTTCAATCTAAAGAGAAAAGGCTTCAATCCGTTCGTCTTCGCAGTCCTGAGGCAGGTATATGCTTAGCATAAATTTGAGGGACAGTATTAGAAAGAGGAAGTGCGTATAAGAGCTAAGATATCATCGAGACAAAAATGGCAGAGGATATGTTGCCATGACATAGGATAACCGATAGGCAATAAGATTCCGGGAAACTTGATTGACAACGGACAAGCATAATCATGGAAGCCCCACTAAAATATGGATCAAAAAAAGAATTTGGACAAATTTTGTAGCAGCTGCTTAAATTGGGTACATTTCTATGTCCATCAGTGGACGAGACAAGGTTCAGTGATGATGATACTAATGAGGACATTGGTCGTATGTCTTGATCAAATGATCTAGACATCGAAGACGAAGTAATCATTGGAATGGATGTCACGAGCTCCAAGGGATTCCAGTTAATCTTCAAAGATGGAATTCTGCGACTGAATGACGAAGAAGTGCTGCTTTATGGAAAAGATGACATAATGTGCGAGCCATCTTAGCAGAGGATGTCAATGTTCCGGAAAGAGCTGAAATTATTATAGATGCTTGTTTAGATGGGAAAGCTAAAACTGGAACCGTAATGATGTTTGATCCCGAATTTAAGGACGGAAATGTAGGCAGAGGAGTCGCACTGTTGTGCCAGTAAGAGTAATGAACCTGAATCACTACTCGGTTGTGCTAAAGAAAGGAACTACTTTCTGCCATTGTTCATCAGTTTCCTCTGTAGTCAGAAGCACACAGCATGAAGAAATACCACCAGGTAAACCATCTGAGGAACTGAAAAGACTCATCAGCGATTCAACTAAGAATTTGAAACCAAACCAGAAAGCAAAGTTGAGGGACATCGTTAGAAACTACCAGGACATTTTCGATGTAGGGAATGGCAAAAGAGGACGAACCGATCTAGTAAAACATAAAATTAATACCCATGTTTATAATTATACCCCACGCTCAACCTATTCAAATTTTTGATGACAGTCGGCAAGGAGACTACTTATGTTCCTAGCTATAAATACCGCGAATAAGAGTAAGAAGCCGACAGGAGATTCTGTCCGCGAGATGTGCTACGGAAGTATAACTAAGGTGTTATTGAACCATCCTATGTATATAATAGCCCTTGCACGCACGGCTTCTCTAACAAATTTTGTTTCGATAAACTAATGAAATATTTTCTGACATTTCACGCGACTATAAGCCCCCTAACGACTCGATTGTGCGTGGACTATTGGCAATTAAACCACGCTACAAAGAAAGACAGCTATCTCCTTCCTAGAATAGACTTGCTAAAGAAGACCGAGAATAGACTGCTTTTACCATCGGCTTTACCAATTCACGGTGATGCCGTTTGGGTTGTGTAATGCTCCAGCGACGTTTGAAAGATTGATGGAAACAGTGTTAAAAGGGCTTTCATGGAAAACGTGCCTGGTGTATTTGACGACTTTATCGTGGTTGGAAGATCATTTGAAGACCACGTCAACAACCTGGAGGAGGTGCTTCGGCGACTTCGGGGTTCCGGACTAAAATTAAGCCCGTAGAAGTGTCAGCTGTTCCAAGAGGAGGTGCAATATCTTGGACACGTGGTTTCCGCAGAGGGTATAGCTGTTATGGTAGGCAACCAGTCATGCCTGAAACAAAATTGTCGAAGATTTTATCTAGAATGGGCAATTGCTCAGTAAATTTTCCTCTATGGAAGTTATGTAACAGGGAGTTAGTGCTTTAGTATATGTTGGTTTTGTAAAGGAAACAGGTTGACCAAGAAGACCTTGGTGTATGAAGGGGACGAAGCTAGAAACGCAAAAGCCAAGAATTTAGGGATTGGGACAACAGGAAAAGGTGGAAGAATTCACATTATAACACCGTATGCGTACTCTAGGCCACCTTCGATGATAGGCGACTACTGCTCGTGTCATCTACAAAAGAAGAACATCATTATCACATCTTTAGAAACAAAAAAAAGACGTGTTGTAATCTAATTTAGACATTTTACTGCCATATGCATATGAAACCATGTTGTCTCGTACGGTTCTGAATTTTCCTTGTTCGCCTTTATTCGTCGATGTTTGAATTATCACAGTAGAAAAAAACTTGTTCCCTTCAATTGGGCACAGTAAAAATAAGTAATTACAACTATCTGTAAGTTAAATGCCTGAAAAAAAAACCTTGTTGAGTAAGGTAATTTATCAATAACAAATAATACTGTAGGGGACAATTTCACTAGTATTAATTACAATCCATATTTGGTAATTCAGATGTTCCCATTTCGATAATTTTTTTCTTTGGGACACCTATATCAACGTAAATTTTCGATAATGCATTATCAATACAGACCGATATCGTATCATTTACTGCCATCGAGATCATCATGCAACATAATGTCAATAATGATGAAATTGCCGGCATAATTATTATGCAAATGCTGGAACAATGAGTTAAATACGACGATGAGATGATTATACTTGATATGATATGATTGGCGAATAAATTATTTGCTGAGCAAACAATTATCAATTATGTCTTCGAATATTAGTTGGTTAATTAGGAGGGGGAAATCAACATAAGATTTGTTTAAGCAGATATGTATATATGTGTTTATATTAATGAAGACACATAGTAAAGTGTAGGCTTACAGAAATTATTATGCACGAATTAATCAAAGCAAATACCTGTTTTTTGACATTAATCGTTTTATGTTTAGAGTCTAGAGAATTAATGCCAAATCGTAAAACCGATCCTAGAATATAGTACAAAACAAACGAACACAGTATCCAAGACAACAGATTTAAAACATCTGGGTACCGCTAGCATTGTCTAAGGCGAATATAACGAGCACACATTTTTTTGTTAACTACAATGCAGTATATTCTATCTATTTCTTAGCAACTGGTGATAACCTTCTGCAAGTGCGAACGATGCCATAGATCTTACATTGATCCTAAAATAGAAGATTTTCTCTATAATATGTTTTTGGGACCACTGTATCAAATTGACCCAATTATATTGTTGTCAGGTTCATTTCAAGGTCAGAGTTCTAAAGTGAAGTAACAAATATTTTTAGGCTCGCTAAAACAGAATCCGAGGACAATTTGAGCCCATCAGATAAGAGACAGGGTCATCTCAATGTCGGATTGAGTGAGAATCTCTCAAATTCAAACATCATTACTAAATATTTTCCATTCATTTACAGGTCAATTGTCAGATATTCTCCGAATCTTGTCAGCGTCTTATTTGGTAGATGTTTTGACTTCAAAATAATCTTTACACCTATCCAAAGTCCAATGATCCTTGGATTGAGCTTTAGCGATCCCAAAAACTTAGAGTTCCCAAAAACGTACATGTTTTGTGTTTGTTCCTTTGTTATAGTTTTTAAAAATTTTTAAATGGTCTTGACTCTGACCTGATGGTGTCAAATAAATTTGAATATGGTGACTGCAAAACTATATATGTAGACTTAAATCAAATTTACACATATAGAGATTGATTCATTATCAGGAAGTAAATTTCGCCTTGTCATATATTTTTCAGAATTTTTCTGAATAGTGAAGGGTACGGAATCATTTTCGACCTTAGATTTATATTAAGAAAAGCCATGAACGTTTAAGTGAGGTAGTTAAGGAAAATTTCGAGTTTTTATAAGTATTCGAATACTATTTTTGCACATCATAGGATTTTCAGCATTTTTCTGAGAGCTAAAGCTGGATACATGTTATGCAGATCATAAGACTTTAACTACCATATTGCGCATTATTGTAAACGGGAAAGCTGTGTAAACAATAAGGGGAAAATTGAAAACTGTGGCTTAGGAATGCCATTTTTTACCCTAAACTGCCTTTATAATATACAAACTCCTTCTACCAATCGTCTGAAATAAGATCAAAGATCAAAGGAGCTTCAGAGTTGTTGCTTATTTTTGAGTTCAACGATATTTATCTTTTGGTACTGACTACTGCTGCCTTTTAATGCTTCCATATACTTACCTAATAGTATCTAAGTGATCCTTAAACATATGGGCAATAGCTAGAACATCTAGATAATCAACGCTTTTTATCTGAAATACCACATATGCCTTTAACTGGAAAATTCACTGTCACTCTGCTCCAAGACCTACCTGCTAAAATCGCCTTGCGGCCAAGGTGAGAGGCAACTGGATCCCTCTGAGGGTTTGAGATTCCTGTACTCTTCTAAGATTAGATTGAATGATAAATGCCAAGGGCTAATGTATTGTTCAACAACTCTATTTTTAACTAAGCTGTGGAAAACAGATTTACTTTCCAGATGTGCTACTGCCTCTGAGAGCCATATTTCACTCCAATCAATACCATAACAGGAAATTAATTATATGCCCGCATAGATCTACTTCATTCATATAAATAACTCCTTCTGGTAACAACCTTATTATTTTCTACGCATATACCTACATTGAAGCAGCCTTCTTAAATATTTGTTGAAAATGTACCACCTTCATATACCTTCTACATTATTAATCCAATATCCTGTATTGGTAATTTTTCGCCCATATCGACTCTGTATTGACAGTGCAAGAAATCAATGCCACGTTAATCTCTTCCGACCCTATTTTTTCTGTATTCAACAACTAGAATTAACAGTCATTTCTTCTATACGATATTTAAGTTTTACCGAGTAATTTACAATAATAGTCACTGATAATCATTACCCTATCGCCTTTGAAATCTGTCGCAGCAGCGAATGATATTCTTACAGACCACGGCCAATAAGGCAAGAAAAGTTACTTTATGAAGCCCTAATAGAATCATCAGGGGAAAGTGCGGGCCATGCTTGAATTATTCTAGGTTTAAAATGGAATTGCACTGGTAATTTGACTGACTTAATGAGAATTGACTATTGGTTGCCCAAGATTTAAAAAATGCCACAAAGTAATTTTCTTTTCCAATTTGCTATTCTTATTTTCATTTCTTTTTATTTTATTTTGACTGTGAGTGGAACGTATCATCCCGTATATTTTGGTTCTGATTCTTTGTTTAGCAAATGCCTATGCATAATGAGAATGTGCCCTATTCTTAGGCGATTTATGATGACTTGCTCTATTGTTTTGTTGTCTGGGTAGGAAGGAGTGGACTAGCGGTTTCACTTCTTTCAGTTTTGACACTGTTAGGTCACTTTTATTACCGGGTGGACATTATATGTTGCTTAATGTAAGGAATGCGGTCATAATAAGTACACAAGAAACGTCATCATTGAAGGTCATCATTCTAAGGTTAAATGGTATCCATTTAAAAGTTATACTCTTTTTGATACTCTGCAAACTCAGCAGTTCATTTTTAACTTGTGTTGTTATGGGAGGCGAATAATTGAGTTACTTTATCCCACTTATTACACTCAACGAGTGTGCGATAATAAGAAAATGTCTTTCTGGTGATTTATTGCACTCTTTAAGAGGTTCGAGGATAGCTGTGGTTTCTCCTGTGCACACATACTTACACTAAACTGGTAGACGGATAGCATACTTTATGTTTTTGCTGAGCATCTGTAAAGATTTGATAAGTCGGGGGATAATTGGATATAATGTCTTAAAAAAAATTTTGCAAAAATTGAGTTTTTTGTATAATGAGTGAGGGATGTATTTATGCGTGGTGTGTTGAAAGTCCACGGAGGGAAGTTGGTCTGGGATTGTAGAGATCGTGTGCTTTTTCCAAAATGTAGTATTTTTTGGGGCTGGAGTGATAGATTTCTCTAGTTGAGGGCTTCCGTTCGAGTATGGCTTGGAAAGCAATGTTGCAGGGATTTGCAGCAATTCTGGTGGTATAGTTTAAACCCAAGAATTTGAGCCGTAGGTATAGCGGCGGTTCGTTTATAAATTGCAAGAAGATTGCTGACAAAACTTGTTTTAAATGTCTTTGAAATGTAGAACGCATATTGAAAAAGTTAAGCAGAGCTGTCAAACTGGAATCAATTTATCGAAGTTTATCAGCTCACTCTACATTTACAAATCTCTGATTAGAAGGAAACTAGACTGCGGTGCCATCTGTTACGAAACAGTGAATAAACAATTATTTAAAAAAATGGTATCATCTAAACTTCGTCTTTAAGACTTGTAATAGATTTATGGCATAGTTTCATAATTTTCTGATACTAGGAAAAACTCTTTTCGAGAATCGTAATCAAATCATTCACTAAGTTCTAACACTGATTTCGTAGTCATAGTTTGTATTTGTTTGTAATTCGAAATGACTCCTAAGGAGGTTCCTGATTTTTATTTATTTTACTGGTTTATGATATTGTAGAGATTTCTTTCTCTCAAAACGTCTGTGAAGGAGACTTTTGGTAAGAGTTAACCAGTAATTCGGGCAATTTTTTGAAATTTCCCTCATTACACTTTGACCGTTACCATGTTTAATACATGCCAACCGACTTCCATGTATGTATGTTACTTGATTTCTTCTCCTATGGTGAACCGTTTTGTATGAATATGGTCTTGTTTAATAGGGTATATATCCGGATTGGTGAAACTTCAAATTTGGGTGAAGAATTCTATTGGTAAAGTGATGAAATTTGTGAATGAACACATGCGTGCATGGAAATCGACCAATATCCCTAACATATTGGTCGATTTTTTTAAAACTCCTTATGAATGTGTATAGTTTTTTAACGTTTAATCTGTTAAGGAAGATCCTTAGGTGATCTCATATACTTTTCTGCGACGTGCAACTTGCAGTTTTGGAGAAAATCGTCGAAAATTCCAAAATTCTCATCAAAATGACATAACGGACATTCCCTCATAAATATTTTAATTCCAACGTAATAGTGTGGTAATTTTAGACATTGGAAGTTTTAATTGCGAATTTGAAAATTTTCTATGTACATCTCAAGCATATAGGTAGTAAAGCACAGTATTTTTGGCTCCTCAAATCAATGAGTACAAAGCTCGTTGTGTTTGTATACCAGCCAAATACCTATTTAAATGAAAATTTTTCCATTCTGCGAAGACGGTGCTTTTGGTTGTCACATTCTCCTGGCCTAATAGAAAATTCAGTGACAACACATGTAAAATTCTAAACGGCTCTTTGGTACGTTTATACACAGGATGTTTAGTTATAGCAAACAAAATCACAAAGTAAAGTGATAGAAGGAGTTGCATGATGATTGAAATATAGGTACGGCCGTTTAGCCGTATATACAGGATGGTTGGAATATAGGGTGGAGTGGACGTTTACAGTTAGTTTACAGAAGGCAGCAAATAAATGTATGCTTCTCCGTGGGCAGTCGTATGTACAGGATGGTTGGTACATAGGGTGGAGTGGAATTATCTATAGTTATACAGAGTTGTCAAAAAAAGTTGAAAAAAGGTTACATTGCGTGGTCCATAACGCATAAATATATTTTGGGCTTATTAAGTCAACGCGTACTAGTACATTTTGTTCGTAAACATTTACCGGTCAATTTAAATGAAAATGTATCATTGTGTAATGTTGAGGATTTCGATGTTACCTGGTCCTGTCGATTAAGGTTATACATACAAAATAAAAATTAAAGAATGAAAACTACCTGAGCTCAAAAAAACTAAAAAGTTGAAAATAAAACATTTAAAAAAATATAACCAACTTCTACTTATAACTAAAAAGCTGAAAATATTTATAACAAAATAGAACTCTAGCAAATAAATAGCACATTCAATGTTGTTAGGTACCTACTCAGGACGTAAAAAATGTAAACATTAGCAGGTGCTCATTCTGTACAAATTAATTAACTACCAAGATAGTATATTTTTGAAGTCGGTGCCAAGCAACAATCAAGTTTGATAAAGTAGTAGATTAGTACCCAATGAAGGATTTTATATTTGCTTAGCACCGACTTCAAAAATATACTAGATTGGTAGGTAATTAATTTGTACAGAATGCGCACCTTTTAATTTTTGCATTTTTTACTTTCTGGGTAGGTACCTAACAACATTGAATGTGTTATTTATTTGCTGGAGTTGTATTTTGTTATAATTATTTTCAACTTTTTAGTTATAGGTGGAAGTAGGTTATGCATATTTTTTAAAATGTTTTATGTAGGCTGAAATGGCTCTAAAATGTCTGGTATTATCTATGGAATAAACCGAAAGTATCTTGAAAAATTTCTATCACAGTTTTCTACAGGCATCTAATGCAATAATTTTTTACAGGTTCGAGTTACTATCAATCTTTAATTTTCAAACATCAATTATTTCATCAAATGACTGAAGAGTTACCATTCAAATTAAACTGCACCACAATTTATTCTTTTCGGTGTTTTTCATTCAATACTCGCCAATTATAATAATAATCGTACTGAAAATAAACTCTAATTACTGGAACGTGTTCGTAGCATGTCAGGAAGCATGCTGGCGTAATAGCGGCTCAACCTGCAAGAGTTAACCGAGAAAAAATTCATGTCCCCGAGGTATTCGAAAGCAAAAAATTTGTCTCGGATATAATTTTCTCGGAGCGTAATAAAACGATTGCTATTAAAAGGTACAAGGCAAAAATTATGCAATTATAGAGTAAATAATTATCGACATTTATAATATTTGCCATTGAAACGGCTTCCTGAGACGGCGTAACGAGCGACCATTTCTCAAATAATTTTTGTCTGCTTCGAGAAGATTGAGCGACGATGGAGGTAAATTTTTCGCTCGGTCATTCGACTTGAACAGTGATCGACAAAAAATCGAAAAAAGACTGGGCAGTATGTATATGTCCTCATTACGGAAATCATTTTAGAATTGTTTTGAACGTTTAAAAGTATTTTTCACCGATTTCCAAAAAGGAGGAGGTTATCATTTTGCCGCGTATTTTTTCGCTTTTTTTTTGTATGTATGTTACCTGATTTCTTCTCCTGTGGTGCACCGTTTTGAATGAATATGGTCTTGTTTGATAGAGTATATATCCGGATTGGTGAAACTTCAAATTTTGGAAAAGAATTCTATTGGTAAAGTGATAAAATTTGTGAATGAACCGACCAATATCCCTAATATTTTAGTCGATTTTTCGATAACTCCTTATGGATGTGTATAGTTTTTTAACGTTTTATCTATTAAGGATGATCCTTAGGTGATCTCATATACTTTTCTGCGACGTGCAACTTGCAGTTTTGCATAAAATCGCCGACAATTCCAAAATTCTTATCAAAAATTTCATCGAAATGACATAACGGACATTCTCTCATAAATATTTTAATTCCAACGTAATAGTGCGGTAATTTTAGGCACTGAAAGTCTCAATATAGGTAGTAAAGCATAGTATTTTCGGCTCCGTAAATCAATGAGTACCAAGCTCGTTTTGTTTCCATACCAGGCAACTACCTATTTAAATACAAATTTTTGAATTTTGCGAAGACGATGCTTTTGGTTGTCACATTCTCACGGCCTAATAGAAAATTCAGTGACAACACATGTCAAACTTTAAACTGCAATTTGGTACGTTTATGGACAGGGTGTTTAGTTATAACAAACAAAATCACAAAGTAAAGTGATAGAAGGAGTTGCATTTATATGAAGATTAAAATATAAGATGGACTAGAATGATAGTAGTCCGTAGGCAGCCGTATATACAGGATGGTTGGAATATAGGGTGGACTGGACCTTTGGTGGTATAAAAATGTTGGAAAAAATGTGAAATTAAATTTATAGGGTGATTAAAAAATTGTTATATGATGTGGACATAAGCAAATCATATACACGATGGTTCAAATACATGCTGCAGTTGAATTACATTTATACAGTTATTTTTTTATAGCCCATGAGAAGTTGCATAAAATGTGGAGAGGAATTAATGTTACACGGGACGATAATATAAAATGTAAAAAATTAACTAATTTATGGGCTAGCCCACAAGGAGTTATATACTATGGTTGAAATATAGGACGGATTTACCTCCGTAAATATGGGATGGCAACAATCAAGTTTGATGAATTAGTAGATAAGTACGCAATGAAGGATTTTAGATTTCAAAATATACTAGATTGGTAGGTAATTAATTTGTACAGAATGGGCACCTTTTAATGTTTACATTTTTTACTTTCTCGGTAGGTACCTAACAACATTGAATGTGTTATTTATTTGCTACTGTTGTATTTTGTTATAATTATTTTTAGCTTTTTAGTTATAGGTAGAAGTCGGTTATATATTTTTTAAAAATGTTTTATTTGTGTTGTTTATGTTAGTAAGAAAAATCTCATATTGTTCATTCATTTTGTGGGAAAAAAACGGCCTAGAAATGCAAATTAACCAAGAAAGCTGAATTTTTGGTATGGCATGGGGGTGCTTAGAAGAGCTTAACTTGAAATTGTCGACCAAGATTTCCTATGTGGGTTTTCCATCTTCTTGAAGAAAGTGGTAAAATTGTGTTTTGACAATAACTCGGCTATCCGACGAGATACCAAAATTTTGGTAGCATACTTTTCTGTAGTGTTTTTTATGCTCTATAATCGAGTTACCGATCGATCGATGAAAAACACAAAAAATTTGTACATGAAATATGTTTTGTGCTATTAACTTTTTTCTGGTGATAAATATCGAGAAAATTGACGAGATGAAACTTGTACACAGTATTCAGACCTACAATTTCGTTTTTTTTTTTTAGGAGAAGAAATTAATTAAGGTTGCTCAAAGAATTAATGGTATATAATATAAATAAATAAAGCAGCAAATTATGGATCGCATACATGGAATTTATTAAACAAATAATTTGTTAATGCAATTAAAAAATGGTAGTCGGATTACATATTTCTTCCTTATATATACTTCGGTTGTATGCACACATTATAACAAATAAAAGATTTTGCAATAAGTTTTTGTGATAAACAAAAATATAAAGCACACTTTCAAACAAATAAAAGGTTTTACAGTACATTAATACAAACACACACGTTAAAACGGATAAAAATGTATTTAAGAAATGTTTAAGTACAAAATAAATGATTTCTAATTATCTTCTAAACACATTCTTGATTACTTTTATGTTTTTTGGGCAATAACACCACAATCGAAATAAAACGACGTATATTGAAGGAAACATTACAAAATGAAAATTTGATTTATGACATTTAAATTGGCATTAGAAAATTTGTTGTTTTTAGATATACAGGTAGCACAAACAATTCTAAAGATCACGTATTATAGTTAAACAGCTTTCAAATTAGAAGAATTTGAAAGAGTTGTCTTTAGAATATATAAGTGGCGTTCTTCTAATTTGAAAGCTGCTTAACTATAATACATGATCTTTAGAATTTTTTGTGCTACCTGTATATCTAAAATCAACGAATTTCTAATGTCATATTAATCCGCTACAAGGTAAGTAACATTTGATTTGTTTTCTCATCCTTGAGAAAGCCCCTTATAAGTGTGGGTGAATCATCAGATATATAAATAAATTAATTCGAAAAAATTATGATGTCCAAATCAGGAAAAAGCAGAATCAGCTATGACTCTGACCGCGAAAACCTACGTTCTTATATAGTCTACATTCTATATTTCATTTCTAACTACTTTCTGTGACAACGTCAACTATTTTCTTTTTCTAAATAGGCTGATATCTTATAACTTCATACATAAGTACCTAACACCGTGTACTCAAACAATCGGCAAAAGACACACAAATATTAAACATTTAACTATTTAACTATTTTGGCTATTTTGCATAAACATAAAAGTAAATACCAGAATACGTACATGGTACGTTTGAGAATTACAACATACTATTGTCTTCTGGTTACCGAAAATTAAGGAAGAAATTATTAATGGTAACCTCCTTTTGAACAACCCAGTATCGGGATAGTTCATAAGGTTTTTCCTTGGTTTTCCCTTATGACGTTAATGGGATCACTGAAACAATAGAATGCTTTGATCGAATTTTTGGCGAATGCGCTATCTTATAACAAAGCCCTACCTAGGAACGCCACTTATAAATTCTAAAGACAACTGTTGCAAATTCCTCTAATTTGAAAGCTGTTTAACTATAATACATCACGCAAAATAGAGAACAAAAAAAACAAAGGAAAGAAACATATCATCAAGATTGACACAATAAATAATTCAATCAAACGAAATTAATTGTGCTAACCACAAATAAATATCAATTAGTCAAGTTATTTATTTGCCTTAACACATTCTAAAAGGTGACTGAGAGAACATTCATTAATATCACATAGGTTAGAAAACTTATTAAAGCAGTTGCACATGTTATATATGGGCGATCTAAGTAAAACACCAGTTCGAGCAATCTGACAGTAGAAACTTAAATGATTATTTAGACGAACGCCAGGTCTCGGTATATGAAAACAAATTTTACCTAACAAAAAGGGACAATCAATTTTACCATTAACAAGAAAATACAGAAATTTTATGCAAGAAAACTCTCTTCTGAGCTGTAAGCTACTAAACATGCTTAAAAGAAGGGTATGTTCAAAACCATGCTCAGTGTAAATACCATTCGAAATAAAATATAAAAATTTTAAAAATTTCTTTGTACCTTCTCCAAGGCTTGATTATGAACCTCATACAGATGAGACCATACTAGCGAACAGTATTCCATCTTAGATCTAACGTAGGCAAAATATAGAGTTTTTAGGGCAAAAATATTAGTGAAAGACCTGCAATTTCGCATGATGAAGGGTAACATTTTCAGAGCTTCGCTAGAAATCTTACTGAAATGGTTAGAAAAGGTTAGCTTAGAATCAGACAACAAGCCCAAATCTTTCATAACTTCAAAGCGATCTAGAATATTGTGATTTAAAAAATAATCATGCACAATTTTTAATTTTTTCTTTGTGAACGTTATTATTTTGCATTTTTTTACATTCAGGTTCAGGTTGTTATTTTCACACCACCGAGCAACGCGGTCTAAATTAAGTTGACGACTTAAACAATCAGCTATCATTTGAATTTTATTATATAATTTAAGATCGTCAGCATATATTACATGCTCACAGTCCAATAGTTCACTTAAATCGCCGATATATAAGAGAAAAAATAGTGGACCGAGGATGGATCCTTGCGGTTCACCTGATGTTGCGTTGATATGTGATGAGTTATGACCATTAAAGGATACATATTGCTTTCTGTGCAGTAAAAAAGACCTAAAGAAGCAAATTAAACTTTGTGAGAAACCGTACGAATAAAGCTTTTTCAATAAAATCTCATGATCAACACGATCAAAGGCCTTCGCCATGTCAGTATAAATAACATCGACCTGCCCTTGAGCATCAATAATTTCTGAGGTATACTGCGTGAAAACAGCTAAGTTCGACACCGTGGACCTACTATGTACAAAACCATTACTGAACTATTGAGCAAATTCAACGAAATGGAACCGTGGTTAACAAGAAATGTGAGCCATAAGAATCGATGATGTTCAGCTAGGGGTATTAGGACTTCTTGTAATGGAACCGCAAAAATTGTTTCAGTCAAATTCACATCAGGTGTTCCACGAAGTAGTGTTCAACAGAAGTCTGAAGCGTAATAAGTTCCATCACTACAAAATCAGACCGATCCAAGAATTAAATGAAGATGACTTTGACAGAATAATGGAATTATGTGAAACTATGCCAGGTCACATAAACAACAATCCCAATTTTTTATAAATACTTGCTTCTCTTAAAAGCCTCCCTTTATTTAAATGGAGCAACATTTATTTACAGATATTTAGAAAGACTCGTTCACAACGAAAAGCTATTTGCAAATGCTGTAGATCAAAGACTAACTGAAATTGCGGATTTTTTTCTTCGAGGCATTTAAAGACCCTCCTGTAGGCTACTACTCCACAGTCACTGGATGAGCTGAGACATTGTATCCAAGAAGAATTTACTGCATATATGCGCTATGAATGTGAGGCACGATTATTTCCCGCCTTGCAGTGGATGCAAGACAGAAAAAAAAAAGATTTTAGAGGTACTTCTGGGGGGGGAACTAAAAAATCTACCATCCCCCCACCTGATCTCCGAAACTACTGAGCCTAATATTTAAAAAAAAAGGAAATCTAGAACGTTGCCCGAACTTTACAGGAAAAATAAGGAGAACCATTAATATAATTTTGTGGGGCAAAATTATAGAATTAAATAAAAAATTTAAAAATAAAATAAATTTCAATCGCATCATGTAATCTGTCAAATGAAAGTCTCATTCTGAGGAATTCAAATATATTTTTCTGATATTTAAAAAAATATATATTAAAAATATATTAACGAAAAAATACCAAATTTACCATTCCCCCCCCCCTTATCTTCGAAACTATAAAACGTAAAAAAAAAATTAGAAGTATTGGCTCTGACCTGAAGTTTACTGGAAAAATAAGAGGAAACCTCTACTTTTAATTTTGGGGGGCAAATTACAGATTTAAATAGAAATATAAAATTAAAATTGTTCTAACCCATCATGTTATATTTCAAATGAAAGGGCTCATTACGGCGAAAACAAATATATTTTTTTCATATTTGTAAAATAAATTAATTAAAAGATATTAACAAAATATAATAAACATTAACCATTACCCCCCCTTATCTCCGAAACCATAAGCTGGAAATTTTGAAAAAAATTGAGTATAGCTCCTCATTTGAAACTTTACTGGAAAAAATAAGGAGAAATCCCTAATATTTATTCTGGGGGGCAAATTATAGAACTAAATGAAAAAATAAAATAAATTCTTTCTAACCCATCATGTTATATATCAAATAAAAGGGGTCATTATGATGAAAAACAAAAAATATATTTTTTAACTATTTTT